>VXAX01001072.1:496224-587640 GCA_013399835.1 Leptocoma aspasia | reverse complement strand
CCAGGCACCTGTCTCCTGGCTTCAAAGTGCAGGGCAGAGTAAGCTGATTTATCATAGAAAGTTTTGGATAGCCCTGTGCTTGAAAGGTCCAGCAGCATGTTCTGGGTGATACCAGAAATCCCTTTGAATTCATGTTACACACAGAGTGCAAGTACTCTTTCTTTAACTCTGTATTTCTGGCTAGCAAGACTAAGTATAAATGGATTTTTTGTTTGAGCTTTTACCATGTTAGATCTCATATCTGTATCATCTCTTATAACATTCCAGATTAGTATTTTGCATACAGTATTTCCTACTGATGAATGGATGACAGTCAATTAATTAGTCATTAGTGTGGCTCCCACAGTATAACACATCATCATTTGTACCACAGAAAGAAGATATTTGAACCCATTAATTTGTAATGTTCTTCTCATATTAAATTCATTTTTTGAAATTACTGTTTCTCTTCTATGATTTCTAATTTGGTAGAAGGTGTATTTTTTGAAAAGCAAACCGAAGAAAATTGTTACCATTCACTTGGCTTTTTTAATGGCTTTCTTGTTCTTAATTAAGCTGGGTACATTTTTCAAGGCTCATGCTGTTCAATTTTAAAAGCTAAAATTTCACCATGCCCACTCTACAATATGCAGGCCTTTGTCCTACTTTTATGGTCAGATGCCTTCCTGTATTTTATGTGCAATAATAATTCATCTCCTTAAATAACTTCATGCTCTTACCCACCTTTCTCTCTACCACAAAGAGAAAATAAGCAAGGCATTAGTAAATATTATGAAATAATAAAATCCATATGATGGTAAAATACTAGCAGAGCAATGACTTTGGTCTGAAAACTCCCCCATCATCACATGAATTTTTTGCATTAGTTTCTCTCCAGCATGTCAGAGCTGCATAGAAAAATCTTGCTTGTGTCACAAAATGCCCTAGGGTGGAAGGAACGGCTTCAAAAACTGGTCTGAATATGTCTGGGTGATTTTTGGAAGATATTAAAGGCTTTTCAAGGGATGTTTCCTTGGAGCTAGTGCCCCGTGGGTGCAGCATGTTCAGGTCCCAGCTGTGTCCAAGTTTGTGCTGTCAGGGATCCCAGGAAGGAGGGAATCCCCATCTTACAGCTCTGCTTCTCTTTCCAGTGCTCTGTGTTTTATTGTGCACTTCCCTTTCCATCTTTATCTGCAGCCAGCCTCAGTTTGCCCACTCATCTTCTGCTTCCTTTCTAAATGTAAAGGAATAATGTAAAAATTGTCCTTGGGGTTAGGAAGATTTGGACACATTCCTGAAATGCTGGGGTTTGCTGATTTTATTCCAATGTGCTCCTCTGAAAAGCCTGACCCCTGTGCTCTATTTATTTCAGGTAAACCAGTTATGATTGTTACTGAATATATGGAAAATGGTTCCTTGGACAGCTTCCTACGAGTAAGTGCAACAGGAAACTAAATGGGGCACAAGTGGCTCTTGTTCTGGACTTGTTAGGGGTTTACTGCCACTCTGCACTGATTCATCATCAGCTCTTGTTGCTTGATATTTCTTTATTTTCATTTGGGTTTGTGAGTATCATGATGTGCTCAGAAAGCCACTTAGGGATCTGCTGGTCCGTTTGCAGCAAGCATTATTCCAAAATTAAGGCAATTCTGGTTGCATTAGTACGTCACATCTATCAAAAATGAACAAAACAAAGCAACATTCTGGCACACAAAAATGAGGCCTGTTTTTCTGGAGGCTGAGTTATGACTGTAATGCAGTTATGCTTATTGGTTGGCAGCCTCTATGTCTAAGCAAGAGATTTTCAGAATGAATGGATTTGTGGAAATGTTATCGGTAATGAAAGGTTGAGAGAATAGCCCCATACCTGAGGATGTTAGAAATGTTTAGCTAGCAAAGTTTACTGGCCTGTTTTCTTTTTCCAGCCTTAGACATACTAATGCTGTGGCTGATTTATCTTTGTTTTCTGTCAAAGTTGGTAGGGAGCCTAAAAAAATTCGAACGCTCCCTGTGTCACCAAGATTTACTTGTGGCAAAACAAGGAGTGTAGGAGGAATGAAATCCCATCTGAGGGGAAACACTGGTTTAATTTTAATTTGTTAGGGCAAACTCAGCTTTGGCTGGGAGACTGCTTTGGTTCTGCCACGGTTGAATGACATTATCCCCCAAATTCATAACATTGAACTAGACATTTAACCCCAAAAGGGGATAGATTGTCAACCTTAGTTTCACTATGTACTATATATGTTATGGTGTCCACTGGAGCATGGAAAATGCATATAAATAATGTGTCAGTATAGCTGAATGAAATATCTCTGTACTGAACTATATATATTTTGTTTAGACTTGAAATCCTTGAAGAGAGCCCTGAGGAAGGGAGAATAATTTCTGACTGCACAGAACAGTTGTTCAGCTTGTTCTTTCATTTTAGTGTGATTTTTTTTTTTTTTTTTACTACTGTTATGTGGAAACATAGATAAGAACCTTGTGGCTCATTAATATCACAGGCAACTCAGGCCCTATAACCTTTTTATAAATGCCTTTTGAAACTACTTAGTTTGCTTTCCCCACTGCCATTGAAAGGCTCTCTGAGCATCTGATTCTGTTCATGGTCAGAAAACTTCTGGTTTTCAGCTAAATCTTTTCCAGAGTCTATATAAAATTCTCTTGTGTTTGCTCTGATAAAAAAGGGACAGACAACTGCTAACAATTTTAAAATAATTAATTTCTTTATGAAGGGGAATTCTGAGAGCCTCTTTAAGCATCCACTGTGTCATATATTTGTCTAATGTTTCCAGTGCTAATATCACCCCCAAGTACACTAATCAAAAATGAAAAATTGATGCAATCAGTCTGGCAGACTGATTCATGTCAGATCACCTCATGTGACAGAGCCAGCTCCCCTGTATTTAATAAAATTCCAGAAGCAGCAGCACGAGGAGTTGGAGAGCTGCCCATGAGGATACATTTACAGCACCGGGGAATTCATCTGAGAGCTGCACTACAACAAATGCTGTCCTATTGTCTGTATATCCATATATCAATATCAAAAGTAGATGTTAGCAAACAGGATTAGTAGGAGTTGGGAGATTTAAATTATGCCCAGAAGTAGATGATTAGAAATATATCCAACTAATGGTTTCTAGGCTAAGTCATAATGTGTTTCAGTAATTTTTGTGTTCCTGAAGTTGAGGAAAATTTTAAGAAATCGGTTTAAAAGTAATGGAATTTGAAATCCGCTGACTCAGATCAGCATTTGCATTTCTTAAATGAATTTCTTGTGTAATGGAAAACTTTCATTAGGCCATTGGGGAAGGCTTGGATTTTCAGTAGAAAATCCTGTGGCCTTTCGGGGAAGTTGGACATCTGTTTCTCTAATGCTCTGACACTCCAGTCTCAGGAGCACACACAACTTAGATTTATGTGCTGCTTTCACACGTGTCCCATCTAGGAAATTAGAACTCTGATGACAGCAAGAAGGGGGAAAATGAATTTTTATCTGAATTGCAAATCTGTCCCCTTCCCTCAGCTGATTGTGAGATCAACATGGTTCCACACGTGGCCTTTAAATCACTACGCCTGACTCACGAGCTCTTCATCTGAGGGGCTCCCGGGGTATTTATGGAAAAATCTCTGCCAGAAGGAACATGAGCAATCCCTGAGGTGATATTTCCAATGTTTTCCAGAAGCATGATGCCCAGTTCACAGTCATCCAGCTGGTGGGCATGCTCCGAGGGATCGCATCTGGCATGAAATACCTGTCGGACATGGGTTACGTCCATCGGGATTTGGCTGCTCGGAACATCCTCATCAACAGCAACCTGGTGTGCAAAGTCTCAGATTTTGGGCTCTCTCGTGTGCTGGAGGATGACCCAGAAGCTGCTTACACCACAAGGGTGAGTTCCTGTGTTCCTTGACCCTTTTAAAATTCTTGTTGGTTGTGGCAAGGACTGAAATCTGATGGAAATCTGATGGAAATCTGATGGAAATCTGAAATCTGAGGCTGTGTTGCAGAGGGCAGTCAGTCCTGTATGCCCAGAGATGTTCAATAAACCAGCTGCTCATCACAGTTATTTTTTTTTTAACTCATGTCTCCGAGAAAACAGAAAATGGACATACCAAAAGTATGGTTTGTGTTGGTAGATTACTTTCCTTAGACTGTGCAAAATTCCTGGCTCAGTGTCTCTCTTCTGGATGTGTAAAGGAGTGAATATTAAAATTAAAGCCTGAGTTCTTTTGGCACACAATAATTTCAGCCTTCATGTGTGCTTTGAAAAGTTTTAGTTACACTGCTGATTTAGCTCCCACACACAGTAAAAAAAATCCTACCCATGGAATTTTTGTGTGTTTTCTAGCATGATAGGACATATGTCTGACTCTGGAGCATTCTGCTATCACTTTTCCTCAAGGATGTGTCATTTATACCTGCTTTTGTACCTCTGAGTAAAAACTTGAGTGAAACAAAAAAATTGCACATCTGATTATCACCCTGAGTAACACTTCCATTTTTTTGTAGAAACCTTTAGTTTTATATATATATATGTGTGTGTATTACACTTGGATATCTGGTTGCTCATTTTAATGCTATTTAAAGTGGGTTTTGTTAACTTCACAAAAAGTGACATTAACATCCAATATCTTAGTCAAGTGTAATTTGCGTTGCTCACAGTAATCACTTCATCTTCACTGTATAAACCAGATTACAATGTATCAGCATAACCTTAATGTGGGTTTTCTAAGGTTTCCTTCATTCCTGAACACTGACAGGAGCAATCAATAATTTTAGTAGTTTGCATGCTGCCTTCTTCATGATTGAAATAAAATAACATGTGAGAAAAGAGTAAAGAAATGACACTTTTCTTACACATTATATACACATACATTAATAGATACATTTATCATACCTTCATAACCTAGCAGGCATAAAGACTCTATTCTTTACTTGACCTTTCAGTGTTTTCTTTGCCCTCTGATAAACTTTATCATGGAGTTAGAAATATGCAATGTATACCACTTTGGAAAACTGTCGGCAAAGATCTGTCATGGTTAATATAAGGAGACATAGAAGAAATGTAAGGAGATATGAGGAGAAAGCAGTTTTAATTCTCAGTAGTGTTACATCATTAATAAATAAATATTCCAGGAATGCAAGGGTTCCTCAGTAGAAAATGGTTTGTGGTCCAGCCAGAGGTGTATTGCTGTGTCAGATACGTGTTTGCTCTCTTCTTAAAATCAAGCTGGGGATGAAGCATTGGATGAAGCTGTCACACCAGTGACGAGTCTGTGGGTGGCTTGGACAAATCAGGGTGCACGGGGTGTCAGTGTTTTCAGCCAGTGTTCCCTCTGAATTTCCTCTTCCTCTCCCCCTGCCACCTGTTTTCTGAGTCTACCTGCCTATTTGCAATTAGATGGTGGAATCAGATGGAAAGAAACTATTTTGTAAAGTGTAATCATCTGTGTTCAGTAAACTCCATCTGGCATTTATGGTGTGTGTGCAAACTGCTGCAGGAAGATGCTCAGATAATTAAAACCTTTAAATACAACTTAGGACAAATCTCTTTTTTTTTTTTTCAAGAGTTGCTGCTGTGAACACGTGTTGGCTTTGAGAGAAGAGCAAGGCTATTTGATATTCATCATTTTTGCTCACATTTCCTTTGAAGCGAGTCTTAGGTAGATGTCAAGGGAGTGTTTCCAGGTGGGATGTTTGATCCCCAGCTGGAAAAAAATGGAGACCACAGATGTGAAACAGAGCTTCACTCCACTGGCAGAGAGATGAACATTTCACGTTCCTGCTGCTTGGATATTTCACAAAACACAGCACCATCTCCTAGGCTTAGCACATTTTGCAACTACTGATTATAGGACAAAGCCAAGACAAAAACAGTGCCACTTTTTAAAAATAATGGCATCGTCTCAAACTATTTCACGCCTAATCATGGCATTGTCCCAAACTATTTTGTGTCTTCAAAACTAAAGGATGACAAGATACTGAAAAAAACAACAAAAATCTAAATTATAACTCAAATTTCAAACATTACAGAGTGTGTATTATACTGATGTCCTCCTGTCCTCCATCTCTTCCTGCTCCCAGTTATCCATTCAGTGGCACTAGGGAAATTTATAGAGTTAGCTGCAAAGATGGATGCTTTATCCATTTAGGCTCCTTATCTACCTCTATTTTCCACCTGTAAATGTCAAAGCCCGAGAATGATTCCACTGCTTTAATTCATAATTGCAAGTCAGGATTGATCTACCCCCAAGAAGCCCAGCCAGGCTTTCAATACTCACCACTGCCTGGGTGAAATTTTATGTTGTGCTGTTCTCAGAAGCTGTGTCTGAAGCTTTGCATAAAGGCTATGAACATGTTTCCTTTTATACATCAATAATTTATGTATTCCTTTATATATCAATGCATAATCTGTCATATTCATGCTATTGTACCAGAAGCCTGAAGGACAATGCAAAGATCACAAGTGCACGTGTGAAATACAGGGAATCAGGAGTTGTAAGGAACTTTCCTACCTGACAGGGTCATTTTTTTACCTCCTGAATTATTGTCACTGTCTTGATACCACAAAAGGCCTTTGGCAGCCTGGGGTCTGCCTGCTTACAGAAGCAGAAGCCAGCATGTGAATCAGGCTGACTGTTTGGATTTTTTTTTTATTTTTTCACAGAGTCTTTGTGCCTGAGGGGATGTGCTGTAATTATCTACATTCTCCATATCTATTCACTTCTAATTGAAACAGCAAGATTGTATTAAAATTGTCATTGTCAAATGGATCCGGTTTCTCCTTATTATTTTTCAGATGTCTGTGTGACAAGTGGGTGGGCTAATGACACAGCATGAAGTGGAAGTGAATTTAAGCAATCACAGTTGTAGAGGGACTGTAATTATGTCTCTCAAAGACAATATTTGGGTAATCAGTAGATGAACTTTGACTATTTAAGCACACAGATACATCACCAGGATTCATGGCATTTTAATGTAAATGCAGCCCATGCTGGACAGAAATCAGTTGTATTTTCCCTATATATGCAAAATCACAATGGTACAGTCTGAAAGTGTTGAAGGGTGTGGTAAAAAAGGAAACAAAACCCCATAAGGAAACAAAACCCCATAAATTCTCTTGCCCCAAAGCACAGAGGAGAGGAGCAGTGCTCTGTTATCACTGACTACTCAAGGAGGAGATGATTTCAATATAAAACATTCATTAGTAAGGGACTGACAAGCAGCCTCAGATAATTTCAGGTGTGTAAGAAGGTAAAACAGGCTCATCTCACTCACATGAATCTGTCTTGTTCTGTACCATTAAGATATCTCCTGGACTCTCCTAAGTCCTGGTGTAATAATGAATGAATGTCAGGCTTTTATTTTCCGCTTTTTCTGCAAAGTCCTTCTAGTAATTCAGTTGGAATCCATTTTTCTTGATTGTCTCCTCATCAGGCCTGTGGCTTAGGTGCCTGTGGCTATCACCCTGTAACAGATTATAAATCAGAATATTGGAATGGGTTCTGAAGTCCTGGAAACAGCTGCCTTGTGCTGGAGTGCCAGACGTGCTCGAAATAAATTGAGGACTTCATTGACTTTAGATGAATTATGTTGGAGAGACAGATACTGCAGGAATAGCAGCTCCATCTACAGAAGATAAAACTTTTGGTTACTGCTGGCTCACTGATTTCCATCCCTGGAGGGGTTCTCTGACCTAGACTGCCTGGGATTTTGAGCTGCAATAACAAACTCCTCCAATTTCTAACACCAAAGCTGTCTTTCTACTCAGGTTCGGGAAGCTTGGCTTTATGATGAGCATGCCCTTAAAGGGAGACCATGACAAAAATATACAAAAACTGTATTTATCTTCAGAAAATAATCAGTAACTACATTGCTGTTCTTGTCCTTGAACTATTCCAAAAAAAGAGTCAGCAAAATCCCTCTTTAAAAATAATTATGACATTTTTATGACAAATTGGGGAGCAGAAGAGCAAAATTACATTTTTAGACTCTGTTCAGTGGCAGTTGATTTCTTTTTTTAACTACATTTTAATTAATATTTTTGAGTTATTTATGGTAATGCTATGTGTATCTGCAGTTTTGTATAGGATTACAGCTGAGACTTAGCAAAGGAAATTTGCAAGCCACTGATTCACACTCATTGTAATAAGGGTCTGGGGTTGATGCACTTTCCTTTTTCAGTAAAGCAAAGCCAGAAATTGTTTTGTTGAGTTTCTGATCTTTCTGCAATAAAGCAGTCCCAAAATGTGAGGAGACTAATTAATGTCTTTTTTTTTTTTTTTTGGAAATATGCTTCTGCAATTGCATAAATGACTTTTTCCATAAGATTAGAAAGACCTTCTATCCAATATGAAATTCCTGCCCTTGTCTGGTGGGAGATGGCTGATTCTCTTCGTGGTGGTGGGGTCTTTGTTGATGTAAATTTAGGATATGTCTTTCCCCCAGGATTTACATTCTTTATTGAAAACCAGGGCTCACTTCTAGCATAGAAAACAGAGAGATGGATTTCTTTATCAGTCTGACATCTAAAGCTGTAAGTGGATTTGTTGTGAAAACACGAGGCTACGGGAGAGCTTTCCTTGTTTCTTGGCTGGGCCTTGGACCCACTGAGGGCCCCTGGACACTTGTAAAGGGAGCTTATTAATTGAGTATGAGAAAAACAAAGTCATTTTTATGTTCTTGGTACTGTTCTGGAGCAGCACTGGGAATTGTGAATAAAGTTATAATGCATGGAAAATACAGTGTACTTTTTGTGACTAGAAAACATTGTCTAATAGATTACATTTCCGAGATAGAGAGTGAGATCAGGCTCTTCATCTGGCTTCGGTGGTAGATCAGTGGTTTCAAACACTCCAGTTTATTTTCTGTGTCCTATTTTCTGGTCTGCAAGTGATGTGGAAATTCGGTGTTTACCTGATTTTAAGGGTTGTGTCTTTTGGTGGGGAGCTCTGCTAAACAGAACGGGATCCATGAAAACTGTATGCCAAGGTAATCCTCTCCCTGACCTTTGCCAAGCCTCTAAGACTTATCCAGTGACATTTTGGAGGCCTAAATTGTAGTCTGAGTCAGGACTGCCTGTGTTGTTTATACTTAATTTAATTTATGCAATATTAGCCATGAAAATGAAGATGCTTCAGTGTAGTTAGGTTTCTAATTAACACTAATGCCTGCATTTCTATTGTTAACCAAGCTATTGACTCTAAACCTGGTGATTGTATAGCTACCCTCAGTGCAGGTACAGTTTATGGGAGTGTAGGCAAAGCAGTAAAATATTTAAATATCCTTTTTCTTGCTGGTTACTCAGTGGAAGTAAGAGCGCTGTCTCCCCACAGAGGTGGTTGTGAGGGGAGGTGTGTGACTGGAGTACAATGGGGGTGTTAGAAGCACTGCAAAGAGCTGGTCTGGTGTGAAATCTTCAGAATATATTCTGTACATGTCGTGCATAACTGGAAATAGCTTTAAACTCTCACAGTTTTCTGTGCTAAAACACATTCACTCCAGAATTGCCTTCAGGAACAAGTTTTGCACTGCTATCCTGCAGAACTTTATTTTCTCGTGTGTCATAACTCTGTCAAAGCTGGCTTCACCAGGAATTGTCTCTTTCCTCTAATTGTCACATTTTAGAAACTCAGCCTGAGGTTCCTTGTGTCCATTTTATTAACTTGACCTGCAGTACTAAGTGGTGGCCATGACCAGAGAGAGATGTCCCCCTACCTACCAAGTTAATTGTACTGGTAGCTTCAATTCTCTTCAAGTTTGGCATTTAATGATGGCTTGCTTCTCTTATGACTGTAAAAAATGTCCAAGGCCACTCTCCCAGCTGACATTTTTGCACTCTTCCCTCTGCACAGGTGACCCCATCTGAATCTGACTTCCTGTGTCAGCTGGAGGCTTGGCTTTAGTGAAGTGAAGCAACATCATGGCCCCTTATTTTCCTTGAATTTTCTTTGAATGTCCTAGAAAACCTGAAGCCAGGCAGGGAATTCACTTCAGTGCCTTAAAATCAGCCAAACCCAGCCCTCCTGTGCTGTGCAAAAGGACCTGGGCTGTAAGCAAGGACCTTGGGCTGGGTTTTTCACCTTTAATGCTGTATGACTGTCATGGCAGTTTCCAAATATTTTGTAACTGAAAATCAACCAGACTTGATTTACCATTTACTCTTATCTGTGCAAATTATGCTACACACATACACACATACACACACACATATATAAACTATATGTATGTGTGTGTGTGTCTGTAAAGTGTGTATGCTGTACTGTACTATATATTGTAGATAGATAGATCTATGGTAAATCTAGATATCAGTATCTATCTACTAGGTAGTATAGATATCTAGATATCTAGATTATTATTATTATTACTAGATATCTAGATAGCTGTACTAGATCTAATACTAGATCTAATAGATATTACTAGATATCTAGTAATCTACTAGATGTCAGTAGATTTTGCACTGAAATGTATTTTACTCTCTCTTTTGCTCTTATGACAAATGGCAGAGTTTTCCAGCTTACGCTGGGGTTTCTTTTACACCAATATCACGATAACTGAGACACTCAGAGATAAAATAATCAACCACACAAAATCGTATTTGTTGCAGGACAGTCAGATGGACTCTCTGGTTTTGTTTTGCTCCCAGGGGGGCAAGATTCCCATCCGATGGACGTCTCCAGAAGCTATTGCCTATCGGAAGTTCACCTCAGCCAGCGACGCCTGGAGCTACGGGATTGTGCTCTGGGAGGTGATGTCTTATGGGGAGAGACCCTACTGGGAGATGTCCAACCAGGATGTGAGTAAATTGTTGTCTGAGTGATGTTCTCAGATAAGGAATCAAGCTGTGAAAGGAGGCCAAGAGCAGGTGGCTCTGAGTTTTTGATGGTGACAATGAATAAAGTGCGGAGATGAAAACCAGCAGATCTCCCTGGTCAAGTAAAAGTTCATTAGAACTTAAAAAAAAACCCAGCATCTTTATAGCAGAGTGTTTTGGACCTCTGAAGGAGCAGAGTAGAGAATTTTATCCCATCGGTGGTTTTCTGTGAGATGATGCAAACAATTCCACTGCAATGAGGTCATTGCCTTTTACATTCCTTAGCTCGTTGTTAGAAAACCCTCCTAAATTTCTGTTGATCCCCTTTGGTTCCACTTGTATAACATTCTATAGAAGTTTTCTGTAAATGTCAAATGCACAGAATAAATTGCGCTTGGCACTTGTGAAAAAGAGAAGCAAAGCATTTCTGCTAAGAGTGTAATGAAACCAAAATGCTTCTGGAAGTAATCAATGGATAAAATAGAGAAGGAGAGTGATCCGATTAGACTTTCAATACAGGTTTCTTTGTAACACTAGTAAACTGTCCAAGCCTGCAATCCAAATGATTAATGGAGCTCTCTGAGTATTTTTTAAAGAAGCATAACATTTCCCCGAAGAAGATTTTTTATTATATCTATTTGGGTTTTTTCTGTTGTTTTATTAATTTTAGATTTATTCCACAGGAGTTTCTTATGGACCAAATTTTATGGAGTGCAGTCACTTACACAAATAGATTTTCCAAGGAGCTGATATATATTTTTACTAGTTCTAAACTAAAATAAGTAAGTCAGTAATACAGTTGTAGTCAAAGATAGGAAGAAGAGAAGAAAACTTCCTTCTAAGTGGGTACCCCCGCAACCCAAGCCTCTGCAGAAAACTATGAATTTCTTTTAGTTGGTAATGAATGTTTTTGTGGAAATTAATGTATCCTCTTGTGCAGACTGATATATTAGTGGAATGTCTTTAATAATATCCCATTAAAATCAGAAATTGAAGGGTTAACCTATTTATGTGCCTCTCCTTCATGGCTGCTTAAACCATTTACTGTTCTCTTGTCCTTGTTCTGCTTCGGAATAGTTTATTTTGCTTTTCAATTAATTGATCCAGATGAAAAGGAAAGATTAACAGAAGATGGCTTTTTACATTGAATACATTGGGTTTTTATTCATGGGGCAATAGATACTGTAGGCCTGATCAAGAGGTGCTGGATTCTAGTGAAAAGGCTGGATTAAAAAGCTTCTGGACAGCATAAATTCTAAAGTAATCTTGGTTTTGCGTGTGTCAATCTGGAAAAATTATAGAAAATCTAGACAAATTTCATCAGTCTAGGCAAATTATAAGGAAGTTGGCTTGCACTGCCTAGTAGGAAGTGTATAGTTATCCATGAGGTAAGTTTTAGAAATATTTTGTGGCCCTGTGACATCATCCACAAGACCTTTTGTCTGTTGGGTCACGGTGGCCCGTGAGGGGGCAGATTGATTTTTCGGCAGGGTAGGTTGTTTTTCTGTTGGTGTTTTGAGCTCAGTGTCCACTGGAGGATGTGGAAAGGTTGCTTTTTCTGTTGTTTTTTTTGGGAGTTCAGTGTCCACTGGAGGATGTGGAAAGCCTGTGTTGCTAAGGGTAATCAGAGGAGAGATATCCAAGACTTTTTGAAGTCTGGCATACTTAAGCGAGCGCTTGCTAACTGTGGCTTTTGTTTATGGATTTAGTTCAACTGAGTGTGAGTTTTTGAGATCCTTTCCACACACTCACCTTCTTCAAAGTCACACACTGTATCTTAACTCCCCTTCCTGCATGCCTAATCTACTGCCTGGTTTACTTTGCAGATAAACGAGAGGCATTGCACGACAAGACAATTAGTGAATAAACACGTTTGTTTGAACACACAACGTCCACGTTAATGCACAGCTGATAAAAAATCCAAGTTGCTGTAAAGTGCCTTTAAGTTCCCACAAACTTTTCTCCTTGTGCAGGTGATTAAGGCTGTGGATGAAGGGTACCGCTTGCCACCTCCCATGGACTGCCCAGCTGCCTTGTATCAGCTGATGCTGGACTGCTGGCAGAAAGACAGAAACAACAGACCCAAGTTTGAGCAGATTGTCAGCATCCTGGATAAGCTGATCCGTAATCCCAGCAGTCTGAAAATAATCACCAACGCGGCGGCAAGGTGACATAGTAGATCTTACATTGCTCATCAGCCTCTTTGATTCCTTCATCTCCTGTAATTAGAATTTGTTTGCACTCTTTATTGCCTCTGTAAAGCTGTTTGTAGAGAGAAGGAATTATTTTTTTTTATTATTGATGTGTTGTTTTTATTAATTATTTGCTGTTATTTATTCAGTTTGTGAAAGATTTTTATGCTAAGGGTATGAAACCCATGTAAGACTGAGCAGAGTTTTGTGAGAAAAGCACAGCTGGCAGATTTGGCCATCATGTGATTTTCCTTTGCCTTCTGTCCTTTGGTGGTGTTTTAAGTGCTTAGTGTTTCACAGGTTACAGCCAGCCACGTTCCTAAGTATCTTTCTGAATTGGGTCCAAATACACTTATGCTCTTCTCTGACAAGTCATGTTAACTTTAATCATATGAATAATCTTTTTTTTTCTTTCAGTAGTGCTCACAGACTTAAAAATGCACTTGCACTCCCTCTTAGATCAATGTGCTAACTAGGAATAAATTTTCAACCTGTGCAATGTTCCTAATTGCCTTAAAAACATTCCATTTTAGTCCTGGGTTTTCAGCACACCCTGGAACATCATCACTATGATGAGATAAGAATTATCTCATTCAGAGAGAGCAGCTGAAGAGTGTGTTGACACCTAAGGGCATAATGAAGATGTGGTGAAAGAAGAGCTTTAGTTAAGTAGTGTTAAAGAGAATCGGTTTGTACAATGCACAAAATATCATACTCTTACTGAAGGAGTGTAAAAGATGTAAAAGTATTTTTAGCATGAATGGTAGTGCCAAATCCTCTGTCAGCAAAGCAGGCAGAGTCAGGGAGAAAAGCTCTCTGCTCCTCTGCTGCTTCAGACCCGGGCCCTGGAGGGTGTTCTGGGCAAGAAACCAGAGCCTGACACGAGGCAAGTTTCAAAAGGGAACACAGAAAACCTTCCTGTCAGACCTTTCCTTGTGATGCAGCACACTTCCCTCCAGGGCAGTTGAATGGGAAGGCTGGGGGAAATGGAGCAAAGGCAGTGGAAAGAGCTGCACTGATCCTGCAGCCTGCTGTGCCACTGCCATGGACCTTGCCTCCTCCTTCCTGGCCCTGCCTTTGTGCTGCACCCTCAGCCAGAGACTGGCCACTCTAATTACCTCCTGCTGCCATGCCAGGGGGCAGAAAAAGAGAGAAGAGATGGGAGGGGAAAGACAGTCGTACTAATGGGCTCTGCTTTTAAATTTATATATTGAGAGAAGATGGCTCGCACAAAATTATCAATTAAGTTTCAATAATTTTGCTTGGTGAGTCTTTAACACATAGGAAACCAACGTGCTTACAGAAGCAATTATTTCTAGGAGGTGACAGAAAAAAACAACCAAACAAAAAAACTACAACACATTTTTGGGAAAAACATCATACTGTTTAAACACCATTTTCTCAGTCAAGTACATTTCTTCCAAACACCTTGCACCACTATGTGGCAAATGATTGGTGCAAAGAATGATTTTCTAGGGTTATGCTGCAGCAATCTGATGACTAGGGGAGTTGGAAATCATAGCTATCTTGTTTGGGGTTGGAGACTTGATTGCAGAAACCAGGGCTGCATGTTTTTCATTCCAAACAGAAGCAAAAAGCTCCCTGTTTGTGGTCCTTCCAGTTACAGGGTTGAACCACAGCAGAGATGAAAACAGTGTGCAATAATTTCCTGTCACCTGTTCATAGCCAGTAGAAGCTGATATCCTCTGGTGGAGACCAAATTCAGTCTGAGCACCGTTCTCACCTGCTGGGTTCTGTGCAGGAGCTCCACAAGGAGATATTTATGGTTCCCTTCTGTCTCATGCTCTCTTTGCTCCTGTTCCATTCTGTGCTTCAGTGGCACAGGGGGTGGCAGAGGCTGCACGTCCCTAGCACAGTGCCACACTCTCTGCTCGTGGGGAGGGAAGGAGGGAAGGAAGGAGACTGCCTGCATGGCAGGGAACTTCTCACGGCTGCTTTAGGTGAGCTCTCAGTGAGATGCTCCTCCTGCTGCTGCTTTCGATACAGAGTGCATTTCTGAGGAGGGCAGCATCAAAGGTGATTTTATTCCTCCCTTCCTTCCCAGTTACCCTTCCACCTCCACATCCCTGCACATTCCTAGGCAGTGCAGTCTCTGTCCCTTTCTGCAGCTCCTCACTGCCTGCTGACAGACAGGGCACTGTGGGGTCCCTTCCCTCTGTGAAGGAGCTTCTTGCAGTTCAGGGAATGTGCGATCTGTGATCTCTCCCTCTCCTCTGTCAGTGCCTGCAGGCCAGCACAGGCTGTTCTTAAACACAACCACCAGTGAACACAAGTGAGGGGTGCTGGGCAGCCCTGTGCCATGAAATCATTGGCAAAGCAGGCTAACCTCAAACCTTAGACTAATCTCAAACCTTAGACCCGGCTGAAAAATCTGCAGCCAGCTCCACACCCCCACGGTGTCCTGCAGAGAGGCACTGGTGGCAGGTCACAGCCCCTGGTGGTGGTGGCCAGGGACTGAGCCTGAAGGTTCAGCACCGCTTTTTGACTGGCTGACAGAGCAAAATGAGACAGAAAAATGAGAAGTGAGATTTAAAATGGGGTGGGGCCTTGCCATAGCCTTGTGTGCAGGAATGTGTAAGTGATACTGAAGGGCTGTGGGTCAAGGCAGCTCCTGGAGAAGGGGACACAGTGGGATCCCAGAGGGGGACAGACATCAGAGCAGGGGGAAAGCACTCTGGGATCCCAGACAGGGACAGACATCAGAGCAGAGGGAAAGCACTCTGGGATCCCAGAGGGGGACAGACATCAGAGCAGGGGGAAAGCACTCTGGGATCCCAGACAGGGACAGACATCAGAGCAGGGGGAAAGCACTCTGGGATCCCAGAGGGGGACAGACATCAGAGCAGAGGGAAAGCACTCTGGGATCCCAGAGGGGGACAGACATCAGAGCAGGGGGAAAGCACTCTGGGATCCCAGACAGGGACAGACATCAGAGCAGGGGGAAAGCACTCTGGCACCCAGCCCTGAGGGCTCTGGGGATTCCATTGGCTCAAGTGGCTGCTCTGTTGTTATTTGAGGCTGCAGCACTCCCACACTCTCCTCCTACCCACAATAAGCAATTAATCTAAGTTATGGAGGTCCCAGCTCTCTTCTAGCTGTGTCTGTGGTGCTACTGGAGGAATGCTAAAGCTTGATGCCCACCATATGCTTGTAGGTGTTCAGAATATACTCGGCCAGGGGAAAATGTTTAACCCGACAACGTCTGCTGCAGATGCAAAACCTGTCTCTTCTTACAGATTTTAGGGCTGATGTTTGTTTAAAATAGTCACAGCACTGTTGTATCCTATTTAAAAAACATATTTCTGGAGGTGCATAGGATATCCCTGTCCTCTGGTTGCTGTTGAGTGACCTCCACTGAAGGATGTGCTTGGCTGAATGTCTGATTCCAGGCCACAGCCCAGGCACGTTTTACATTAATACCTCACAGAAGAGGAGTCAAAGCCTTCAATTCCCTCTTCCCTTTAAAGTTTTCTATCCCTTCAGGCCACTCCATGGTATCTAATAATTTCTTCCTACCCGAGGGGATGTTTTTATCCTTATTGATCATGGCTTTGCAGGCCATTCTACGTGTCTTTGAACCTTACACTGACAAAAGGTTTTTGTAGCCTCAGCACAGCAAACGTTTCATAATACCTCTCCTGGTGTTGTGTTTCATCTCAGATTCACGTGAAAATTCCATTTCTATTCCTTGTAAAGTACAGAGTATGGCTGATTTCTTTCTTACCTGTCAAAATTCACTTTTTAATCAGGTGGCCACCCTGAGCTCTTGCTCATAAGAGCTGCACTGGCTCTGGACACGTGGGTTTTGTGTGTCCCTTAGGCTGCCTGGAGTTAGGCAGCTCTGTAAGGGGCTGTAGGAACAGAACTCAGTGCAAGCCATGTGGTTTTCTAAAGCACAGTCTCATGATATTTTTATTTGATTTATGTCTTGCTGTTCTTTCCTGTTTTCTGAACACGATGTTCATTTTTCTAACAGAGTCCTTGGGTTGTTTGGATATCTTTAGGGTGGGAGTGAGTTCATCGTTCTTCCAGTTTTGATCAATTTCATTATTTTTCTTCTTGAGCTTATTTTTTTTTTCGGTCCACTGTGTATTACTTCACATTTGTGAACATTTCATAGAGATACAAAGCAGATGGAAACTTTTCTCAGCTTGGGCTGGGGAGTCAGAATCATTTCACCCACCTGCAAGCAAGTTGGTGAGGCTGAAATGCTTCTTCAGCTGCTGTTTCATTTGTGTGGGGAAAAAAGAGTAACTTGAGTCATGCAACTGGAAGTACTTTGTGTACGCTACAAATCTGAAATGGACTCAGGAAATTTTTTTTAATTCATTTCACTTTTTTCCCTGATTTATATTTATGATTTTTTTTATTCTTACTTAAATTTCTGATTCTGAATTTACATATATATATATATTTACAATGCATGTTACCATTTTATGTATATGAATCTTACTCTTACGTAGCCATTTGAAAAAATATATTTAAAACATAGTGTGTAATTTAATATATTTAAATCCTTTATGGTGTCCCAAAGCTGTTATAGTATAGTGTGATCTTGAGGTTTAAGGGTTGTGACAGAGGATTCAGGCAGCTCAAATGTTGTGGCAGCTTTCCCATATCTGCTGTGTGTGTTCACATTTTTGATGCAAGGGGGACTGAAGTCATTTGTTCTTCATGACCCTATGGAATGGGAACAGCTGAGTTAATGCACAGCCCTCATTTGAAAGAAAATTGAAATTTGTTTCTAATTCCAACATATGACTTTTAGAAAATCCAGATTTCTCCCAGGCCCCTGATTGATTGCAAAAGTGACGCGGAATCTGCACAAAAAAATCCCAACCTGCTTCTGTTTGCTTTTGTTAGTGTGAAAGTCAGTGTCAGGTATTGCTGTTGTTGTTTTTCTTTACTGCAAGCACATACTGAGGAGAAGAGGAAATAATTGTGTTGCAAGGAATTGGAGAAGAACACCTGAGGATTCAGGATATTTCAGAAAAAAATCACAGCTGAAATTCTTCTCATATAGCCCAGACAATTTAAGGGGTCAGGGTCAGTTATTCTGCCTGATGAAAAAACATGTATAAATAATTGATTCCTCATACATTCTTTTATATGTTGGCAAGTTGTTTGCAACCCTGCCTTGATTTGCTTAAATTTGATGTGTTGTTTGAAACACTGGCTTGGGTAATTTCCTTGAGCAAACTTTGGAAGAGCTGTTATTTGTGAGTAATTGTTTGCAAGGTTCCACTGCTAAAAATGTTCAGCTTTGCTGTCTCTCATAGTGCTGCTCTCACTGGTGTCATTCTCAGACATCCAGGGCAGTGCTTGCAATTTAAAATTTGATGTTTGCTCCTCACAAAGTTTATTTCCATTTAAAATCTGGTAATTCAGTGGAAGCACTCTACATTCTCGCTTGGTAGGATTTTTTATGAAAATCAAACTCAAAAGGAGCAGTGAACATGGCAAATAAAAAATTCAGACTTGCTCCTTTTTGCAGCATAATTCAAGCCCTGTTTTTACAAAAATATTTGCAATGAAATTACTGTTTAGCTTGGCTGAACACTTTGTTGAGAAGTCCCTTTTTTTTTTTTTTTTGCCATTCAGGTCAGAAGGTTTCAGATGCTTGACATATACTGCTGCCCTGCTGTAATACTGTTTGTTTGCTTCTCCCTGTTAGGAACTTCCAGGATGGAAGAGAGGAGAAGATTTCAGTTTTCCTTGGATGTTGTCAGGGTCTTAACAACAGGGTTTGAGTTTGGCCAAATGCTCTGTAGGGCAAGATTCTGTGTGGACTTTGGGCTTCGATTTAAAATCCAGCAACATAATCTATGTCCTAAACCCAGACTGTTCCCTCTAAAAGTATTCAAGTAATGTAAACTTTAAACTCCATCTGTCTCTCTCTGAAGCCTGCTAAACACAAAATTGTGAATTTGTGGAAGGGGGGTGTTGTAGATACATATTATAGTATTGGCTTTTCACAAATATTAAAATAGATTCTGTATGTGTAGTGTTAAAGTAACTTTACTATAAAAATATAGTGTTTATTTCTATTATTAATGAAAACTTATAGTCACTATACTTACACACTTGTAAGTATATATAAAAGTAACTATACTTATATTAAATAACTGTTTAGTTAAAATAATATCCAAAGAACATGCAATAAAGACCCTACTACTAATATATCAACTATCAACACTCACCATCTAAAACCAATATAAACCAAAGCCTAAAAGTAATAATAAACTAAAGCCACAACCAAAAAACACACATACTCTCAAAAAATAACCCCAAAAAAGCCATATAAAATAGTTCCTAAAATATGTAAACTAGTTTATAAATATACATAAAAGTCTATAAATATACAACAAACTAATATAATAAAAATAGCATTTCCCAAACTAACAAGTATACTCTTAACTAAGTACCAGAATACACCCAAGCATAATCTTTACTATCTCTGTCTCCTATTACCCTTTATTAAACTTCTAAATTTTAACAAAAAACACAAACCATATTTTTCACGGGGGGGGGGCGGGGGGAAGAAACTTAACTACAAATCACAAAAGGGAATAGGGTAAGTCCTACTCCTCGGTGTCTAAGCATAGTTTGGGGTTAGACTGAGGAGGTTTTCAGGGTCTTCATTCAGCTAGAGACAGAAAAGCCCTGTTTCCACCTGAAATATAAATAAATAGGCGTTTTTGGAGCCCTCGTTAGTGGTGGTGGCAATTCCACACTGGGAATGCTGGAAAGAAAGAGGTGGCAAAAGTAGAAATTCACACAGTGATGCCTAAGCTTTTTATATATTTGTCATATATTTGTAGCTTGCTAGTGCATGGCTGTAGCTCCAGTACTTTTCCCCCTAGACTTTCGAACAAATCCCTGAAATATTATTTAGATTCATAAATAATCTTTATTCCGAGTAGGGGACCTACAATAAGAAGAGGGGCAGAGAACCTCTTGGACCAACTCCAAGGGGCTGACCCAGGGGTGGGTTCCTGGAATCTCCTATTGGATGTACCTGTTAAATATCCTAATTAATTAACCTTATAAAATCACAGAAATTTGATTCTGGGNTATATATATATATAAATAAAATAATGAGTGGTTGACATTGAGGGTCTGTCAGCCAGCTACACATCCCAGGAAATGGCCATGTGCCTGTATTTCCTTAAAAGCACAGCTTTAGCTGTGTTATGAGGGGAAAAAAACTCATCAACGTGCTGAATTTTTTTTTTGCCTTTAGTGGTTTTGGTGTGGGGAAAAAGTAAATGAAGGAGCACTGGTACACCCAGGAATGTGGTTTATTATCCCACCAAGATGCTGAAAAATATAAGCACATTGAAAATCATGTTCTGAGGGGCAGCTAAAGGAGTAGGGAAGACTGAAGGATTGAACTTTGGAGCAGTTGAAATTTTATTTTTTTATTATCCTAGTGGAAGTCGTGGTAAGTTGGGTTGTTTTTTGGTTGGGTTTTTTGGGGGGGTTTTGTTTTGTTTTGTTTTGTTTTTGCCAAAAATGAAGCTAGAAAACAAGAAATACTGACATTAAGAGAGGTGTACCGTTTTTGCAGCCTCAGCTGCATTGTTTTTCCCTTTGCTTATTCGTGGTGCCCTTCTTCATTTCTCCAGCTCTCCTTTTACTCCAAGGAGCAGCCCACAACATGCTTATTTGGAGAGTATGAAAACAACACATGAAGGCACTTGGGAAAAGCACATTTGCTCCCTTTAAGGGGTGAATCATACTTTAGGGACTAAATTACCAATTCTGCTAAGAGCATGGTAAAAATGGGCATGAAGAGTTGGAACTCCAAAGATTTTTATCTTTAAGGTCCAGGGTTAATCAAGTAAACAGAATAACTCTACTTCTCCTTGGCATGTCATTTATTTACTGGTTTCCTGTGGATACACATGCATGCATATGACTCTGATTGCTGTAGAAGATAAAAGTGAAATTTGCTTTCTGTGCCACCTGTTGGTTGTGGGGTTATTTTTCTCTTGAAATGAAGTTCTTGTTAGACCTGAATTCTGTGCTTCAGCTCACCATAATCATAAAGCCCATGGGATTTGTGTTCCAACCAGGCTCATAGGGAGCAATTTCACTTTACAAAATGAGCTTTTAATTACCTAAAATTTGCCACAGGAAATTACTTTATGTTTTTGGGGATTTTTTTANGTTTTTCTCTTTTGATTATAGGCAACCACAGTGCAGCCAAAAGTGAGATATAAAGGGAAGCTCTCCACAGCAAATGGTGGATTTNTTTTGTTTTGTTTTGTTTTTGCCAAAAATGAAGCTAGAAAACAAGAAATACTGACATTAAGAGAGGTGTACCGTTTTTGCAGCCTCAGCTGCATTGTTTTTCCCTTTGCTTATTCGTGGTGCCCTTCTTCATTTCTCCAGCTCTCCTTTTACTCCAAGGAGCAGCCCACAACATGCTTATTTGGAGAGTATGAAAACAACACATGAAGGCACTTGGGAAAAGCACATTTGCTCCCTTTAAGGGGTGAATCATACTTTAGGGACTAAATTACCAATTCTGCTAAGAGCATGGTAAAAATGGGCATGAAGAGTTGGAACTCCAAAGATTTTTATCTTTAAGGTCCAGGGTTAATCAAGTAAACAGAATAACTCTACTTCTCCTTGGCATGTCATTTATTTACTGGTTTCCTGTGGATACACATGCATGCATATGACTCTGATTGCTGTAGAAGATAAAAGTGAAATTTGCTTTCTGTGCCACCTGTTGGTTGTGGGGTTATTTTTCTCTTGAAATGAAGTTCTTGTTAGACCTGAATTCTGTGCTTCAGCTCACCATAATCATAAAGCCCATGGGATTTGTGTTCCAACCAGGCTCATAGGGAGCAATTTCACTTTACAAAATGAGCTTTTAATTACCTAAAATTTGCCACAGGAAATTACTTTATGTTTTTGGGGATTTTTTTAAAAATGCTTTCCTCTTTAAAAGAAATTGACTGTGGAAATGAAAGTCCAGATTTAAAGAACTGAAGGTTGGTTGTGCTGTTTGGAGGAATGGATGGGAAGAGAGTGGCTCCTGCAGTACAGGGTCTGGCATTGTGTGTGCACAGCTCCTCTGTCTATTTGCAGAAGAAGTGGCAGGACATTTTCATTTTCTTTGCCTCAGTTCCTGGATTTTACTAGTTTGTCTCTTCTTCTCCTCAGACAGCAACCAACCAGAGATGAGATTTTCATGCTGTGTTGGGAAGGGTTCTAATGATGCTTTCTGTGTTTTTTTAGTGCAGCAAAATTTTCCCTATGTTGTGACAAAAAGCTGTGCTAATGACAATACACCGTAGTTCTCCTCACTGCAGGTGGCTCAAAGGTTAATTCCAACTGTTAAAGTAATGGACACATCCAGAGAAAGTTTCCAGCTCCAGGATGTTTTGTAACTGGCATCTCACTGTTCAATTTGTCTCTCCAAACTGAGTCTTGCTGTTTTGTTTTTTTTCCAAGGCACCACATGTCAGTAAATACAACTTTGTAGGTGTAGTAAATACAACAGCAGTCAGGGTGAACAGGATAGAAAATCTTGCCATCGCTGTCAAAAGATGATATGAGAGGGTATATCATAGTTAGTCAAAGCAACAAGGTGAAAAGAGTTTAAGAAAGGAAAAAAAACCAAAAAACAAAAGAGGAAAAGATGGAGAGATATGTTCTATTTCACTTCCCCTGAGCAAACATGTAATTTCCATGATTTCTTTTTAATGACTCTCTCCTGAAAGTGGTAGGTACTGATTTATGAAAAGCTGTAAAAGATCAGGTGGAGCCCTGCAGGACGTCGTTTACAGCTGCACGGACTGCAGCCCGTCTAATTTGTCTGCTAAAGTGTGAGCTCATGGCACACATCACCCAGACCATAAATTTCGTGTGCAGCCCTTGTGTCTAGGGGCTGGGGCAGGGGGAAAAAACCTGCCAGGGTGTGCAGATGCTGTGCAAGCCCAGCTTTCCCCTGGTGCACACGAGGAGACATCACAGACTCTTCGCAGCGAGTCTCTGAGTTCCTGCTCATTGATAAACAGTCCAGATGTCCTCTCTGAGGAGGAAAGGAACTAATTTTTGTTTGGAATCCTGCAAGAAGAAAAATGATACTTTACAGTGCTGGTTACTCTGAGGTCACTCGCATTAAAATTAGGTCATATTTTTTGTCATGATGATACTTTGATCCAAGTAATAAACATAAAGGCTCTTTTGGGCCACTCTAATTCCTAATCCTAGAGACCTGTTCTATTTCAACTTGTTTATACTTTCTTTTTTTCATTAGTGATTCTTGAGTCAGATGTTGTTTTATAAGACTTAAGTTAAAAAGGTGTACTAGGCTGGGGAAAAAAAAATAATCTGTGCTTTATCACTAAGAACACTTCATAAATACTCTTAATTAATATCTTGGGATTCCAGACACTATACCCAGAAAACTATAAATAAAAACCATTGGCTCTTCATGGGACAAGCAGTAGTCAGTGAAATTCAGGCCTGACAGCTACTGATTAAAACTATCTTGTGCCTGATAATCAAACTGAGCCTTTAAAGCTGGGTATCATGTAGGTGGCTAAGATTTGGTTTGGCCATGACACCAGCACATGAAGTGAGCTGCTGTTCTGAGGACACAGCACGTTTCTGGTGTCTTCTGTTGCTTTTCTTTCCATGGATATTCCCAACATGAGAAGTCCAGAGTTGGTGTCAGTGATCACAGTCTTGGCTGGGCTCTGGAGGGAAGCCAAGCAAAAGCTGTCCCTATCAGGGACATCACAGCTCTGGGACCTGGTGAAACCTGATTGTGTGTGTTTGGAGTTAAGATTTTCAGGCATCCAAGTAGCTCTTTAATTATGTCCTGCATTCCCAGAAGGGAAAAAAATACTATATTAACTTTCTGAGCCTGAAAGAAAATAGCTGATTGATAACAATCAGGAAAACACCAGAGTAAAAGGAGTTGTTTAAGATGGGGCCAATACCAAAAATCATTGTTCTTTTCTTCAAGAGTGAAAGGTAGAAGTCTTGATGTAACTGATGTGGTATCCCCTGATTCCAGGGCAATCAGGTGTACTGCAAGGATAGGCTGTTGTAGTGCTGCTGATTTTGGTGAAATTTAAGGCGTACTGGAATTGAGAACAATTTGGATTTTCTAAGCTTCTTAGGAGGTCAAAATCACTGTGTTTAAATATGTGGTTCTCTTGGTGCCTTTAAAAATCTCCTCCTATTTGTTTGTTCCAGTGATGAATAGAGATGACTTGGGTTTGGAGTGAAGAGAATGTTTTACAACCCAGATCAGTTCTCCAGTTCCAGTAGCTGTCACCTACTTGTTACACTGTGTAATCAACTGCCTTTAAATTATGCTGTCAGTCCAGCCACCTCTCATTTTCACTGCTTTCAGTGTCAAAAGTCATTTCAAATGGGTTCAGCAGCAGCAGTCAGACTCCTGTGCAGGTTACTAGAGAGAAAAAGAATTATGGGGCAGAAAATAGACTGTCAAGTTGCAGAGATAACTGCTTTGAACATTCTCTGGTTCAGTCTCAGGCACAGCACAGCTAAGCACATGCTGGGCTTTATGCCTGCAATAAAACACTGAAAATAAGGTACTTTGCTTATTGTTGAAGCTCCTAACTTAGTAGCAACATTTAGGACTTGTCAGTGGGCCACAATATTCTGAACATTTGATGTGACCAAACTCTACCAACATGCTCAACTTGGAGCCTGGAGTGTGCATTGTCTGTGTGATGTTTGGGACTAGGTGAATCACATAAATATAACCTAATTTAGTCTTTGTTAACGCTTTGCACATTAAATTGTGAGGTGACAACACACTTTGTGAATGCTGCAGTGATTTAAACACGGGCATGAGAAGCTGGTGCTCTTCAGCAGGATGATGACACAGCATTTGTCACAGCTGCCAGCACCAGTCCCACCAGTGGTGGCCTCAGCAGCTGAGAGCTCCCACAGCCAAACAGCAAAGCCACTGCTAAGTTTAGACACAAAATAAATCTGTGTTTCTCCCTGCTGCCTAAATTTCATTGCATTATTCTTTCATTTCAGGCCATCAAATCTCCTCCTGGACCAAAGCAACATTGACATTTCAGCCTTCCGCAGCACGGGTGATTGGCTCAATGGTTTTCGGACAGGGCAGTGCAAGGACATTTTCACAGGGGTGGAGTACAGTTCCTGTGACACCATAGCCAAGATTTCCACAGAGTAAGTTGCAACCTGCTCTGGGTTTTCATCATAGCTACAAGTTCAAACATAAGCATAAATTTGGCTTGACTTTCATGCGGCGTTTCCAATTCGTAGCTGAAATTTTCTGACATTTAAAGAGACAAATGGGAATTATTTGTTGTAATTGAAATAGCCATGAAGGAAATCTGTGTCTGGTGACTGTGTGAAGGCTGTGATCCCACAGCTTTTTCTCACTAAATACAAGGAAATTCCCAATTTCTTCCAATTAGCACCATGCATCATCTGGTACACTAGCATCACTTCCTTTCACTGAAGTTTCTCTGTTGATCCTTTAAATTCTGTATTTTACATGGGAGTTTCTCTACAGCTGGCACATTGCCAATCTTTCCCTTTATTGCCCATCCCATATTCCACCAAAGCAGGTGAGGGTGCAAATTCTTTGTAGCTGTTTTCCTCCTCCATGCTAATAATTCCTCAGGGGCTGTACTCCCTCCTGCTATGCTTGGAAGTGAGCAAATGGCAAGTTTATTACATTCTAAATGCAATCCATCTTTGTTCCAGTGACAAGTAAGAGTAGGGTAAGGTTCTTTCTGCACCTGAAAAGGCATCAAGTACAGTTAAAAATTTAATGCCAAAGGAAATCTTAATTCCCAGTTGGGCTGGCTGGATACACGACAAGTTATGCAGGAGAAGTATGCAGCAGCTGTGCTACCAACAATTAAGCACATCAATGCCATTAATTAGTGTATTATTGCATCTATAAAAAGGGTGCTAATGGCTTTTTATAACAATTACCCTTTGGGGACAGTGTAGAAATCCTCTAGGAATGCCCAATTTCCTGTGAGCCCCTGGTTAATTAGCCCTTCACAGGTGTTAAACCACCTCTGTGTTGCACAAGGAACAATGAGGCTGGAGATCCTGGACAAACAGGAGGGGACAACCAGGGGGAAGCTTGGCCATGGACTCCTTCACCCCAGTGCTGATAGCAGAGCTCAGAGGAGCATTCAGAGGGCAGTGATGTGTCAGCACTGCCCAGGAAAAGCCAGCAGATTGGTAGGGGGATGGAGAGAGGCTCAGCTGATCCAGCAGTGACCCCCTTGCCCCAAAACCCCATTGCTTGCACCACTGGAGAACAATTTCATTGCCTTTTCTTCCAGGCAAGGAGGCTAAATGAGCTTTCAGTCTATTTTTTGCAGCCCCCTTGTGTTTTCAGACAGTTGCTCTCTGGTTTTTTGCACCAGGGCTTGTGTTTCAGCAATGTCCCTGTACCTGGAGGCTGCTGCAGTGCAGCAGTGTGAGATGGGCAAGTTCATTGCTGTTTGCTGAGGTCAGGGCTGTGAAACTCAGTGTCCTCACTCACACACCTTCTCTTTTTTCCAGTGACGTGAAGAAGGTTGGCGTCACAGTGGTGGGCCCTCAAAAGAAGATTGTCAGCAGTATCAAAGCTCTAGAAACTCATACAAAGAACAGCCCTGTTCCTGTGTAAGGTACCAAAATGATGTTGCTCAGGAGAGGAAAAAAAAAAAAAAAGGAGAAAAGTTGCATCGCAGGTCAAAAGTGATGGCTGATAAATGGCAGAATTTAAAGGAGTTCTTTGGCAACGCAGTGGCTTTCAAAGAGAGAAAACCTCAAAAGAGAGATTTCAAACCCACAAGACACTCAAATACTGAGTATAAATGCCTTAAAAATAGGAGCAAACTTGTTTTCTATCTGTTAATCCTAAAGGGTGGGTGCTCTTGACTGACTGTTAATGCAGATAGTAAATATCAAAAGAAAAAAAAAGTGTGAAAATCCTTCCAAGTAAAAACCAGTGTTACTAAAACCTAGAGCCATTTGAATATTGACTGAATAACAGAAAAAAACCATGGACATAAAAGCTGTGTATTTGATCTATACAGCAAACAAGAAGAAAGAAAGACTCGCAGTATTTTTATACAGAAGAGATCTGTAACAGGTATTTTATTTCTTTAAAAGCAAGGAAAATAGAGGACTATACCTCACAACCTGTCTGGCCATATTTACTATAATGTCATTGTAACATGCTATTTCAGCTTCAGGAAGGAACACAGAAATAAAGTTTGTAGTGACTTTGAGTTAGTTGACAAAAGATTTTCACCATTATGTTAGCTTCCCTAACTGTGTTCATTTAAATAGAAACAAGTCTTAATTTTTAAAAGGCTTATTTATTTTCTTGGTTTGGTTTTTTTGGGGTTTTTTTTTTCCATTATTGTTTATATTTATGCTTAAATACCTTAACCTGGCTGTATTATTGCCAAGTGCCAAATGTTATCCAAACTTCATTGGCTCAACCTGAGAAATTGTCTGAGGGTTAGTTACTCAGTGATTTTACACTCATGCATAAAATATAGAAGGAAAGAAAGGTGGTCTTTTTTCCAGCACTGACACTATGAAAAGCATCTGGACTTTTGTTTTTTTGGAAATGAGATTTCTTCCATTTGCTGTGAGTGGTATTTTCAACCAGGCTGGGGTTTTGACAGTGGTTTGTGCATTGATCTTTAGATCAGGATCTGCCCCAAAACAGCACATCCCATTTCCTTCCCCAAGGCTGCTTTCCTGTCACAATTAGGAGCCCTATTCCTGGGTGATGTTCAGGTGACACATCTGCCAAGAAAATATAAAAGAGGGCCGGGGTTGTTGCATCCTGCTTTAACTGATGATGCTTTTTGAGTTCCCTGGGAAGTGACCCTTGTTTAAAACGATGACTGAAGCTGTGAAGTGAGACTTTGGAAGTTTACACATGCCTGAGCTACAAACCCCCCTGCAGAGGCACTGCCATCCTGTAGGGGACTTGAATTTTTGGCACAGCTTCAGTGGGTACCCGTTCCTTGAAAAAAAGCAAAAGGCAGCCCAAGTCTAGGACAGCATTCACATCTCCCACTGGAAAAAGGAGACTGGAAGGTGGATTTTAGTGGCCCTCCACCATTTTCAGCATCTTCCAAAGAGCTTCCCAACTCCTAAGTTTTTGCTCTGGAGCACATCAGTCCCAGTTCTGAGCAGACACCACTCTTTGCTCTGAAAATGAGTGGTTTAACACCCAGTGTGAGCCACTTCTTGTGCTTCTTCACGCTCCAGATGTGATTCCAGGCACACAGACAGCAGGCCTTGGTCACCAGGGGAAGCCATTCTGCTTCCCAACTTAACATTCTGGAATCTAGACCTGATTCTGATGAATCCCTAAAAGTCCAAGACTGTGTGAGAGGCAGATGAAAAAATGGCACGTTGTGTTTTCTCTGTGCATGCAAAAGCAGGTGACCAGTTGTGCTTTCTTCTGTTGGCTTGGGTTTTGAAGTGAGGAAAGAATCATATAAGTGAGGAAAGAATCAGTTTCTAGGGTCTGTGGGGATGAAATTGTTCTGCAGGAATCCAGGACTTACAAAATGTCCAGGCACAACATTTATCACTCATTGCTAAAGAGAAGCAGAGTTAGAGGCTTTTTCGTGAGTGCTGGTAGTGAGCATGCTGTAAAGGACTGGATTTGAAACACACTCACAGCATAATAATTAGTAATTCTTGCTGAAAGAGAAGCAAATGGGTTTTAAAATTGAAATTAAAAAAAAAAGAAAAGAAAAATGGAAGAAAGGTAAAATAAAGCACTTAAGCTGTAAAGAACACTTCCCCTTACCTACCCCAATCTATCGTGAAATGCAGCAAGCTGGATAGAAAAGCTGTGTTTTGTGTTGCTTAGTTCATTCAGAATCTTTCTTTTCTTTGGGTGGAGATTGCTCTCAATCAGACACTGGTAAGTGAATTTAAGCCACCAAAATCCAGTGTCCAGTGGGGACAGCTTTTTGTGACATTTCTCCTCAGCTTCATTCTGCTGCTGGAGTGTGGGGGCAGGGGGCTGGGAAATGCTTCAGGAGACACAGACCCAGCTCTTAGAGATTCAGACACTTGAAAACTTTGCACCAACCACCCTCAGTCTCCTCCTGCCATGTGTCCTGTCGTGTTCCTTGCCCACTGTTCAGCCATGCTCAGCATAAAAGATTCAATCTCACCCAGGGGAAAAAAAATAAAGCAGCTGGGTTTTGCTTTTCGTTGCTGTTAGGAGCTGAGAGTTTTTTAAAAGCCGTTTGGTTTTCTCTCCCTGTCAGAAGTTGATTTGTACTGTAAGTGGCCTCTGTTGCAAGCATCCTGTACTCCCTGTCCCCCTGTACATATGTAAACATAGCAGTGTACAATTCTTCAGTGTGGAGTAGAGAAATAGAGGTCGTGTGGCCATCTGCCTGTACAGGTTATGGACATCAAGCAAAATGCAAACTGCTCATAAAATGACATGCCATATTATTGGGTTTGTACCTTTCAATATAGTTTCCATTTTATTTATTTCTGTTAACATAATCTAGTTTTTGTGCTGTAACTTAGCATCCAATAAGCAATGTATAGATGTGATTTGATTGGCAATATGTATTTACTTTAACTTGTATTTCAAAAGCATTACTTACTCATTTAGATTATATATTGTGCAATTGTAGATGGCCTCTTACTAATGTAAAATGATTTGTAGTGGAAACATTTATATTTTTATAATAAACATAATGAAAGTATTTTTTACATACTGAAATACTGAGGTGATTGCTTGGAGGACAAAGTAAATTTATTTGATTAGTGTGATAAAATTGTAATTAAATATGGATAAATTCTGAGTGTTAAAGCATGGGTCTGGAGTGAAAGCTACATATTACCTATATTATCTATTAAAAGAAACAAGCAGTGCAGGTTTTAACTAAACAGACCAGCATTTGTGCAAAACTGACTTACATCAGTCAAAGACTTTACTTTCTCCATGGATACTGGAAAACATCATCTTCTACAGCCTGCCTATGGGATATTGAAAAAAGCTGTCATTTATTTTAGTTGTGTCAAGTACTTCCAAACTTTTGCTTTCTTTCCTCCCTCACCAGTGGACCTCTTTTCATCTTATTAATATGTTGAATCCAGTCAAAGATGTACTTTTCAACAAAATAAAATAGCCCACCACGTACTGTAATTTCACCCCATGATCATTTCTTGCCTCTGAGTATCTGTGTTAGATAATATTTTGCCCCTGTTTTGTTATGTCCCTGCCACGTTGTTTCTGTGTGCTTCACCCAAGTACAGGGTCTTTGAAAATGCCAACACACACAACTCAGGAATCCTCTTCCTAGAAAAATAGGAATGGTTTTGATGCTTGCCAGTTTCTTGAATTTTACAGGTTCTTTCTGTACCATAACTGATTTTGCATGCTTTTGTATACTACTCTGCTTACTGGTGCAAAACAATGAATGATATACCTGTCCTGGAGTCTGTAAGTTGATAAACTTTATGAATGTGGATGTAGCATATTTTTTTTTTCTGGGGGTGGGGGGAGTGCATTTTGTCTTGGTGTGTTCAACAGAAAGGGGAATCACAGAAAAGAGTCACCCAGAGCTGGGCTTGTCCTTAAATGACCACAGTCACTTGTTCTTCCTGCCACCAGAATGCTTCATGCTGTTGTGGATAAATTGGATAAAATTGGATAAAATCGTGTCATTTTAGCTTCCAAACTGGGGGTTTGATGCTGTGCTTGAGCACCAGGGCTCTGATGGGGTCTGATCCACACAGTGTGCAAACCATTTCCTCTGTGGATAGATATGGTTGTGGTTTGTGCAGTAACAAAGGATTTTTAGTAATAATATTAGAAGGTTAAATATGATTTATTAATATGACTTTATAATACATAGGATTTTGGGTTATTATTTGCTCAGCCTGGAGTATCTGAAGTTTTTGTCTCAAGCTCTGTTCAAGGAATGTTAGAATAGTTTACACAATTAGAGATAACAACTTTTCACCTCATAGGTTGAAAGCAAGAAAACTCATCTACTCATATCAGGAGACAGGTAGAGAAATTTAAATGTCTTTGAAACACACATTAGAGATTTTGTTTGTAGAAACTCGTACAGAGTAAAAGATAGTAAAAAGAATTTTTTCTCATGGGAAGATTTTTCTGTAAGCTTGCATACAGAGAAACGTATGTTTTTGCAACGGATAGACTTCACCTCAGCAGTTGTTACCCTGCCTTGTGTCCATCCCTTTGGCATTGCTGGGACATTGTTTTTGCTCTAGGTCTTAGAGGGCATGATGGCTGTTGGTGTTTTTATTGCTTTTACTGTAAAATGGGTATTAATTTAATTAATTAATGTAGCCAGCTCTGGAAGGGCAGCAGGATGCACTCACTTAACAGCAGCAGGACAAGGAGCTGCCTGGCAGCCCCACAGAATCCCAGACTCCCAGAATGTGCTGATTTGGAAGGGACCCACCAGGATCATGGAGTCTGGAGAGGTAAATTGCTGATAATCAGTTCCATAAATTCAATGTGCCTGTTGGGGCTTTTTAGTGCTGCCCAAGTGGTGTTTTTTTTCCACGTTGCATTTCTCCTCAGGGATGATGCCCAGACCCAGATACCTGCACCACTAAAAGCCCAAGCAGTGCCAAGTGAAATCAGAGCACAACTTCTGCTGTCTCACATGTGCCACACTTTAATTCATATGGATATCCATGTTATTGACTTAATTTTGTTTTCTGACCTGCTCTAATGCCTCAGATCCTTTCCAAACCATCACTGCCTGGTCAGTAATTCTCCATTTAATAGGTGTGCACTCATTTCCTTTTTCAGTCCTTGGCCCAATCCTTTGGGATTCCTTAATGAATTTTACTTTCCCAATTTAAAAAATATTTTTAAGAGGTATTTCTCTCAGCTTTGATTCATTCCCATATACAAACAGGCACATAGTCTTCATGAAGGTTACTCATGCAAAGGTGAACAGCACAAAACAAAAAGAACAGCTTTCTCTTGGCTTCCTCTTGGCTTCCTCCCTGTTATCCTTTTCAGATGGCCAAAGAACTTCTGGTAAATGAAGAGTACTCAGTACACAGGATTTTTCAGCTCACTCTGTTTTCACATTAAAATGATTTCATAATAGCCCATATTTCCCTAGTTAGCTCATGACAATGTCATGGGGGACAGCACCAGGAGTCTTAGTAAAGACAAGATAAATCACATCTACTACTTTTTAGATTATCCTGCCACAGAAATAAATTAGATGAGTTTGACAGGATTTGTTTATTCTTGACAAATCTGAGTTGGTTTCTTAAGACCTTGTAATCCTCCAGCTGCTCTATATATATTTATATATATAATCTTTCTGGGTATTTGAGGTTAGCATACCTGCTCTGGAATTGCCTGGCTCTGCTTTTCTCCTCTCTTTAAAGCTCAGGATGATCTTTGCTCCTCTCCACAGACTCTGAAATCCTGAATGCATCAATCACTTTTGACTGCTAAGATTCCTAATTATGAAACAGAAATAAAATGCACACAGACAAATATTTAAGTGCATGGCCAGGTTCTGCTTTGAATTTTTGCCATCAAGCAAGGACTTAGAGTCACCCTTAAGGGAACATTTGGTTAGCAAATTTCATTATTTGTTTTTAATTAGATTCAGCAACTAAGGTTCATCACTGATATAGCACTTTGTAGGGAGTTGAGGTTTATTAGAAATCTTTCAATTCACTCTATTGCTCTCCACGGATGGGGAGAAATATCCTTTATCTCCACTCCTCTTTTATCCAGTCTTAGAAAACTCAGTTTTTAAGTTTCTTCAGTAAAGTGAGCATCTACTCAACATGGATTTGTAATTAATACTGAGTTTAGCTTTCAGCCCTTTAAAGAAGTGTATGTTTGCAAGAGTGTGTGAAATAACCAGAGCTTTTTATTTTTAATTTGTGGGGATTTAGGGAAGCAGGCTTTTGGCTTCTTCTCCTAACACAAAGCCTGCAAGGACAAAAAAAAAAAAAAAAAGAGTGTTTAGTCTCACTGTGTTCATGGGAGCGTAGAGTAAAACATTTTATTTTAAGGCACTGAGATGAAATGAAGCCAGTAAAAAACTTATAAATGTTAAACCCTATTTGTTTAAATGGGGAAAAAAAACCCCAAAAAACCCCAAAAATAAAAAACCAAAAATGGAGGTCTTGTAGTTTTGCACCATAGTCTAACCAGGGATTCAAATAAACATCTCTGATGTCAATTTTCCTGTTGTTCCCCCTCCCTACCCAGCAGGAAATGGTCCTTAGGTAGAGTTTACATTTTATTTGAAGCATTTTATTTTCACTTTCATTACTCTCAGAGCTCGTGCGGCTCGACAGAGGCTAAAATGGGGCTCAAACCACAGAAGTTTTGTGCGGCAGAGCCCCTTCCTGCTGCAGGCTTTCCCTGGTACCTGCTGTCCCCTGCTGTCCCCACCAAGCATCGTCCTGACCCTTCCTCCCCCTGCTGCCAACAGGGGCTCCCCATCCGCTGGCTCTTACAGCCCAGCCTACCAGAAATCCCAAAAAAAAAAAAAGGGTGGGAGAGGACTTGAGGAGGTATTTTACAGTCAAAGCAGTGTTTTGGTGGTTGCACTATTAATGGTTTGCCTTGCTGCACTTTCTGTGCCGTGCAGGTTTCACTCTGTGAATCCCACCAGGCATTTCCGTTTGCCTGGCATTCTTTTCCCCATAAGTGTAGACATTTTTGTCCCCATCTTTTCTGCACTTTTGCAGGTCCAGCTGGATATTTGCTGCCAGGTTTTTGCCCCCTGTTAAAACGTGCAGCTTCCCCTCAGGCTGGTTATCAGCTAATAATGATTCCCATTTTCAGTGTGCCCCTTTAAAGTTGCATCATCTTTTATTATTTAGCTGGTTTTAATCTCTTTCTTTCACTCTCATAAAGCTTTTTTGGGGGCTTTAGTTGAAGACTAAGTCACAATTCCCACTTGTATATACTTAAAAAAAAAATTGTGCCTCATTTAACTGAGTTAATACTTGCCTAATTGTAATAGCAAAGCAATAAAATTCAATCCCTACAACAATGTGATGCTGTAACTTCCTTTCCTCTCACTGATGGAGCACTGGGCTACCTGCCAAGGAAGTAAAATGAAAATAGGAAACAATATGAACAAATAAAATCTATTTCTGAGATTTGGTTATATTTTCTTGAGCTTTTTGCTTGGTTTTGGTTGGTTTTTTTTTATATTCAGTTATTACTTGGTTCAGTTTTTTGCTTTCTGTTCCCAGCTTCTATTGTTGTGCATGTGGGTTTTTGGAGACAGAGGAGTTGGCCCACAGAGAATTTTTTTTCCTGCCCCTTTTTACTTCTTCCTCATGTATAAGCTGTGCTCTTCATTTAAGGTTCTAGAGGCTTTTTGTGAAAAACCAAGTATATCAGATAACACCAAAAATCTCTACGGGAACACCTCCCCAGCATGGACTATATAAATAAGTGTAATTAAGCCAAAGAAACTATTCTATTCCTTCAAACAAATATAAAATAAAGATTAAATTGAAGTCAACCTCTGTCCCTGGCACCAGCCAGCCTTCAGAATTGTAACACAGCTTTATCAATTTCCTGCTGCCAGGTAAGAGATCCCATCAGAAGAAGGACAGAAGGCAGAGGGAAAACATTGAAGCACAGGGCTGAAGAAGTCAGAGACCTTTGCTACTCTTAACACCCAAAACTAAGTGCATTCTTTCTCCCTTCTTTTGTAATTTCTATTCAATGTATCCTCTGCTGAACAAGTACCGTAACCAGCTAAACTATGTTTAAAAAAAAGATATTTAATAGCACCCACACACTGAGCAGCTCCTCCATGCTTAAGATAACGTTGGGTGATTGTGATCCAGTGTGTAGACCAGGCTCCATCGTCTCAACATGTGGTTTTGGGGCATAATCTATATAAACATTATGAACACAAGCAGCTCTTTGGCCTGCTCTCTCTGGCTGCCACAACACCTACTGCTGTTTTGGGTTTCAAGCACTCTGTCTGAGCTGTATTTTTGTGTATCTAGTCTGTTTTTAACCATGGCAAGCACAGCACCAAAAGAACCCTTTCCTCCCAGTCTGCCTGCTTCAGTGTTTTCACTGGGGTCTGTTCCATGCCTTTTCAAGGGAATTTCTTTCACAGGATTTCTTCCCAAGCCCAAGTCTTTACCTTTAGTACAGGTGATCACTGTTAAATGGCCCCCTGAGGAGTCCTTGCAACGATTTTGGCTATGGCCTTTTGTTGCTAAGTGCCTGCTAGAAGGGTGCTAAAATTACAGATTAAATAATTTGCTGCTCTCAACAGGAAAATCCTGTGGGTCACAGTGCTCCTTGAGAAGACAGAACAAAAGTTTTCAATCTCGTGGGAAACGGGTGGAACAAGCAATTTAGATATTTTTCTCCCAGTCCTTTGGAATTTGCAATCTGAAATTTAGATCACACCCCTTTTTCATCCGTGTCCTCGGTGTCTGTGCAGTATCTGACTCAAAAGGCACAGAGCCAAGTGAACCAATGGTCAAAAATGTCTCAGTGGCTTCCCAAAAGGGAAACTTCCAAACTTATCTGCTACTATTCTATCATTTTATCAACAGGACTTCTTTCTCCAAGTAACTATTCTTGTCACACTCTAAAACATTGAGTTTGCTATGACAGGTCTGGCTGTGTGTAGCTCCTGTGATACTGAAGCTCTAAAACTTTTAGAATTATTCTTGAAATATTTTTAAAATATTTAACAATTAAAAGCTTTATGGGCTTGGATCAGCAGGTATATGAAATCTTCTTGATGTTTTAGGCTAAATGTTAGTCCTGTACCTTGGGGGAGAGGTTGCCACTACTATGCAGAGAAAAGCTATATCTTCCAGTACAAAGGAATCTGAAAAAGCTCAGAAGCGTTGTCACAAATTTCACCTACAGTTTGTGAAAAGCTGATTAATTTTCCAGTGGGAGAATGAGAATGGGGGGAAAAAAAAAACCCAAAAGATCTGGTTTAGTCCCTGAAATACCAAGCTCAGTAATATCAGAGGCAGGAGCAGAGGACTCAGGGGAAGCATTCCTGTTTCCTTCGTTTAGCCTTAGCAGGGTTTGGACACAGGGCTAAAGTTACTCCTCTCTCCAGAGATGCTGTGCAGGGGCTTGGATGTGGAATGGGAGCAGTGCATTATAAATCTCTTTGCAGAACATAAGAGTGTAAGGTTCTTGGAAGAAAAAATACATCAGCTCTTGTGTCATTTGAGGGCTGTGGCACTTCCAACCTCTCAGTAATTGCCTAGCTCTTTGCATTTGTGAGAAAGCAGAATGAGATGCCTTAAAAGGGGGTTCTGCGTATTGTAAAAGTCCAACTGCAACTCGGAGAAGCACCCCTGAGACTTATTGCTACCATTAGAAGCTTAGAGTAATGTGCACATATTTTTCTTTTTAGGCCATGCACACTTTATCCAACCCTCAGAGGTAAAAGAAAAAAAAAGGAAAAAAAAAAAAAAAAGAACAGAAAACCGAAAATTGTTCTGTTAAGTATGGGGTAGATTTTTTTCCTTTGCTTTGATCTTGCCACCACATCCCTGGCATCACACCCCATGGTGCCACAGTCCCTGGGGATCTCCTGAAGGCCACAATTTCTCTCTGGTGCTGTGGTTTCCAGCTCTGCTTCTGAGCTGCAGAAGGGTGTGAAGCAGCAGCTGTGGGGGGAGGCAGGAAGGGAGGGGGTTTCATTCAGGCTGGAGACCCCAAAACTCAGCCCCAGGCTTCCCTGTGGGGTAGCAGCACCTGGCACAGCCACTGCCCAGCCCTTGCTGGGGCACTGCCAGATTTGGCAAGGCTGAATGGTGGTGGAACACTTCATTAAGGAAAATGCTCATCACTGGAAACTCATTAGATTTCATTCTCTGTGTGTATCTGTTGTGCCTCAGCAACAGGGCAGAGCCAAGGCACAAGCCTGGCTTTGTTAAGTGCCTCCTTGGCTTTGGTTCTTGTTAGGTTTGTCATTGCATTTTAGAAGATCTCAGGTCTCCTTTCTAACCTAACAACTGGAAATTTTCTCCTTTCTGCTGAAACTTATTAATGTGCCTTAGACAAAACATGAATGATTAAATGATTAAATCATAGCAAAGAAGAAAACAAACACAACGAGGGGTGTAGCTGTGGAATAATTCGGAATTTTTCACTTGAACACTATCTATGCTCCAAAATCAGCAGCAAAAGCAGGTTTGAAACCTTTGTCAGCAAAGGCTTTCAAGGAAATAATAGTCTGGCATCTCACAGAAATCATTTGGAATGGCCTGAGACAGAGAAACCTCTCAGTCTTTCCAGCTTCAGAAACCTCTCAGTCTTTCCAGCTTCAGAAACCTCTCAGTCTTTTCAGCTTCAGAGTTCATGGGAATGAGTTGTGGGATTCACACCCCTACACCTGAGAAATGATTGGCCTAGAAGACAAATCCCATTTTCTCCATCCCCCTGGTGTGTCGGGCACAGAGAGAACTACAAAAATTATAAAACAAACCCTGACACGCTCTGAGAGCCACCGAGTGGGGGGAATGGTGCCAAAGCTAAATCCTGAGGCATCAGGAAAAACCCCAAACTGCCACAGCTCTCCTGCTGCCCATCACCCCATGGCCTTTCCCTAATTCTTGCTGCTCCTCCACCCTCAGCACTCCAGGAGCCAGAGAACAGCCTGTGCCACCTGTGGCTGGGAGAACAGCTGGGACAAGGACAATTCCCTGCCCTCTGCTGTTGGATTTGAGTTCCCCTGGGTGGGTGGGGGTTTTGGCAGTCTGTACCAAGGCTAGCAGGGACCTGAGCAGAAGCTGGAATAGAGCTGTTATGGCTTGACAGCGCTGTTTTGTAACACACCGTGGCGTTTTGTTACATGTCAATTGTAGCTTCAAGAAATTTAAGAGTATGGCATCAGCTTGTATGATTTTTATTTTTTTTTTAATGTTTAATAAATGAAATTGTAGGAGATTTTAACCTGGAGACTATGGCTGTAGCAGGCCCGGATGGCTTAATAAAAACTAAAATCGATCAAACAACTTGATTTTGTTGGCGAGTTTTTGCTCTGTAAGTGGAAATAAATGTTTCTGCAACTCTGATAATTTCACTCTCATTTCTTCAGGCAGTGCCAAAACACTGGGTTTATACTGTTTGCTGAGTGCAATTTTTTTGTTTTGCTGAATTTGTGTTTAAAGAACACTGTGTTAAAGATCATTTAATGTAACCTTTGTCACTACAGTGTCTATCTATGATGACCAAAAGCGTGAAGGAGTCCTGTGGCTTGAGAAAAGACTTTTCATCTCCCCACTCTCTGTAACCTTTATTTTTCTTGAATTAACTAACTAAGGGACACGATGAAGGCAATTAAAGCTTCAGATCACTGACTCCATGTGGTCACAGTAGAGCTTATTTTTATTGTAAGATAATGATTCACAGTGAGGGAAGGAAAAGGGATAAGATTTTGAACAAAAAGATGCAAGGAAGGCATTTTAATTTAATTTTAGTGGGAGCATGGTGAATAAAATGACATAAATTATATAAAGCTACATGGTGTTTACTCCTTGGTAGACCAATGGGAGGTAATCAATGGCCTGTAATTGGAGGAATATTTGGTTTGCATCTACTCTCAGCCCTTCTCTGGGCTGAAAGACTCCATCCTTCAAAACCAGGTAGTTACAACACCCATTATAATCTCATTTTAGTGCTGCATGTTGAGCTCTGTACCTTGCTGTGCTCCCACAGAATTTAGCTCAGTCCCCAAGCCTGGCTTAGTACCTATGTGCTCATAGAACTTCGGACATTTGCATTCAAAAAAATCTCACTTAAAAAACAAACAAACAAAAAAAGAAAAAAAACCCACAAAGTAAGTGTTTCATTTTAATTATCTTGTTCTGAAGAAAAATGTCTGTGTGTGCATTTGGGCACTCAGAGTAGATTTTAATATAATTCAGAGATCAAAACAGCGACAGAAAGGTTAAAAATCAACCATGTGGGTTTTTTTCCTGGTAGTTTTTTTTTGCCAGTTAGAAACAAGACCTCTTTAGTAGATACAGTCTTATAAAATATTTTATACTCTTGCTGGCAGTAGTCATATTTCTTTTCTTAGGATATGATTCTTAACCACCATTTTAGAGAACCTGTTGAAGCAGCTGTTCAAAGCAGATGAAAATTAGAGATGGTGGCATCTCCAAAACCTGAAAGATGCCATTCAGACAAACTAAACTGGAAGAAAGCCACGTGTCCTATTGCTGGGGGTGGGAAAAAAGATGCCAAGGAGGACCCAGAGCCCTGCAGGATGCACAGCTGGAAGGCACAACCACCCCACCAAGGGTGCTGCTGAAGCCAAAGGGAGGTGAAACCCCATTCTCTTATCTTTTTTCCATTCTTCAATGAATGATTACATCTAGCTGTGGATTCCACAGCATTACCCCTGGAGGATTTTTTTGGACAATCTTGATTCTCGAGGCTTTGGGGATTTTCTGGTCCATGGAGCATAAAATCCTGAGGAGGCCAGAAAAAAACCAGGATTTACAATCCTGCTGAAGATTTGAAAAGACCTTTTGGGATGCCTGCCTCCACACACAACTCCCAGAAGCCCAAAAGAGGAGAGTCTGGATATCCATGCCCACCTGCCAAGAAATGGGAAATTTCTAGGCTCAAGCCAGATGTGTAGCTGGAGTTTATATGACTTCCTGTGCTCTCTCAAATCCGTGGCTTTCTGCTCTGAGACAGTCCTCACAGCAGAAAAACTGAGCTCAGCACATCTGTACACTTATTAGCTGCTTATCGGGTTGCTTTGGGGATAAATATTTTTAGATTTTTCATAGAGTAATTGGAATTTCCACAAATGAGCATTTTCCTACTTGGAAAGTGTTCTCTCCATGCCAGCAGTCCTGAGCAGTGCGGGTGCAGCCAGTGGAGAACTGGTATTTTTAAAGGACTTTTTAATGGGTCAGCTAACAAACCCAGCAAAACCAATCAATTTTCCTAGGTGGGCATCTTAGGGAGAATTTTGTTCTCCTGGATGCAGTGTGCAGAAAAAGATGGGTCTTGTTAAAGCCTCTTGCTGGACAGAAGGGCGTGAAGGTTTTTATGTCTCCTGTACAAGCTTCAGTGTCATGCCCTGACCCATTTCTTTTTGTGCAAACAAGGAATTTCACAAGCTACAAAAATCATAAAACCAATCCAGAGGCAAAACACTTCTCATACAGCCTTGAACTCCTTTCCTCCTCGTGAGTTTTCTGACAAAGAGGCCACGACACCTTTACAGCACGGTAGCCCTTGGGTGTAGGGTGCCCTCAGAGGTTGGCAGAAGCCCACCAGAAACACCATCTGTGGTGTGCTCAGACTGCAGGTGTTTCTCTGCAGGACTTGTGAAATCCCAATTTTGCACCTCCGTGGTCTGGACTGCACTCCAGATCTACCTCAGCTGCAGTTTCTCAAGGAAAATCAGCATCCTGTTTGTCACCTGTGAGGGGCTGGTGCACTGCAGCACAGCCACGGGGATGGTGAGAGCATGAGCTTCTATTCATTAACTGAGTGGTACCACATGTGGAGTCACTGCATGTTTACAAAACTGCCTGGGTGGGTTGATCAAAAAAGCAGGGCTTTTCCTTTGGTTTAATTCCTCTGAACTGATGAGAGTGAAGGAAAAAACCCCAACAAATCAAATCAAAACTAACTGGGCTGCATCCAAACAAAACAAAACCAAAACAAACAAACAAAAAAAAGACAATCAAGTTGTATTGTGCTTGTATCTTGGTTTTTTTGAGGCTTGAATAGATGCCTGTCCCCTTTCTTGCTATTCCAAGCCTGGGAGGAGCAGTGCCTTGCAGCCTGGAAGCCCCATGTCCCCTGGAGACTCCTAATGACTTGGGGATTTATTCCAAGGCAGTTAAGGGATTTACCTCCTTCCAGAAACTGCTGAGGAAATGATCATCTGATACAGAAGAAGTGGTTTAATGTAATGACATGCAAGAGGGAAATATGTCATGTCCTCAGGGCCCAAAATGCATCTCCCAGTCAGTCATCCAGATGGATATTCCCTGGTGCAGGGTGAGCTCTTGTCCTGGACCCTGAGGTCATCAGGGAGCAACACTGGAGATCCAAACAACGAGAAACTTGTCCTACTGTGACAGGAACCTCTCTTTTCGTTGTAGGAGCTTAACATTTGACCTGTGCAGCTTCAACTTTTTCCTTTTAGCATCTACATATCTTTAGGGGAAACTGTGTGGCTGAGTTTTTAAATGGGATCAGTAGCAACTACCTGCACCTGCATCCATCTGCAGTGAGTTAATAAAGACAGCTTGCATTTAGATATAAAAGTTGTATTTTCCCATGCTGTAATTTGATTGTCTTCCACAGAGTTGCACAAGGGACAGATCTGGATAAAAGTAAATCCAGTCCAACCTTTTACTCAGGGCAAAACTTGTATTGGGATTAATAGGCTACTCTGGCGTTCTGGCCTGCAGAATCAATTAAAAACATTTATAAAGGAAAAAACAAATCACCCATGGGCTTAGTGCACCTATTTTTTATGGCCTTTTATCGTGTATAGTCCTCAGCACCTGTTTAAAATGCTCTGTAATCTGAAGAGAGCTTCATTGCCTGGGTGTAAATGGAGGTTCCCCTGTCACAGCTGTGCATACTTAAAGCAGTGCTTAAAGCAACTCAGGGCAAGCGTATTTGGCTCTTTCTGATGACCAAGCACACCAGGACTTCCTGAGGGCTGCTCTCTGCTGGCTGGCAAAAGGTAAAATAACCCCTGATATTGTTGGTTTTGGTGCTCTCAAATTTGAGGTAAACCTAGAGCTGTCTTGGGTTGGTTTGCAGACTATGATAGGTTAAAAATCTGGCTTGGGAGAGTTTTCTGTGGCAGCTGAGAGGGGGTTCCTGGCGTGGCTGCTCTGCTCCAGGTGACCTGCAAGGCCCTGAGAGAGGGAAGGAACCTGTTTCCATGGAAAGCACTTTGGTGTGGGTGCCTGGCCTTGTGGCCTTGGGATGCTGTGTGGGCTGGAGCTCTGCTGTGCCTTGGCCTTGTCTTGGGGTGATGCAGAGATTTTTTTTTTGTGGCTTGAGAAGTGAAGGATGCTGGACTGGAACCAGGCATGGGGGTGTTTGTGCCCTGCTCTTGTGTGTCCTGCCCCCCTGGGCAGATATGCCCTAAGATAGATGCTTGGCTCTTCTCTAGTGTTAGCTAGACCCAAGGGTTTCTGCTTCTATGAAATGCATTGTAAACCATAAGATTTTCAGGTGTGATGGCATGAGTGCCTTTAAAAAAGTGATAAAACTCCCTGTAACATTTATTTATCTGCATGGTGGAAATAGAGCTTCCTTCTTTCCTTCAGTTCCAGGCTTCCTCTCACCCCTCTTTCCTGGGCAGGTGCATACTGGGCTAATTTACATGAAGATGTTTCCTAAATTAAAGATTTATATGATGGGAGGGAGGGAAATAATTTTATGCTTAGGGACAGGTTAGCTTTTAGAGGCATCTAAGAGACTAAACTGAGCTTGGAGTGTGATAGCCTCAGCCTATTTTGCACCCTTTGAGCTGCAAATCTTCTGCTGAATTAGAAGTTTTCCTTTGCTGGTTGCTACAGATTGATTTACTTGTATTTTATTTTGGTTTTCTACTCGGGGTTGGGGAAAGGAGGTGGTTGTGGTGGAAAAGAAGTGCCATCCATTGCTCCGCTAAAGCAGCCCTTTACCCAAACCACCCCTGCCAGCGGGGAGCGTTGTCTGGTGAGTGCTGCACGCCCTGTGTGTGCCAGAGACACAGAGATAAGTGGAGAGCTCCCACAGTTGCTGGTGCTGGCAGGCAGGAGCAGCAGCTCTGTGGTGCTCAGGCACAGGAGGAATTCTCTGGGGAGGGAGGATCGCTTTCCCCGCGTGCGCCGGGCACCGGCGCTGCCTCTTGGCAGGACACTGAGATATGAATTCCATCCCAGGCCTGAAACTCAACCTCCCACCTTGACAAATTGGCTGTGAGCTGAGCATGATTTGAGGCACTCCAGTGCAGCCTGGCTCGATGTCACCCCTCGGTGCCCTGTTAATAGGAGGTGTGAGCATCAGCCAGCTTGGCAAAAGGGTAAATGCTGCAGAGCACACGGCCAGATTGTCTCCTTGGTGGTAAATAGATGGTGAATAATTGAATAATGCTGTGATAGTGGAGGAAGAGCTGCCTAACATAAGGCACAAATTATGCTTCTCTCGCTCTCTGCCCCAGCTCAAATGCTTCAGAATCCTTTTCCTTTGCCATAATTGGACATAATCAGTAACACAGTCAGTGACTAAAGGCTGTCTGGTATCAATTCCCGTATTCAGCAACCACAACATCTAGATTTTGAGGGAGTTAATGTTCTCTATTAGTTGATTAGTTCAGTTAATTTGTTGTGTCCCGTGGTGATTGTAAAGTAAATACAAAAGGGAACTCTGTTTCAAATGTCTTCCTGCAGCTCTGTGTGCGTTATGTATGTGTGATACATGCATATGTGTGTCTCTGCAAGTTATAGCTGCTTGAAGGTGTTGAGAAACTGCATTTTTCCCTAGCTCCAGAGGAAGCTTCTGGCTCAGCATCTCCTAAAGAAAGGTTGTCCAAGAAAATTTCCTCTGGTCCAAAGGGAAAGACTTGTTCTGTGGAGCAACTCAGAAAGAGAAATGTGTGTGACTTAGAGGAATTTATCTCTTAGAAGGATTTCTCTCCATTTCATTTCTAGATATAGCCTGTATGTCTTGCCTTGTTTTCTAATGAAAACTCTTTGGGCAGGACTCCTCTTCTTCTTTAGGAATATGACCTTGTGATTAACTAATAAGCTTAATACAAAAAATCCTTCCCCTTCTCTCCAGATAAAGCTCATTTCTGTTATTGCAGATGCAAATGTGACTTCCTTAAAGTATAAACCATGGGTAGACAATCAGTTGTGTATTTTCCTGTGACCTAGTGGATTAGTTATGGGTTTCTGAAGTAGTTCTTTATGTCCATCCATGAAAGACACTGCATCTCACTGCACAAATGCTTCTGTTGCCTTTGGCAAACTGGAGATGCTGAAAAAAAAGCAGAGTTTTTGCAGTGGCAAACTCTATGGATGTGGCAGATAGGAAGGCATCCTCTGACAAACAGCTTCCTAGGGTAAAATTTTATTTTCCTGAGGATTCAGAGTGAACTAGAGAGAAAACCTGTTGGCTTTGTACCATGGAGATCCCCAGGCCAGCAGTTCTGCATCTTCAGAGCAAGCTGAAACCCTCACGTGGGGGGGTTGCTTGGATACCTGTGCTCCTGGACCATTTGCTTCCTCCTCTGTCCTGCTAGGCACCAGCAACTTCCTTTGGCCTCTGTATTAATCTTTACTCCTGAAAACAGGCAGAGATGGCATTTCCCACTCTGTGACAGCTGTGATGAGGCTCCCAATGATGGGCCCAAGTGCAGAAGAAGCTTTCAGCTTGGTGGGGAGCAGCAGCTTGTAACAGTGCCATGATTAAAGTGTCAGGTTACTGCTCTTTTGTATTATATGCAGACTCCAAAAGATTAATGCAGGGTGATTTATCTTCTGTTGGATTTGCTTGACAGTGAATGAGACTGTGACCAATTTGCCTGGAGCAGGGAGCTCAGAGTAAACCCTGAAGGTTTAGGGGGGTGGAGTGTACAGCCCTCTGTGCCCTTCCTTGTCTTGGGGGAGCCACTCATGGAAACCTGGAGCATTATGTGGTCACTTTAACTCTTGAACCTCAGTGTTTTGAAGCTTCAAGTCACCTTTTCTACAAAGTGGAATCCCCTGAGACCAGCAGGTCCCAGACCAGACTTTAGTTTGCACACACTCCTGCAAACCCCCTGTTGCCTGCATTTTTTATCACTGAAAATTTTCTGAATGAAAACCACATTTCTGAGTGTGGGGTTTTTTTTTCTTTTTAAATTTGCCTTTAATCCTATGAGGTGTGGAGTGTCATGGAATTTTCTTCCTTCTGGGCACTTGCAGTGCTGGGGGAAGCATCCTAAACCTGGCTGGTGAGCAGTGCTGCCTGCCTGCTGTGCATGATTTGCACTCCTGGTTGTTAAATTAGGATGTACAAACGCAGCTGCCGAGTGGGGAAGCCCCGCTGATTGGCAACCAGCATTAGCCCAAAGGTCAGTGCTAATTACTCTGCCTCGTTTGCACGAGAAGCTTTGAAAGGTGGAGAAGAAAAGTGTCTGTGGCATTTTCTGCCAACAAATTACTTGGCTGACAGGAGGATGTCAGTGCTCATCAGTGCTGATAGACTTCGAGTTGGTACTTGTGCAATTAAGCAGGGTAGGAATACTGCCTCAGAGAGTTAACTTCCTAGGAGTAATTACTGTAGGTGTCAACACATGCCCGTGAAAAGGAAGAGGGTGTATTTACTAAGTACGTGAATCCAGATTATGAATGATTAGTCAGTTGTTTAAGATGATCACCTCTGTCTCCAGCCCGCCCTTTCTTCCTCTTGTTTTTGCATGTTTTACTGCCAATTACACTAGGGAAGGATAGAGGGCCACATCGACACTGATTAGAGTTTTGACTGTTTCTCATCTAATTGAACCTTTAGTGTGAAAGATTGAGGCATTTTTTAAGCCTTGCTGTACAGACATACCCTGCAGTTCTGGTAGAGAACTGAGCAAAGCTGAGGTTGAAGCAACAGAAAGAATAACACAAGGGAGGTCTGGAGGAGCTAAAGGAAAATCTGACTTTTGGAAGGAATCTGAAGGCAGGAGGCCCTTAATTAACAAGATCGGTGGCTTTGAATGACTTGGGTTCTGCATGTCAAATTTCCATTACCAGAATTTCAGTGGGGGCAAGGAAACTGCTGCAGTGGAAACAAAATCCCTTAGGAGTGTCTGTTGACTACCTAAAGGTGAAGTCGATCAGGACCAATTTTAGGATGTAAAAACATTCAGATGAAAGCTTTTATTCAATAGCATTGGTAGCATGATGGGGCTTGGCTCCAGCAATTAAAATATTGCCAGAGATACGTCCTAGAACATGCCAGGTCTGGTCTATGTCTGTGTCACCTCTGTGTATCTGTGACTCTGGGAAACACTGCTGAGTCTTTGTTGTTGAGGAGCCAGCATTTCCTTTGGTGTGAATTGGGCAAATTCAGTTATTTAAATCTATATGCTCTTTTTATTTTCCCTGAATAAATCAAAGTAGAAAATAGCAGTAGCTCCTTGAATTTGTCAGCTGAACTGACATATTTTTTCCAACCCTGTCCCTCGCTTTTCTCTGTTATTGTTACATATTTAAACTGGCTTCAAACAGCCTGCCTACCTAGTTATTGAGTTAGAGACTTCAAGTTCTGCAGAAGGCAAGTGCCAAGCTCACTGAGTGACAGAGGAGTGTGAGCCCTTTATGCTGCTTTGAGCTTCACCACCTTCGTGCTCGTCCGTGCACAGGACACCAACACCAGGTGTAAAGCACACAACAAAAACCCTCTCACAGAGTGAAGCAGTGGCTGTAGACTCACAGAAATCAGGGGTTTCACTCACCCTTTGCACGACAGAATACCCAGAGACAAAGGGATGTGTCGTCCTGGAGACAGAACAATTTGTCTGCCACGCTTTAGGATCCTGTGTGTGGCCAAAGGCAATGCTTAAAGGAGCAGGGTGACAAAAACCACTCCTGCTGTCCTCCTGTGGCACCTGTGTGCCCAGGGATTGGGATTGCTCTGTGGATTTTTACCTTCTCCTTCTGGGTGTAAGGGGGCAGGTGTGGCACCTCCTCTGGAGATGTTCTGGGGGCCTGCCCTGGTTTGCTGCACCTCAGACCTGGTTTGCTGCACGTTTTCTCTGGCACAGCAGCAGCACTGTCCCATCTCACCAAACCAAGCAGAAGCCAAGGTACACCCCTTGCTTCCTTGCAGGAAGTTCCACAGCTGATTTAAATCCTATTTCAGTGCCTGGATAATCTGCCTTCTGAGAGGAGCCAGGCAAAAGTTGCTGTCCCCTGCAAACCATCCTTTGCCTGCTTGCACAAACTTGGTTGAATGTTTTGTTTCATAGTTGTGGTTATCAGACACTATTTAGAAATTGAATTTATACAAGGTTTGAATTGTAGGGCAATGGGGTGGACTGAATGGTTAATTCAAGGTAAAAAAGTCCTCAGATGGCAGAGGGTAAATAATGGGAGTCTTGAGATTAAAGCTTGGAGCTGGGTCAGAAGTAGGAGGGCACAGTTATTGTCCCCAGACTGTGATGATAAACTGTGAGTAAATAAAATGGCAGAAAGAGGAGGCTGAGGACAAATGTTGAAATAAGCACTAGGGTTACAGAGGAGTACCTTGATAGAGTTCAGGAATTTTACACCCATAGTTTACATAGCATTTTTGACTTTGACTGTGCTAAGGCTTGCAAAAGACTTCAAAAAATCCCCTGTTTAGGCTTTTATGTTTGGCTTTCCGATAAACATAAAGGTGAAAGAGAGAAATTTACAGCAAGAGATAATTTCCAGATGGAAAACCCTCCTAGCTCAACCGCCTGAGAGGTCTGTGAGGTTTTAGTTCAAGTCCCTTCATAAACTAAAAGGTGCTGCTTACGGTATGCTTATTTTCATATTTGATTAGTAAGCACACTAGAAATGTAGTAAAGAGCAGGACTCTGCAGGGAGGCCATTTCTCTCCACGCCGTGCTATCATTTGTCACTCAGTGCTGTTAAATTAAAAGCAGCATGGCTGCAGTTCAGCTATTACCTACAGCCTCTTAAAGGCCAGCAGTTTCAATTTTAAAATGTTTTACATTTCTGTGAGTCTCAGTAACACATCTTCATCCATGACTGCTCAGCTTTTTATTGACTCTGAATGAAAGAGAAATGTGAAACCATTTTTGCTGTGTGCCTTGAAGTGTTCCCAGGAAAAGGGAATGTGCCAGGTTTAGGTCTGGTTTTTTGGGGTTGGGGGGATTTAAGTTTTTTTTTTTTCTTTTTCTTTGGAGTAGAAGTGGGGATGTAGTAGTGCCTTGAGTACACAGGAAATTGTTCCTTGGTGGACATCTGGTGATGGAAGCTTCCTGGAGTGTCTGCTACAGCTGCTTGTGTTAGCATGAAACCACTTTGATTTCTTTGCCTCTGTAAATGTAATGATGCCTTTGATTACCTGAATTAATAAAATTAGGGTGCTGGTAGGGACAGAAAAAGCTTCATTAAAGGGAGTTCTATAGAAGGTTGATATCACTCTTTATCTTACCTTTTCTATTTTTCAGGTTATGTAATAATTCTTAGTTAATTCTAGAAAGTAACAACTGATGGGGTCTGTGGGTGGGAGGTTGTCTGCCCAAAACTTGGTTGCCTGTATTCAATGAGGGCTAGAGAGGGGAAAAAAGATGAAAATCCTGCTGGGTTACCTTTTCCTATTCTTCCAGATGTCCTTAGTCTCTCATGGCTCCCACTGAACAACCAACAGAGTAATTCTTTCTTGAGCAGAAAACCATGGCATTTGAAATGTCTCATGGCACGGCCTATTTTAATCTGCCATGATGAAACTTATGAAGAGTCAATTACACTGGCAGATGAGAGGATACCATGAGGAAATATTTGATATTTATATATTTGAGGACAGAAAGCAAGAGCTGATATTCCTGGACAAGGAGATCTCCCTGAGTTTTACACTTCCAGTGTCTGGGAGACCTTGCAAGGTAAACAATTTTCATAAATTATCAAGTCGCAATATATTGTAATACCAACAGACATAAAACTCATCTGAAGGAAGAATAATCCATCTGGCCTTCAGGTGATTGTGCAGTGATGCATAGCTTTTCTATTAAGAGCAAATAAGCCTTCAAGGTAAGGGATACTGGCAATGCTTTTGCTGGCAGAATTGGGGAAAGTAGAAAGAGGATAAAATCTCACACATAGTTTGATAAAAACAGTTGTGCAGCCCAATGTCCTTAATATTTAATTAATATAAAGCTTTAATATTTTTTTCCTGAGGTGTATTCTTTGAGGACAAGAAAGACGATCTAAAAAAAACCCCCAAAAAATCATATTAAAGCAACCATCCAGGGATGGATGTGAATTACTTTGTTTACCTAAACAGTAAAGGAGCGTCTGAGAGCTGCTACTACATTCAACTTAAAGACCTTGCTCTGTAAAGGAAAATTCTTTCCTGTTTCTCCTGTGCTTTGCTCAGTTTGAAAGATGATCCAGCTGATCTTTGAATCTGACCATTGGCTGGTTTCAGTGAGAGCAGATCCTGGGGGAGGAGAAATGCCTGAGGACAGTCAAGGTCTTTAGGAATTTAGACAGAAGTCTAAACATTAATGTTTACATCTCCCCCTGCCAGGAATATGTCTGTTGCCATCCTGTACCACTGATTTTATCCTCACTATAATGTTAGGAGAACAGCATCCATCCTGACAGGGAAAGGGGAGCTTGAGGGTAACTCAGCAAATGCAATCAAAACCAAAAATTATTATGTATTAAATTATTAATTAACTATGTTGGCTTTCTGGGGCTGGTGGCTGCCCAGCCTGGAGCCACTCCTTCAGACAGAAAGCTATAGAAATATGAATTGTAAAAGTGACAATTTCTATTTGAATGTGGAAGAAAGCTTAATATAATTGAGAAACTGGTTCAGCATAACCTCAGACATTTTGTAGCCATACTGCCCTCAGTTAAGAAGAGCTTCTGCGTTGCAAAATAGTAAAAATGAAAATCAGTCAAAGGCTACTTTGGTTGTATTTGGTTTTGATTTTATTTTTAGTTGGTTGGTTGTTTGTGTTGAGTTTTTTAAATTTGTGGTTGTTTTTTTAAACTGAAATGTCAGTGATGTGGAAACAAGTTAGTAAAACAAAGCTAGAAAAACTAAAAGGGGTTCTTGGCCCTCCTTGCCATGAAAGGGATGTCCCCACCATAGCCCCAGGAGTTCTAATCTGAGAGCAGAGCCTCTCAAAGGTGACACAAGGCACTGAATTTCTTTTAAAATAGGTATTTCATGGTCCAAAGTGTGTCTTTGAGGGAGGGGGGAGCAGTGAGGACCCCTGCTTTGAGAGAGACTTGATGTTGTTTTCATAAACCACTGGGCTGACAAATCTGAAATGGTTGCAGAGATTCCTGAATTGCCTTTAAATTGGAATTTAATGTCACTGTGTTCAAAACAAACAGCTTCCTTTTTCTTTTTTTCTTTTGTTTTCCCCAACCTCAGAGTTTGATTTCCTGAATGTTTTTTGTATCAGTTTGAGCTGTTGTGCTTTTGGCTTCACTGCCTCTGAGGCTGCAGAAATCTCTCTCTCTGTGGGGAACACGAAGCCCTGAGTACTGTGGTGTGTTAGAGTTCCCTCTGCCGCCTCAGACTTTGTGATAAAACAGGAAAAGCCATTAAAAACACCCCAAACCCACCAAAAAAAATCCTAATGCAAAATTCTTTGTGAGTAGTGGTATACACCAGCTTTCTTTAAATCAATATGTAAGTAGTTCAGAAGCCAAAGTTAGTTGAGGGGTGATGATGACTGTGGAAGGAGCCTCTGTAAACCAGATTATTCTTTCTCACATCATCTTCCCCCAAGGAATCCACCTGAAAAATCTTTCTTAGTGTTTCTTCCTTCTGTGAGATTTATTTTTGCTGACCTCGGTTCTACCAGATCGTTCAGGCTAAAGCTCCACCACTCACTCATGTTTCAAAGCATATTCAAACCTCTAATTAGATGAAAAAAAAAGAAGATATTTAGCTTGTTGTCCTGTTTCAAAATTCTAATGGAATGGCACTGCTGCTGCTGTGGTGCATTCCATATTAAGAGAAAAAGTGAATTTCTGAGACATGAGAAATGTCACATCCTGTCACCCTTTGCAGGGCAGGAATCTGATGTTAACACATCTTTGATGGAGAAACCAAAGGGGGAAAAAATTCTTTTGGCTGCTTTGCAGTGATGTGAGTGCTTTTACTTCCTTTTAGCCTGATACTGTTGAACCCTACAATATTCAGGGGAAAAAAACCAAGCCCTAAAGCCCAATAAAACCCCCCAAAAAACCTAGAAAACCCAGACCTAAACTGCATCAGTAAAAATAATTATTAGTGAACTTCCATATCAATATCAATACTCTGAGAGCATGGGCAAGGAACCTTAATTTAATTTCCTGCTAAAAGCTTGAGTCCTTGTATTCACTTCAAGTACCTGTACTCCAGTTTTAAAGCTTCTTGCAAGGCCTGTTAGGGCAATGCCTTTAAAACAGGCACACTGCATCTTAAAACTGCTTTTTATATACTGGGGAGGGGCAAAAGAGACAGAGAGAGTGATAATCCTGCTGTTACAAACGCAGGTTGGGTGGGAATGCACGTGTTTAATCTTAAGAGGAGTGCAGGTCTTTTGTGGTGCTTGGGCTTTTGGAAAAACTGAGCTGAAATCCAAATGGCAACATTTTGAGTTATGTGATGGAAAACACAAAGCAGAGATTAAGAATAGTGAATATTTACAACACTTATGCCCTCAGTATAGCTCCAGGCAGTTATTAACTATCAGATCTTCTTTCTCAAAGTAAAAAACAATGGATTTTCATCTGTGTGATAATACTCTAAGCAATGGATTTTAGCCTACACAACTTCAGTTTTTGATGCAACATTCTCACTGAGTTTAATAAAATGTATTTGTGTCCTGTGTGTGTGACTGACAGCACTTAGTGAGATAAACAAAGACATCTCACCTTGTCACATCCCCACATCACATTCAGGTGGGGATGCTGGAGGAGCATGAATAATTAGATCCAACATCCAGAGGCCCCAGTGCACCTTGAAAGGATGTTGGAGCAACATATGAATTGTGTGTCCTGCAATCACACTTTGGTTCTTTGGGAACAGAGCAGGAAGTGTTTCAATTCTCTGCAAAGCCTAACCCAACAGAAAAAATCATGGAATTGTATGATCCATCCACAGTGACTTCCTCCAGGCATCATTTTGGTGTCACTCACCTGGAAAAGGTTATGCCAGCACTGTCTTTCCCAAGGACAAGGTCTTGATCCAAATGCTGGAAATCAAGAGTTCCATTGACTGAAGCAGGAGTCTGTGGCCAAATCAGTCAGCTGTCAGCAACCTCTTCCTGATGACTTCACAACCACTTTAATTGTGCATTCTTAGAGACATGTGTTCAATAATATATAGAACTTTATAAAATAAATGAGCTTTTTGATCAGGTTACACATCAGCATAATGCAAATACAAGCCCTGAAAGAGCAGCATTTAAACATTTCAGTTTTGAAGGATGAGAGTATGTAAGTACCCTCCCTGAAGATTTTTTCTTTTTTTTTTTTTTTGCCCCATGATTAATTCTCTTTCATTTTCTTTAATCTGTTGCCATGTGCAGCAAAAAGACAAATTGTGTTTACATTACCTTGGTCCTTCCCTTCATTTCCAAAACAACTGCTTTTATGCACTTCATGCAGCTCGAATCAGGGCTAATTACCAAGCCCTACATCTGCTTTCAATCTGTGGGCCAGCACACAAGGTTGCTCTTGTTTTGAGGCTTGCACGGTGGTTCCACTTGTTTATGTTTTGCTTTAGAAATGTATATCTACAAACATCCACAAGGACAACAACATCCTAATATTTGACATCCATCATGCAAGGGAGGATTTCTACTTGGGTGCTTTGCTGTCTCCTCAGGACAGGCACGATGCTCTAGACTAACCAAGCTCACTGAGCCCATACTGGAGGTCATTATTATCCTCTTTTTGTTCCTTTTCCATCAGCTGCCTTTGGTTAACAAGTTCTTAAAGGCTTAAAAGAAAATTTCCATCTCCACTGTTTGGGTTGTTTCATTCCACGATGGAAAAAAAGTTTTGCTGAAATTAAAGATACCTTCTAAAGGCCATAGGGAGGAAAGAGATCCATTCTGCTTTGTGTTGCATTCATCTCAATTTTCCTTGAAATGGTTGTGCATGAAACAGTAGAAAGCTGGTTCTGAGAATCTCTATATTAAATTTTAGAGTAGGTGGATGGCAGAATTAGCTTGAAAAGGAAACAATTACTTAGAAAGTCATTCTTGCTACAAGCAACAGAATGTGTGTCCATGATAAGTTTGCTTTGTGAATGAGAGCAAATATAAATTTTATTTCTTAGAAAACTAGGATTATGTGATATGCATTGTATAGCAGGCAGTGGTGGGAAAGCCCCGGAAAATACCAAAAATAAGAACCAACAAAATAGCAAATTTCACATATGATCCAGACCATGATATGGAACTACTGTTGATTTTTTTGATAAACTATTTTCTTTGCTGGGGCACCAAAAATGATGTGGGATGAATCTGGGTTGAAGTACTTTGTCTCTTACACACAGAGGAGAAAGGAGTAAGCAGTAAGCCCAAGGTGAGATTTCTGTCATAAAATGCTGTCAGGTTTTTGTGTTTTATTCTGCCAATATCCAAAGAAATTGTATGCCTACTGAAATATGTATACATTGCGTGCAGGTGCACTCTCAAACGCTAAATGAGCCACCACTTATGTATCAAATGTTCTAATATTTTTTTTCTCTTTATCCCTGAATGAGTAAAGCCTTTTAGGGCTTTTGAATGTTTGGTTTGATCTCATTTGATTCTTTGATGTATTTGTGAACAACTGTGCCAGTATTCTTTAACCTTAGTGAGCCATTTGTGTTGTTTTTTGTGTTTTTTTTTTTTAAGTGTATATAATTATTGATGATAATATTACAGAGTGCATCTGCTATAGAATAGCTCTCTTATATCTGTTTTATGTTGTGGAGCATCTTTCACTTTGTAGTAAGACTGAATAAAATTGAGAAGGCTCCTTTGCTCTGTTTGAATTACTCTCTGTCTTGACATCCCATTCTTCATTTCCTTCATTTCCTCAATGACTTAATAAGTACTTAAATTAAACAAGAAAGGCGTTCTAACACAGAGGTGAGGAAATCCAGACTTAGAGCTGCTACTTTGCTCTTAATTCACCCGGTGGTGCATAGGCACTCTATTAAGAAAGCCACAGAACAGCAGGTAAGCTTTTATCTCCTGTTTCTGCAATGTATATTCCATATGTGCTGCACAGGTCACTGCATATGCTGTGAATGGTCACCCACTGCTCCGGACCCCTGCTGCCCCAGGCTGCAGCCAGGTGATGTAAGAGGATGAGGAATGACTGCCTGATTCATATATTCCTGTTTTTCCTGATGATCTCTCTGCTCACAGCACATTCTTTTAGTGGAATGGGACCCAAAACCATCTTTCCCCCACCCCCTCTTGTAGCCTCCTGTCCTTTCTTTCACTGCTTAACTTGTGTAGTGTGTGGAACCTCTTGTTGTGGTCTTCAGCTTATTAGAAACAGAGGCCCTTTCCTCGAGTGATAAAAGCTCAGGAGCCTTTTTTGCTTTCCCAAATTACTCTTGAGAGTCAAGAAATGAGTCCTGGCATGTTCCGGCTTTCATGTTGCAGAATGCCCCTGCAATGACACGGACAGGGAATGCCCAGAGCTGCCTCATTTCTCCTCCTACCAAGTGCCACAGCATTTTACAGTCTGGGTGAGGAAATGCTTTCCATGCAATACCTTCTGTAAGGTATTACACACCTAATGCTCAGCTGTCCATTAATGTAATCCTTTCTGAGGGAGCTTGACAGGATACAGGGCCTTAATCTTCAGTAATGCCTTCTTAACACTCTGATTCAGACCACAATGACTGTTTTAGTCTGATTCTCCAGCCTTGACTTCCCGTGAGCCTGGAGCAGTCAGGAACAGCCGAGCAAGTGTGTTCTCTCTCCTGCTGCTCCATCCCCGGGCTGTGAGATGCCACGAGGCACACAAGGGAAGCCTGACTCCCTGCAAAGCTGTCAGGCATCTGTGGTGCCCCATGTTGCTCATTCCTAAGTCCCTGGCTGTCTTCTGAGACAGCAAAGGAGAAGGGGAGAGGAGGGTGAAGTCAGTAATTCCTCTGCCTGCACACTTTGGGAGCTGGCTGTGAAATCTGTGTGGACACGCTGCAAGCTGCAGCTCCCCTCGTTCTGGAAATGCACTGATCAAAGGCACTCTGTCAGTATCTGATTAAGAGCCATGTAAGAGTGCTGAAGACATTTCCTTCTGGCTAACAGCTCTGATTACAGGGGCTCCTGGAGTGAATTTCCCTGCCAGCAGACAGCCTTGTCTCCAGGCTCCACCTGACGCTCTAGGGTTTCTCAATGCCATGGCTTCCTGTTGTTGAAGGCTACTATTCATTCACAGCTTGTAAATCAGTGGCTTGTAAATCAATGGATGAAAAAAACTACTGTTAGAGAAATGTTCCTCAGCAAATTCCTCTCCCTCCCCCAGATATTTGTTTTCCCAGGGTGTACAGTCCACAATCATGGAAAAATATTTTAAAATTCAACATCTGTAACTAATGATAGAGGTGGAAATGAAGGACCATACCTTCTTCATTACCTAGGAAATTTGCTGTAACTACTTTAATGTGATTTTTATTTTATTTTTTTTTCTATTTAGGATTGGGTTTATTTTATAGCAGAGCCAAATTAACTTTTTTATTGCTAACAAGCAATAGACTCTCATCTTTGCAGTAACCTTCAGAATGGCTGAAAGTTTAATGCAAGCAAGAAGCAGAGGAGAGACTTGGGGTTGCTTAGCACTGACTTTCCTGCAAAAATGATTGAAATAGTGTTAAGGAGCTCTACCCTGATGAATGCATCCAGGTGAACACCAGCAGCTGCTACTACTGCAAAGAGCACAATACATCCAGTGAGGATCTCTCTCAGGGGCTGCAGAGCTCCAGGAAGCAATGATAATTAGAGGATAACATTTGGTAGCCAAACCTCAAGAAACACACACCCTTGGAAACAGAACAGCCTCAAACTGAATTACTGCCAGACATGCTGCTTATCTGCTGTAACGCTGAGAAATGTGCTGTGCATGTAATTTTTTGGTGTTAACTCCTTTCTGTGTCAGCAGGCAGAGTTGCCTGTGTGGCTGGTGGCGTGCCTGCAGAAATTTTACTGGGGCAGATTTGAAGAGATCTCAGTATTTAATCCTAAGTACAAAGCTGAGTTTAGGGCCTCCCTGCCCCTCAGCCCAATGTGCTCCTATCCTTACCCCAACCAAAGCTTCTCCCACGTGCTTCAGGAGAAGAACCTGGACCTGGATCTGTGCTGTGCTCACCTCAGGCACGGTGCAGATGCTTGAATAAACTCTTGAATAAAGTCTTGAATAAACTCTGCAGCTGGTGTTCCCAGCTTCCCTTTGCTTTCTAGCCAGAGTGGCCTATTCCAGCCACAAAAAAAAAAAAAAAAGAGTAATTTTCAATTGAAGCTCATTTAACATGTACCAGATGGGGTTTTTTTGGTACTGAGCCCTAGAACAAGGCAATGACTGGAGGAGGGCCATGAGAGAGAGATAAAGAGAGAACTGCTGCAGCCACAGCTCTGAAGGAATCCATGGGATTTTGTACGGGGAAGACAGGATAAAGATGGCATAGAGATCTAGTGAAGGAGCTGAGGGAACATATGAAAAGTAGTAAGAACTGATGTGAGAAAAGTTTGAAAACCAATATAATTTCTCATTCACTGAAAAGATAAAATATTTGACTTAACTTCCTAAAGGACAGGGGAACAAACTAATTTTTCTATCAAACTAGGTGGTACAGCAGCCAAAGAAACATCTGAAAATGTGTAGGGCAAGACTGAAAAAGTTATGGTCAAGAGAGTAAAAAAAAAATATATTCATTCTGCTTTAATTTTTGACTCTAATCATCACACGATTAATTCTGAACTTAAAAAATACTTGCTGTGTTATTACTCTTGATGACGTGGTTAGTTGGTTATGCACGTTTTGTTACTTGTTGCCACGAGAAAAATCTGTGAGTGTGCTTTGAAGTAAGAGCTGAGATGCAAGGGAATGTGTTTCCTAAAATGTACTGACAGCTTGCAGAAGAGACTGGGCTAGCAAGAAAACCTCAGCTATGGAAAGAATAATGTGCTTAATTTCACAGTTCCTGGAAGTGTTGTCTCCAAAAGAACTTTGTCTGTGCACAAGGATAACCTATATAGGGACTACATAAATCTCTTTGGATTCGTGTTCCTAATAAAAACAGGTCAAAATTATTTTCTTCAGTGAAATCAGAATTGAACTTGACGTATAAAGTAGTTGCATGAGGTTTTTCTGTTCTCTATAACTCCTAATTTTTATGCTCATTTCCATTTCTTGGTTTTAATGGAGAATAAATACAAAAATGCTGACATGTCTTAAATTAAGGGTTGCATTTGCAGTATTTCCATTAGAAAAAAACTAGAAATCGGGTGGCCTATCCAGTTCTGTGTAACCAAGAGGGTACCTCAGCTCCTGGGTCTCCACACATACAAAAAATCCCAGACTGAGCTTTTCTAACAACTACAAATCCATGGAGATTACTTGTTTTCTAGTTTTCTCCCCTTAGCTTCTCAGAACTTCTGAAACAGTTCCTTTTATTGTTTTCAGATATAGGAGTAAAATTTCCCTGAGTTAGGTATTTAAGAATGCAGTTGTAGAGGACTTAACAATAAATTCTGTGCGAGATGAGCTCAGACTGCAAGCCCTGTGACACCTGACCCTTCAGAGTCTGCTTATTCACCTGAAAATGCTGACTTGGAACCCAGCCCTTCTCTCTGTGTTTTGCTGTCCCAGTGAAATGCTTTGCTCTTCTCAGGAATGCCGCAACTTCTACCTGAAGCTTCTGTTACTTTTCAAAATTGAACCTCCGGACATAAATTCACGTAGAAGTAATTTATTTTGCAGCCATTTTAATAGGCTTAGGTACTAATTAGTTTCGATTTCTTGATTGCTGTCTTTAATCATTTTGTGGCTGGTCACTTGACCCTAATGACTCAATCTTTCTAATTTGATTAGGAAGCTATGGGCATTGCTAGGATGAGTTGTCTGGATATAAACTGTTTCTGGAAGAACCTTTAGCAGAAATGTCAAAAGAATAGCTGCTCAGATCCATCATTTCCCTCTTATTCCTGCTTGGTTCTTTCCTAGTTTTGTAACCAAGGGCTTGTAGGAGACCTGATGGATGCTCCTTCCTTTTTGATGTTGTCTGGGCATGGCTGGAACTTCATCACTGAGGAGGAGACCTGCCTGTAATTACTGGGCCTGTCCTCGTGATGAAACCTGTGCCTAGAAAGGGACCTTAAAACAATAAGCCAAGCTTAATATCAGTGAGCAGCTCTGGTATGTCCACTCTGTGCTGAGGGTCATTCTGCTCTGTGGGACTGAGGAAGAATTCAGTACTTAATTTTCCCCTGGTTCCTGCTCCATCTCTTATTTGTGTAAATAGAAGGCACAAAAAAAGCCCAGTACATAACATTTTTTTGTATCAAGGGAATAATTGATTTTTCATTTGTGTGTATTTCCTTCGGTTTTTTTCAGTTTCCTCTTGTATGTGTGTCTCTTGCTTTTTCATGCCTCTGCTTTTTCCTTCTGTCAAACACCAGTTTTTTGATTTGTGACACATTTCCTTCTCCCTCCTTTCCTGCCCTCTGAAGTCTTCACTGCTTTTCACCAGGGTCTTGTTTAATCACTGTGTTAGTCTCTGCTAAAACTTGCATAAGTGGAGATGATCTGTAATATTAATGGCAAACAAAACCTGTGATGTATCCCACTTTCCTTTCCTTTTGCTCTTGGAGCTTGGATGTGCAAGGGTTAGGAGGCATTTGCCCCAGAACATCTTGTGCTGACCTTGCAGAAGTTTGATGAACTTAAATGTATTAGGAAGTGTTTAAATCCCAGGTGATGTAAGAGGATTTAGAGATTTGTTAGAGACTTGTTAGAGACACTAAGAGTGCTAAAGCCCTAAAGCCTTTCAGAAATTGTTTTGTTTTTTTTTTAAATCACCTCTGGAATGTGATTGATTAGAGTTTCAATAACCATTTAATAAGTCATTTTGAAGCCTTAAGTGGCTGAAGATTTTTTTCAGGGATACAAATTGCCTTAATTTTTGTCCAAATCTCTATTTAAAATGTTAGTGAATAACCCAAATGCTGCAGATGGAGACATTTGATTTCTTTGCTTCTAGCTGGTGTGGAGGCAGTAATCTCTGAAAGCAGGGTCAAGGAATTATTCACACTATAACTAAGCTTAACATCTCTCCAGTTCTATAAGGAGAGAAAGAGATACAACCATTAATTGGCTAGTGGTCTCTGTGGTGTGATAGCCATGATGAAAAAACTGATTATAACTGCAAATTGGTGTTGGGAGCCGCTGGGAGGTATAAAACACATCACATGTTTTCCAAGGTGCACAAGGATGTTTGGGCAAGGTGTGTGTGTATATCTATTTATCCATAGATTTTTTCCTCTGTCTTTTTTCTGTCTGAAGCTGAATCAGAAATGGTGACGAGCATGTGAAGAAGAAAATGGATCAGTGTTCGTGGAACAGGGTTCAGACCACTGGGACTCTGGGCGCTGGGTTTTAGTTTTGGTTAAATGCAGCACCAGTTGGAACAGACTTGTGGGTCCTGTAGGAAGCTTTAGGAAAAGCTTTTATAGGGAAATACTTGCTAAATAATTGGTCTATGATAATGGATGTCTCCAAAAATCTCTGCTGTGCACTAGAGAGAAAACCTCTGAGGGGAGGAGGGACACTTTCAGTCACCTTAAATGTGTGAAATATTAATGCCTGATCTATAAAGGACACTGGAAGCATTGATAAGAATTCATGAAGGCAATAAGTTTTCCTTTTCTATCATATTCTATCTAGAGAAAGAAAAAATATTGTTAGACTGACAACAGTGTTTCCTCTGTAGGTTCTTCATGCTCTTTTCAGTGCACAGTGCTTATCTCTGCAGTTGCTTGAGCAACAATCTCTGGGATGCATCTTGCAAAGCCCTCCCCTCTCTGGAGCCTGCAAGTCCCTGCACAGCAATATTTGTTCTTCAGGTGCCTCCCTTCACACCACTTCTTCCTGTCCCCAAAGGCTTCTTGGCCTTTTTTTCCTCACCTGCTCCCCTGTATCCCCTCATGAGCTGTGTATTCCTTCCTGATTGATTTTTTTTTTTTAATGGGAACAAAACTCTTATTCAACATATTTCTAAAGGAGATCCTCGAGGGACGAGGAGCAGGAATTTGCAGCCACCTATTCCCAGCTGAAGTGCTTTTTTTTTTTGTCTATGTGTGCAAATTTAAATGTCATTTATCTGTAGGGAATTACAAGAAATTTATTATGAGAGGGCAGCTCCACATCTAGGGATTAAAACAAAGATTTAAAGTATTTTCTTCTTTTTCTTTTTTTTTTTTCAGAACTTGTTTTGCATTTTATTAATCAGTTGAAGACCTTATAAAGAGAAGTGAAGAAATCAGTAGAGTTAGGTCTTGGGTATGTGAAGTTTCCTGGCTTGGCTACAACCTGTTGTGTCTCACAATTTATTTTGTTTCCTTGTGCATATTAGAATCATCATTTCACAGTCTTTTAAGGTTTTTCTCTGAAAGTAGTATAGAACACCTGCATGTTGTTAGAAAGAGAGGGAGTGACAAAGCTGAAAAAGACCTTCAGTGTTGGGAGCAATGTGGGTCAGCATCCTCCTTTCACAGAAGGATGGGGCAGCTATTTGTATAAATTTTTTGGTGTGTTTTTTATTTTTTTTCTGTGTATGCATGTCGTCCATTCTATACTGCCAAATGTAAAATTTACCATCAGCCTTGTTTCTGAATGCACTGATAGCAGTGCTTTCAGTTGTGGTTTGTTTGTTTGACTTGTGGGTGAAACAACAGGGGGCCCACAGATGGCATCTAATATTTAGGCAGGAAGAAGTCAGCACCAATGTCACAGAGGAAAGTGTTATAAATAGAAAATGTGTCTGCAGAAGAGCTAATTAATTTACAGCGAAGACACCAAGCAAGATAGCTGGTGCCAAATTCACCCAGGAATATTTTAAACTGACATTTTTCTCAGCCTTCAGAATAACTTCCATGCTGCTCCAGCACGAGGGAGTGTGAAGGAGCTGTGGGAAGTCTGGTGGTGCATTTCCAGCTTTTCTGAACGCGGGTTGTGCCGAGTGAAACTCTGCCCCAGTCCTACAGCCTGGGCTGGCAAGGGAGGGGATGTGTTCAGCCACCTGACAGCTTTTGGTGCAGAAAGCAGTGCCCTCACTCCCAGGGAAGTGCAGGGATGCAGTCCTGCTGAGAAGTTGCAGCAATCCCTTCAGTGCTGAGGTGGGGCTGTAATCGAGTTAGCCAGCAACAACAGATGGGTTTGTTCACTTGCTGGTTGGGTTTTTGTTGTTTTGGTTTGTTTTTTTTTTTTTTTTCCCTTGGCACGCTTTAAGACCTGGGTTTAACATCTCTGGTTAAATGATACTTCACCTTCCCTCCCACATCTGGCCCTTCCCTTTTGTGCCCTGGGTGCAAATGAATGGCTTGTCTGTTCCCTGTGCCTCGCCTTAAGCCTGAGATCTGTGGCATAATTTGGCTCCAGTTTGATAAGACGCAGACACGAATTCAATCTGCTGTAACTAAACCTCACCATTTATAAATCTCTTGATGATACTGAGGCTTTAAGCAATTTTTCCTCTCTCTCTCTGATAGATGGGGCAGAGGCAGGTCTGGTGTGAATGCCAGCTAGTCTGTGAGAATGCAGCACAACACTTGGGTCGGGCGCTTGGTCACTTAGTTTTTTATATTTAAGTTGAATCAACACAAATTTCTTTCACTTTGCCAGTGATTTTGTTTTTATGCAGTTAAATATTTCTTTTTCACATTGACTTCAAGTATCCAGTGTTAATTTCTAGAATTTTTTTAATTCCCTATTTTGTAGTGAGAGGTTCTCAACACTTATTCAAGGTATGGGTTACATGATTTTGGAATATCTGGGGAAACTTTTCAGGGCGATAAATCTCTTTCTGCTTGGAATAAATTCACTTATGGTTTGTTGTCCTGGATCTTGCAACATGGCAATCTGGTAGTTCTTGAAAAATAACTGCGTGAAATATACGAATAAAGAGACTTTGAAGTTTAACCTTCCCAATTTTCACTTTAAGGATTTTTTTTATTGTTTAATTTGCGTGGTCAGCTGAGTTCTCCAGCCACTCTAGCGAGCACGGTAAATGCAGTACCAGTCCTACTCTCTCTCTTTTAGCACTTGACAAAGTTGCTGTCTCTTGGACTTATCTCTGGAAATATCATTCAGGACTCCTCATGCAATACTCTTGTTCAAATATACATTTTCTCTCATAGTTTTTGGCATCACTGAAATTTTCCCCCTTCTTCCCCCTCCTTTGCCTCTTCCCCACCTCCAGCTCCAGTCTAAAGCCATATGGACTCCTTCACTCTGAGCACTAACCTTTGATGAATATGCCCTTTATTGCTGCTCACTCCCAGAGTCTGCAAGGAGCAAGACTGATTTTGCAACTGGTTTATTTCATATCCTAAAATCATCCTGGGTAGGGAAGGATCACAGAAGTTCTGCATCTGAAAGTTGTTTTTCACCCGATGAACAAGTTCAGCAGAGTTAATCTCTTCATAAAGCCCAAACCATTCCTTACTAATGAGAACCACGTGCACATCAAATAGCACAGGTCCTGGAGAAAAATACTTTGATGCTCCAAGTACAGAACATCTTCAGGTTAAATGTTCCAGGAGACCCAGGGTGGTGGGAGAAAGTGGAGGTGCAGAATGGAAATGGGGTTTTGGGGACCAGCATCCAAGTTGTGTGCAGGGAGACAGGAGCAGGGGACAGCTCAGGTCATGGTGCAGGGGCTTTGTGCTGAATACAGCCCCAAGCTATCACCAGAGCAAAAATCTCCAGAACTCATGTGAAGTGTATCTTTTCTTGGCTAACACGTTGCAGTTGGAGGCCAGGAAAAATACCAGGGGTTTGGGGAATTGTTGAAGAAATGTTTCATACATAATCTAAGTTTTGAGGCGCTATTAAAGCTGATGTCATCACTTGTGCTGTCACTCAGCTCTATTTTCCATTCAGAGTGTAAAGCAGAAATGAACTTGCCTTTAAACTGGAATGATTGTTTGGAAGAGTTCAACCACCTATCTGTGTTTGAGGGGGACTGGCCAGGGGTGGGAGAAGAAAGGAACAAAATCCAGGAGCATGAGAGGGGGAATCACCACTGCAAGCAGAGCATGTGCTGTGGCTGGTGGGTAAATGCGCAGGCTTTTTGTGCACTTCTAACCAAGATTAATTATGTCTGCTCTATTACTCTCTGTAGCATTGCAGTGAGCACACAGCTTCACAAGTTCACCATTTGTGCTTCCGTGTGTTTACATGAAATGTTTCAGCTTTATTTCTTGCCATAATTATTCTTTCATTTCTAAGGACAGCTCTGACATTCATGTCTGTGTAAAAGGATGCACTCCCTTTTTCTTTCACTTCTAATAGTTAGACCAGTAGCTAATCCATGTCAAAAAGTTCCCTGAAAATGGGTCACTTTTTTGCTTGTGACCTTAGCTTTGCATGGGGTGACTTCTCAAGTTCTTGTCCTCGCATATCAAAGACAAAAATAACCGTGTGGGTAAAAAAATTAGAGCTTGAATGCTCAGGTGTATTAGAACAGAAGATGTACATGGGATTTTAAAGGTGCCTTTCCACTCTTGCAGGTATTGAGAAGCCATTAGACCCCTGCATAAATGTTGCTGGTGGTTCTGTTTCTGTGCACTGTCACTCTGAAGGCTCTGTCCAGCAGACCAGGGTTACCAGCACACAGCCTCTCTGCCTCAGCTGTGCCTCCTTCTGCAGAGGGGGTGAGGGTGTGGATGTGGGGAATATGTGATATTCCCCACAGTGCTGGTTTTTTTGGACTACATTCACCTTGGAGTCACTTTTTTTTTTGCTGAAAGGTTGCAATGTGTAGTTAGCCCAGGTCATGGCTGAGGCTGTTCCTGCAAGTCCCTTCCACCTTCCTCTGTCTCCCTTCCTCCTGCCACTTTCAGTCCACCTAAGGGAAAGAATTCTGTTCGTCACAGGATCCTAATCAAACCCTGCCCTTCTGCTGTGTCACAGCTCTTATTTGTAATTGTGCTGTGTGCATGTGTAGCTTTTTTTTTTTTTTGTTTTAATCAGTAATCGAGGGGTATTGTTCCCTTTTGATCCCTTACTGTGTCCCCTCCTGGGCTGGAGACAGTTCAGGTTCCAGAAGCTCCACCTGGAAGCCATCCTGCTGCTGCTGCTCCCCCTGCCTGCCCCGCAGGGAGTGATAGCCTAATAGTTTACACGTGTATTTCAATTATCTCTTCCCTGCTTTCCAGCTCTCTTACCTGCCATGCATCCATCACCGTGCAACAGCAGCTTTGGGTGTAGCACCCAGGCTGCATTAAAGCCCTGCTTGATTGATTCCTTATAAAGATTAAGGTTGCTGACATTTTTGTGCCCTGGCTCAGATAGAGCACGCTGGCTTTGATTATTCTCTGTTCCACCCCAATATAAATCTGAGTCAGTGGAGTTATGCAGATGCGAGGGGAAAATCAGATGTGCTGCCCAGGCCTTTTGATGTCACCAGCTGCCTGCTCTGATTTGCATCCATTGCTGCAGAAGGAAAGCAGGAGCTCACCTTGTAAGCAATCATCCCAATTCAATAATTAATCTAAGAGTGCACAGTCTATGTCATGGATGGAATTATTGTGCCAGGTTTCATCGCTCTGCCTTCGTTTGTATCTCCCTGGTAACTGGCTGTGACAGGGGGAACAATCAGTTGGTTTCCTTAACCAAAAGGTTAAAATGGAAAACACATTAAGCTTTAGGTGCTAAAAGGGTTTCTGGGGTGAGATAGGGAGGAGAAAGGGAGTGGAAGCCTTGAACCAGTGATGCTCACTTGACAACATTGTTTCTAAGCAAGAAAAGCCCTCCCAAACTAATTTAATTTTTTTGTGTTCCTGCCGCTACAAATAATACATTTCTTTTTCTGTCACTGCCCTGTGCTGTATAGAAGGGCTTGCTCTCCAGCTGCAAGAAAGCAAAGCGTGTTTTATTAACCTCAGTTCAAACCTCTGCAGTGCTGGCCCAAAAGCCACGCTGGCTGTGGATCCCAGGCAGAACACTTCTACTGGTGTTTTCCCCTCAGAAGATAAATGAGGTCACCTTGCTTACCTTTTGTGGCCCATGGAAGGCCTTAAGGAGCCAAAGAAGCTGAGGGCTTGAGCCACTGGGAAGCTTGGGCACTGCCCCACTGAGAGTCCTGGTTTGAGCTCTGGTGTGGCTGTGATGGCTCCTGGGGATTTGCAGGGAGGTCTGAAATGACCCTGTGGTCTAAAGAGGAACAATACTGTTGAAAGTTGGGAGAGAAGAGGTGAAGGTCTGGTCTAGGACCCAGTGGTTTTGGTCCACTCCAGTTGATTCAAATGTTTCACTTTCAAATGGAAAAAAAAAAAAATCCAATACCTATATAATATTTTTTTTGTTTGGTAGTTTTTGCTGGTTTTTTGGCCATTGTTTTGTTTTTTAATAAAGAAGTAGCAAGGAACCAACTTCTGTCAAGACTGGGCATCTCTGTACGTGCTCAAAGGTATAAACATAAGCCTTTACAGGATTTTTCACTCGAAACCCAGAAAAGGCGGAGGAACTGATACTCTTGTAGCTTGAGCCACAGATAACTATGAAATTTTAGACCCCCAAGTTAAATTTGGTTTGTGGGTGTTTAGAATATGACTTATTTTGCAACCTGGGTCCTGAGGGCTGCAGGAGCTTGTGACACTGCGGCTGGTAAGTGAGCAGGGGAAAGTCTGCCTGTTTGCTCAGCTCTCCCTCATCATGTACCCTTCCCCTCTGTCTTTTCTGATTCATGTTTCAAACCACAAATCATACAGAAAGATGCCCTCTGTAGGTCACTTTACAGAGTAGTGATTTACTTGCAGATGCTGCCCCAGGTACTTTTCTGTCAGTCTGTTTTAAATCTCACCCCTGCAGGAGCTGCAGCTCACCAGTTCCCTGCCATGGGCATGTCTGTGGCTCCTGATTATAAACCTGCATTATCATATTCTGTGTAATAGTTGCTTTTCATTACCTCTTTGCAATTTTCCAGCCCTCTACCCACCAAGGAAAAAAAAGAAAAAGATCAGGTCTTCATAAATTGTGAATAAGCTCCTGTCACTTGTGATCCATTGGTTTGTAGAAAACCATTAATTGTGATTCCTCCTCATTAATTCTGGCTATGAAGATCATGCAGGGCCCAGTGTTGCATTAAGCTTTTTATTGTTGAGAGACAGCAGTAAGCCATGACCTTATAAAGCCTAGCAGTCAGTATTTTTATTAGTATATTAGATATGATGCATTATACCTGCCATTTCTGTGATTTTCATGGATGGTTCATAGCTCTTAGGAGCTCAGTACTTGACATTTAAGATGGATACAGCACCAATTAATTTAAAAACACAAACTTCCTGGCTATTCTCATTATTGAATTAGCACAGTATTGTGAACCGCTTGCCTCCTGTGTGTGAGAAACAATTCATGAGCAGGACATCAATGTTAATGCTGTTTTAACCTTTGCTGGTTTGTTTAGGGATGGAACACTTGATGAGATGCTTACATCTTCTGGAAAAAGTGCTCATTACAGCCAGCTAAATTAACCTGCTTATTGGTATAGTAATGGGGAAAATCTGCTTTGGGAACATTCTGGGATTCAGACTTGCTTGGAAAAAGCAGGGACCTGGTAGCAAGAATGGGGTCAGGGTAAAATCTACCCCTAGCCCCAGCAGCTGGAGGTTAGTGTCAACTAAAAGAATTATCTTGCTGCTTAGAGAACATACTTGGAAGTGTAAAGAAAACTCCCAGCTCAGCTGGCACAGCCCAGCCATTAAAAAAAAAAAAATCTCTTTTCTTCCAGTTTTGCCCCAGACTCTAGGAATCTGTTATTGTTCCCACTCGTGTCTGGATATGAAGAGTTCTCAGTACTGAATTATGTCCCCTCAGAGGGGACAAGCATCTGCATAAGATAGCAAAGAGCCAAGAAGTTTTACCTCCGTGTACTGGGCAAGAGAGAAAACAGTTTTGACATACAATAGATAAGAGAGAGATTGGTTATTTTAGTGCCTGTGTTTATCTTTGAAGATGTATCAGCAGCCCAAGAAAAGTTGACTCTGCTCTCAGAGTGAGCTCTGCAGCTGCAGGCTTCATCCTTGGAAACCATTATGGGTTTTACCTTCTCTGTAGCTGCTTGTTTGAACTTCCTAGAAATGTTTGAAGGTATTGGAGGGGGATCTGGTGCAGAATTTCACAAACTGACCTCAGTATCTAGAAAGCTGTCTGGAACTGGAGGAGGAGCAGCAAAGCTCTCAGACCTATATTTAATTGTATTTACTTTGTAGTATCCTTATCAAGAATGAGACCTATTTTAAAGAATGAAGCTCCCTTATCAATCATTTGGATGGAGTTGTCAGGGTCAGTGAAATGCTGAAATATAGTTCAGGTTTGGATAACAAGAGCACAAACTGCTGTGGAAATTTAGATTTAAACTGATCAGGATGCAAACACTGTTAGTTTGAAAACTAAATAAAGGTTAAAAAAGTGCATGCTAAGCCACCAAGCAGGAATGACAATCACAAAGTGGTATTCAAATAGCTCTGCTGGGGGAAACTGCTAATTGTTCCTCTTGAGTAAATAGGTAAAAGGAGACAGAAGCCTCAGGCTAAAAATTTACAGCCTTAATCCAGACAGAGAGAGACCTTCTGGGTGTCTCAGCAGCTGCTGTGGGTTTGGGTTCAGCGGTGCCAGAAGAAAACCTTTCCTGGGCATTCTCTGTCCCAGGAGGTCGAGGTGTTCCACCACCCAGGGTTTTTTGGCAGCCCCAGGCTGGCCTGCCCTGAGGCAGTGAGCAAGGAAAAGGGAGAAGGGCCAGAGATTTTGTTGTTTTTCCTCATCTCCTTCCTCCCTGCTGTCCCATCCTGAGCTGGGCAGGGGCTGCCAGGACAGGGAGGTGAAGGTAGGTGCCTTGAGGAGAAGCACTCTGGGCAAGAGACAATTCTGACGTCCTAAACTACAAATAGCTTGAGAGATCCTCCTTAAAATTGGCAAATAAACTGAGTTAACACTATCAGGGTAAAATGTAAGCTTCCTGTCATCTTTGGTGTCTCAGAACCCTTTTTGCTTTTATTTTAAAAGGAAGACAAGGTAAGAAATAACTTCTAAGAGAGCACTGTCTGTGCTGAGCAATGTAGAAGTGCAAGATCTGTTGTATCAACACTGTAAGTTGGCCTGCTATGTCTCTGCCTGAAAATTCAGTCTAATCTGGTGTGATGTATTCCCTAGATGCCATATGAAAAATGAAGAATTTGCCTTTTTAGAAACTGCTTCAGTCCTGAGCCAAAATATCCATAAAGCAGCAGCTACTGTTTATCCACTTGCACAGAAACACCCACGATGTTTTACACTTCTTGGATCCAGTTACAACGAATGTCACGAGCTGAATAACAAACCTTATTCCCAGAGACCTGCCTTCATTATTGATGGTGCCTTTAACAAACAGGAAAACAACTAAAGAGGGTGGGAGTCTGACCTCCACTTTGATCTCAGTGTGCAGTAGGGAAAAATTCATCGGCCAAGCAGAGGGATGGAGGAGGACATTGGCAGGACAGCTTCTGACCTTCTGTCCAAAGACTGCCAAAACCCCACAGGTTTTTTTTGTTGATAAATGAAATAGCTTTTAAATGCACTGCTATTGCCATTTATTCCCCTCACACCAGAATTGTGGCAGCTTCCAGGTGATTTCTCTCAAGCACTGGAGGGGAACTCTCTGCTGACAGGGAAATCTCTGCACTGATTCATTCCCTGTAATATTCATACCCTTCTGATCCTCAGGACTTAAATGAACCTTTGCTGGCTCTTCAGCCATGGTATATTGTGTTAATTTATCAATCTAATTAGTACTTTATATGTCTACTGGAGATTCTGTTTGGGAACGGGGAATGGAGCTGGGAGGTGAATTGGGAGTTGGACACAGAGCTCGTTCAGACAGCAGAAACCAAGATTTGTCTGTTCAGGGAATACCCTCAAACACCCCAAGATGTATATACATATATACAAACTGAATATATGGGACTTGGTTCATGTCAAACAACCAGCCTGTTCTGGCTTGGAGAGCAGCAGGTACAGGGATTGCTATTCGTGGAAAATTTGGTGAAAATGTAGGTTATTCTGATTTCATCTGAGAAGCTGATGCCTGACCCTTTGAGGGTTGGTGTGCAGATCCATTTCTTTCCTCTAGAAGGAGGTTTCTACTGTAAAGGTGTGGGGCTGGCTTAGACCTATGTGCTCTTACCCTTCTGGGCCATTGCTATGTAGTACCTGAACCTTTTGGGTTAGGAAATATTGCAAAAGCCACACAGATATTTATGGCCTACAGTGAGCTGCTGATTTGTCTCTTCTGTTTCAGCTAGAGCTGTCTCTGTGGTGCTTACCCAGAATATTGGAACATTAAAAGAGTTGTGTCTTCTATTTGTTGCAGCAACAGGCAATTGAAAGACTAAAATAAATGTAATATTCTCAAAATAAATCTAGCGAAAACCAACAGCCTATCTTCAGCATCCTGGCAGCCAGTGATGTATTTATTTTTCTTTGCTCTGGGTCAAACTGTGACTTCTCTCAGCAGAAGGAAGCCAAAAGCATATATTGGGGTGGTTCTGTGAATAGCTGAAGCATTGATGGCATTCAAATAAGCATGTTTTGCCCAGCTGTTTAGGAGAATATGCTGCATAATTGGTGTACCATAAACAAAGTGACTACTGGCGAGCACAGCTGTCACTTCTATAGTCAGACTTGATGGAGAATCTGGGAGTCACTTGTTATGAAAATCTGGTGGGTCTGTTTTGTCATTCTCAATTTGTAGGCTTCCAGAAGAATCTAGAAGATTTCTCAAACAGAATGTGCTTGTCTTTTGTGCAGGAAAAGCTGTAATCACTTTGCTCATTGAGACCCAGCACTGTTTCTTTGTGGGTGCAAAGGGAAGTAATCAAAGCCAAGTTAATCAGGGCTTTTGAATGTGAGTTGGGTTCTTTTGTGGGGTTTTTTGTTTGTTTTGTTGTTTTGTTTGTTTTAAATGATGATAGAAAGTAATTTTTTAAAACAAGCAAGTTTTGTTGTTTTTTTTTAAAAAGCCATATTCAGTAATCATATTTTGAAAACTTAATGTGCTGAAAGGACCAGAAACAACTTCTTGGGTCATATCATTGCCAGATATGAGCTACTTTGCTGAGGCTGTGAAATAATAAGAAACTGGTTCAGGGTAGGAATCTGTCCAATTGCAGGAGCTCCTTAAACAGATATGCTGTAGAAATCTTGCTTCTGCTGGTGTTGTGATTTTCCAGCCAGAGAAAAGGGAGAGAATTTCTTGTCAGATCAACCTTTCATCAAGGGCTGGGTGGAGGAGAGCTGACTGTAAATGGTATGAGGTATTCTGTCTTCAATAAAGTCATGTACCACTAACACATCTGATCCCTTCCAGTTAGACAGGTTTAATTTTTGGGCAAGTGTGGTGGGGCTCGAGCTCTGTTAGCTGGATGTGCCCGAGTGCTCTCCTGCTGTGAGCTCCCCAGGGGAAATTAAAGGCTTCCAAAAGAAGAGGAAAAGATGAGGCTTAACAATTTTTGTAGCTCCTGACCATGGTCCCTTTGTGTCCAGCTGAGACCTCTGCTGATCCCAAAACCACAAATAAGTGACCAGGGGAAAAGACTCTTCTCCCTATGTTTCTGTCTAGGGAGGGAATGTTTCTCTATTATAAGGACTGTGTAACAGAAATAGGGGCAGAACAACAGCAGACACTGTCCAGCACAGTAAGAAATCCTGAATGAGGATTGTCTTCAGCTTGGGAAGATGGCTGGGGGAGGTTTTTGTTGGTGTTTTTTTTTATTTTTAAATCAAAGACAAGAACTTGTAATAAGAAGCTAATCTTTATTTTTTTTGTTAAACAAAAAACAAAAGAAAAAGAAAAAAAAACCACACACACACCCCCAGCCGCCCTGAAAATTTGGAAAGGGACTGACTGTGAAGAATTTTAATGTATTAGACTTCCCTTGAAAGCCCACAGGCAGCATCCTAGGTAGCTGTGGAGGAGACCTGATGAGAAACACGTGAGCTGAACCTCTTTGAATAATGATGCCATCTGCAGGAGTTTCCCAGCCATCAGCCCTTGTCCCAGAAGACCATTTGTACTTCACAGCATTAATATTCATTAGGTGTAACACCATATGCTGCACAGCAGGATGCACTGCCAGCAGACTGTTTGTCATAAAGCCAGATTTAATAAAGCATTGTAAAACAAACATTATGATGATAAATACAAAATGACAGGCTAATTAAGAGAATCTTAATTGCCATTTTTCCGTAATAACATTTGTTTAGTGTGTATCTGTCTTGTGCTAGTACCTTCCTTGTACAGCTTTTCACTTGGTATTAGTTCCATAAGGGAATCTGTGCCCTGGATGCTTTAAGGTACTTAACATTCTGTTGCAAGAAATAAATTCAAGATTCATGAATTGTTGCTAGACTATAGATGTGCATAACCATCGACCTCCAATCTTGACGAGTGCAAAGAAATCCAGCCCTGAAATGTGGATTTCAGAGGGGTGTCAGTTTGTTGGGGACAACTCAATGCCCCCTCTTGAGGGAATGATTTGGCAATGCAGTGGTTGCATTTTTTCAGTCAGGCACCGTGCAATCCTTTACAGGAGGAGTGCTTTTCAGGGAACAACTTAGGTATGGATGGCAATTTTCACATTTCATTGTGTAGGCTGAAAGGCCTCTTTTTTGCCTCCTTCACTAGAGTAGAATTTCATTATTGCTCCAGCGCCCTACACCGGTGACTTCATGGGAGAGGAAGGGATTTAAAGAATGTGAAACGATATTGTGAATTAATGCAGGGAAGTGACACCTATTTTTCTTCTTGCTATTACCTTTTTATCATAGCAGTTGCTGCCAGAGTGCCAGGAAATTAATATATCCATCTTCAAAGCTGTCAAGGTGGCGAGTTACAAAACTTTCAGAAACTCTTGTAAAAGGAAAATGGAGAAAGAAAATCCTATACCATACAACATGTGTATTCAGACAGTTGTCTGACTGTGTTATATGATGGAGATAAAAAAATCATTACTTGAGAAGACCACAGCAAAACTCATATGGGAGGCTTGCCCATCATAGTTGGGGCTGTAATTGGATTTTAGTGTTCATCTTAGGTTATCTCTTCCACAAAGAGTAATTTTTTCTGTAATGTAGATTTGGGGTTTTGCCTCTGTGTACTGTTTTGTTGTTACCTTAACCAAAAACTGAAAGGTACAAAACTGAAAGCCAGGGGAAGGAAAACCCCAACTCTTTGATTATAGTGACATACTTTGAATTTTACCACCACATCTTTCTGCATGGATACCTTAAACATGTCACTCATTTCACAAAGCAAACTATCCTTAGGGACAAAAAAGAGTGAAAAGTGTCCAAAATCCTACAATCCATTAATTCATGTTAGAAATATTTCTCTTGCTATTGTACCTCGGATGGAATTTTTAATGCACCTTGACTTGTAGATTTTGAAATATTAGTGTTTCAGAAGCTGGATGGAGCTTGCTTTTTTGCCTGAGGTTTGGTTTGGAGTGTTTTTGTCTGTGCTGTTAGCCTTTTTTTCTATTTGTGGTAAAACTGCACAGAATAAGTGTGACAAGTCTTGAGCAATAAAAGAGATTTTTTTTGTTGTTTGTTTTTGGGGTGTTTTCTGGTGTTGTTTTTGGTTGGTTGGTTGGTTTGGATGTTTTCTTCAATAAGAATAGGTGAAAAGGATTTTATTCCTTCTGTGAATATTTCCTGGATGGTAATTTACAGTCCTTTCCAGTGTCCCACCTGGATCATCTCCCAGCAGTACCTTATATAGTGCTTTACTCTTGGTTTTCTCACTGAGTGCTGCTTCTTTCTGTACCCTTGGGTTTTGACTACACTGCTCAGGTTTCAATGTTCTCTCCTTAGCACACATAAATTATCAGTGAAGGGTTTTTCTAGCTTTATTCTGGTTTTGGGGTGTTTTTAACTACTTTCACTTTAGGTTTTAACCTTCTTACAACTATTACTCCTTCTCTTTCCTCGCTGTGCTCTCTTCAAGTGGCTGTTGGATGTTTGACATTGCCTGTGATGATAAATTCACTTTACACTTTCCAGAGCGTGAGGTGAGCAAAAATGTCCACCTCCACCTTGGGTAGTCTCATCACAAAGGAAGAAAAAGGCTCAAAAAAATTAATTTTAAAAAACAATCCCACTGGATGTCAAATTTGTACTAAGAAAAATGTACACAGGCTCAGCTTGAAGCTCTTCTGCAAGAGGCACTGAATGGCAGAGAACCAAATCATGGTATTTAAATCATCCTGGCACTGGGGAGAGAAGTGGAATGGCCAGGACAAATTAATAATTAATGAGTGTTTTCCCTTCCTCCAAAGGATGGCCAGGACAGTCATACTCTGGAGCAGGGAAGATGAGGTAACTGCAGTGAGGTGCTGAAGTAGAGTGATTTTTAGGAAACTGGAGATGGAATCTCAAGGCACATAATGAGGCATCTGATCCTGCTCAGAAATGGTGAATGCTGTGTTTAGAACATGCCTCCTCACCCGACAGCTGTAAAGACTTTAAAATATTTGTGTTGCAATGCTTTTATAAACATCTTTTATCCTTTATGACATCGAAATTTTCATGGCCAGGGGGCAAAAATGATAGATTCACAGACTCTGGTTTAGGAAAGTGGTTCAGCACCTTGGGAGTTGAGTGGTGAATAAATACACTGAGTTCCTCGTGTGTTTTGGGCAGTTATGCTACTCTAATTTATTCCAAGTAGCAAACATACTTTTTTCTGTCCTCACACTTTCCTCTAGTGATGTGACCAAAAATTGAGAGGCAGATGTTGGATTTAAGGTGCTATTCTGGCCCTTCTGACATCAGTGGGAGTTTTTATTCAGAGAAGGGAACATGTACTCATCTATTGTGGGCTGGAAACTTGTTTGTGGTTTTGGCCCATTTGTGTTTTGTGTGTGTTTTCAGCAGTTTCACGTTGAGAAATCCCAATGTGAGTTTCCTCTATACAAAAGATTATCTGTTTGTGAGTGGTGAGTTACCAAAATCTCAGTTCTTACCCTGTTCAGTAAACCACGTTAAGAAAAGATGTGTGGTATATGCTAAGAATGGATTCCTGAGAGCTTTTAGACAAAACATTTTCAGTAGATCAGTGTTTCTTCTTTGTTTTGACATCTTTGTCATCTTAGTCTCTTGAATAAGTAACAGCAAGTACAGCTGATTTTTTCATACTTAACACACCAAAGCTTTCAAAACAGTGATGACAGAAGAAAGAAAAATAGATTTTCTTTTCTTTCCATAATAGGCAAGTAAAGTTGTGCTCCATTGCTGAATCTGTCTTTGGCAAAAAGATTTTCAACAGAGTGACTGAGGATAATTAAAAAATTAACAACCAGATATAGGGCCTGGGCAATAAATAGCAGTAAAGAAATGAGGGAGGACCACTGCAGCAAGTGATCCTGTTCTTTGATTTGTGGCCTCAAAGTTCAATAGATGTGATTAGGGGAAAAAAAACAAAAAACAAACCAACTAAAACCCAGACAAATAAAAGCCTAGGTAAAGATCAGAGTTGAATACTATTGAAGAGCTGTGCACACCTTTCAAAAAGACTTAACCTTATTTCCCTCATAATAATAATGTGTGTTGTCATCTGGGTACCTCTGATGACAGAAATGTCACCTCTCTTCCTCAATGTCTGTGACATCCAGGCTTCACACCAGCACAGGCCTCACTTCCAGAGGATGTGGAAGCTGTCATTTTTTAAAAGGCATCCAGGAAAATCGATATAAAATGCAATTCATTAAGTCAGGCTCAGAAAGTCTGAGTTGCAAACAGGTGGAAGCTACAGGAATTATTTGGGAGACAGGAGTGGTGCTGGACCCTTATTTTGGCTTGGTGCTGCTGCTCTGACACTGATCATTGGTATTGGAGAGCTGCTAGGTGGCCGTGGCTGGCTGAGCTGGTGGCTCAAAAGCTCATTTGCCTCCTAACTGGACTTTTTGAATGGAGGAAGAGTGGTCCTTGCTGGCCAGCCCCCCACGGATCACCAAGGAGTGATGCCCTGACCACTGGACAGGCCTTGCTGGTCAGAGGGCAGACCCTTCCACCTTTCACTGCCAGCCTCTGAAACAGCTCCTAAAACACCTGGCAGCACAAGCAGGCAGTGAACACTTCTCCAGCTTTTGATTTCCAAGGGCTCAAAATATAAATCACCTTTGCCAAGTGAGATCGAAGTGAAACATGATGAAATGGAGCAAGTATCTGAAAAGGTTTTATAGAGATCTTCGGGTTATTTATTTTAAAGCCAGCTGAGGAGGCTGAGAATGAAGCATCCAGCTGGGAAGGCTAAGAGAATAAAGTATCCAGAAGTCAGACTTAGGGTTCATAAACATGCTCTGCTGTTAGAATTTAACCCTAAAAAAATTTATCTTGAACATTAGCGAGGGATTTGCATCCAAAGAGAATTAGTGCTGTAAGAAAGCTTTTCTGAGCTACACTAAATAAACACTTCTTCCCACCAGGAAGAAATGCCATCAGTTTGTGACTAGCTTTCTAAATTATTCAGGAACAGCCATGGGGATTTGGATTAAGGTTTATACACAATGACATTCTGTGCTAAGTTTCAATCTTGGAGGGACATATTAAAAACAAGCACTGGGTCATGTGATTATAGGACATGAAGATGTGTGCTAGAAAAGGAGTGAGAGGCAGAAAGATAAAAATCATGCCTAATTTTGCAAATAACTGTGAGCTTCACTGTCTACATGCAATAAATGAGGTTAGGAAGGAACTCAGATGAGAGGCATAAAATGGTTAGATGCAATTATAAATTAATGTTAAATGAAAAGATTTAGGACCTCAAATGGTACCAGTGAGATCCAGATTATCCTATTTCCTCACTCTAAAATTAGATTTCACACACATAGTGGACTCTTGCTTCATTTTGAATTTCATCTGATCTGGTGACTTTGTGCAGCAAGGAAACAGCAAGTCTGTATTCTAAGCAGAGCAGTAAACAAAAAATTCATTACAGACAAAAAACTCAGCTTAGAATAAAATAGCCTAAATCCTAAACGTACATTATTCTTAAATTTATCTGTGATTACTTATGCTCTCAACATCCTCTTGTGCATTTGTTGGAGAATGTCTGGCTAGGTGTTTTCACATCTGTCAGCAGAGCCAGCCCCTAAATGCAGAGTGCAGCACTTGGGAACACTTTGCAATGATCCCCAGAGGACCTTTGGCCTGCAAAAAGCAAAGAAAGGATTAGCTGGACCCACAAATGCATTACTTTATTTTCATCTGCAAGAGGAACAGCATTGCTCCAGCTTGGTCTCACATGTTCCATCACTTTGGACAATGATCTTGCCAGACTGTAACTACTGCTGTGTTTGAGAGGTAAAAGTGTTATATTTAGAAATCCTCAAGGCAAAGTCGGAACTTGAAGGATATATTGTGAATTACTTTAGTAAATATTTTTCTTCTGTTGTAATAAATGAAGAAAAAAAAAACCCACCAAGCAACAACAAAAATCCTTTAATAACTGGCTTGGAAGAAAAATCAAAAAATGTACTGCAGAAAGGAGATGCACATTAGCATGAGTGGGGCTGCAAGGGATAGAGAGAGATTTAGCAAAACTGGACAGACAAGGAACCTCTGGAAACCAACACCCCAAAAAAATCATTGTAGGATTTTATATGTGGGAACTTTTAGGAGTTGTTTCTAATAATTTTGTCATCACCTATATCTGGTGTGATGCTGTATGAGAGAAGAGTTCCTTACAGTGGGGCAGTTTTCACTGTTAAAAATATAAAGTGGCTTAGATCAGAATCCGATCCTCAGCAGGTAATTAAGCCTTTCTGATTTGAAATATGGTAATGAAAATAAAGAAGTCTGCACTTTTATTTGGAGATTAGTTGTCCTTTTTTTCTCTCCACTCTGAATGACTTCAGAGGCTTCCAGCTAAAAGTTCAGTGTCCTGCCTAGACAGTTGTTTCTTAAACAAGTTATTGATGATGCTTTGTTTTGAAAACTGCTGGAACTGTGATGCACATGTGTGATTTTAAACAGAAAAGCTAACAAATATGAACTTAGTGTGATGGCAGTAACTGGGAGAAGCTTTCGACTTGCTGACCTTCAATACTTATTCTTTATTTATTCATTCACATAAATATTTTGTTTAGTGTCTACTTTGAAAACACTGAGTTAGTCTGAAATGAAGTTGAAATATTTTTAAGTCCTGTGTAGCTCTCCCTAGTCAAAAGAAAAAGTTTTGGGGTTGATTTTTAATGGGCGGAAGGGGAATCTTCAGAAACTCCCCCACATTTCCACACTGAGTTCCTGGTGGAGACCTGAGCTTTAAGGGCACTTGGTCACATGAACAGGGGGGACACTCAGCTGGCTGATTGCTTTTCTGTAAACTCTGGCCCAGGTGCTCTCATTTGCTATTTAGTTGTGAATTCCTCATCTATTCATTGCCACTAAAGCCAGTTGTGTCTTTTTATGAAGGCACGAGAGCACCTTTTCAACTAAAAAGAGAATAATCTGGGCTTTACTTTTTTTTTTTTTTTTTGGTTGGTTGGGTGTTTTTGTGTGTGTGTAAGATTTGTACAGTTGTTGGGGGTTTTTCCCCTTCTTTTTCGGGTATTACTGAAAAATTACACCACTTAAAAGCACCCCTGGTAATTATAAATTTCAGCCTTTTCCTTCCTGTGGCAGACAAGAATGAAATACAGGTCCACAGGTAACAAAACATGCCAGAAACTTGTCGGTGCACAACACTTAAAGGGCTTTCATTGGATATCCATCTTCAAAGTGCCTAGTAAGCAGTGACAGTCAGAGTGGTTGAATGAATTCATCACTTCTGAGAAGCACTGGCTTGATTAGATAATCATCTAGTTTCTTTTATGCTACAGGGCATTTCACCTTTAGTCTTCAGCTCTTGGCTTCTGGAGAGAAGTATAAATTACTGGACTGTGATTTTTCCCACATATATTCATTGTGGTCCCTGATAAATTTTCTGAACCTCCTTAATTTCCCTATCTGGCTTCAGATATGCTTCTTTTCCACGAAAATCTTCAAAGAAACCTTTTTTCTTTGTGAAAAGGGAGAAGCAGAATGAGCAGCAGTGCTGCAGCGTCACCTTCCCTGTCACGTGTGTCCTGCAGGTCCCAGCTGGCAGAGGCACCAATGCAGCCTGGGCACAGCGTTTGTCCCTTGTTCCCAAGGTGCCTCTGCACCACTTGAAGCTGAGATTTATTGCTGAGAGGGTGGACTCTGGTCCAGAGACTCAGCTTGGAGAGTTAGTTATCCAGGAATACTGTTCAGTGCCTGGGGAGTAGTGGAGGGACCTGGGTTGTTTTCCCAAGCTTGCCCCTTTTGACCACAAAGCCAGGCCCAAGGGGGATTTGTTGTTCTCATATCTTGTGCTAAAACTCTGGAAAGTTTGCCAGAAAAAAGAGGCAATAGTTTTGGTTGTTTTTTTTTTTTTTTTTTTCCTGTGAGGGCTGCCTGGAAACGTTGCTCTTTATTTCTGTTCTGCACCCCTCTAAGCAAAGTAAAATCAGTGTAGTATTGTGGGAGGAAGAGATTTCTGCTTTTCAAAGCCTTCCTACTCCTGGCTTTATCCCTTGGCTGATTTTGCCAGGAAAAGAGCCAGGGAGAGTAATCCCACATCTGCAGTGGGGACAGAGACTTGGAAACCCTATATAAGTGATGCTGCTGCCACAGAGGCTAGAGCCCTGGGGAAAGAGTGGTTTCCAGAAAATATTGGGCTTTGGGAGGTGGGGTAAGAGGGGTTGGATGGAATGGGAACCTCTCAGGACAGGGATCTGTTATCTGGCAGGCCTTTTGAGGAGTTTGGGTGGTGAGTACAGGGGATGTGGGCTTGTAGGCTTTGGGGAGAAAGTGCTGCTCTGTCCCTGGCTTCCTGGAGGCTGCCCTATCATCCCTTGCCATCCATGTGGGCTCTGCTGTTTTCCAGTAGAAATTATAATCCATCTAAGTTTGCTCTTTGGGATTGCTTTGCCATCAAAAGGTTTCCTCTGAAATTCTCCCAGTTGCAGACTGAGTCTTGTCCATCTCTCCTCCTGTCTGCAGTGAGTTTGGCAGATGAGCTCTGTGCCTCCAGTTTCCAGTAAAACCTGATGCGGCAATAAATAATGATCTGTCCCTGAAGCCAGTTAAAATAAATACATCTTAAAATGTCTAATTAAAAATCAATCAAACAGCTCATACCTGCATTTATTTCTTTCCAATAGATCCAGATTTAATCTCTTGAGCATAAATAATCTTTCCTCTGATGATATTTAGGGCAGGGCATTATGTATCTTTTCTATGAACTGTGTTTCAAATATCAATATCCATTCCCTGTATCCAAATGTTGTGTGGTTGTATCGTCAGCAAAGGTAGTAGCAAGCAAAGTTTATATATCTAAGGAAGTAATTTTAGGGGTTTTTCCCCTCTAAATGTAATTCACACTGTCCAATATTACTAAAACAAATGGGCTATAACCCCTCAGAGAGGGGCATGTTTTTAGCATTTGGCTTTTGGGGAGGTTCCCAAGCGCTTTCACATGAAGTCAGCATCCCACCCTCAGCTTTCACAGATGGAAAAGCTGGGATCCAGAATGGGAAGTGGCTGGCCTAAGGTTTCTCCAAAACCCTTGGAAAGCCCCTCAGTTCTCCTCCAGCCCATTAATTGCAGGCAGCTGCCAAGCCCCAGATCCTTATTTGTGTTGCAGCAGCACTTAGCAACCCGGGCTGGGCTGGGGGCCCTGGTGCTGACCCAGCCAGCAGTGACCATCCCCGTTTGAGTGCCTGCATCCCAAACACCTGCAGCCAGGAGCTCAGAGAGGATGGAAAGGTGTTGAAGGGACATGGCTAAAAGCAGACCTCAGGGAAGCAAGCAGCTTCAGCAGGAAGTTCTTGAATTTCAGCCACTGGATGATGATTTCTGCTTTGGTGTTGGGAAAATATCCCTCAGCTCCCAGGGGGTGAGCCTGCAGCTCTCAGGGGGCTGGGGGAGGCACAACAAACCTTTGGTCAAACTCACTGTGTGCTGCTGGCAAGAGGATGTTTGTTCTGGTAATGAATTGCCTCATGTTCCAATTTATCCCAGCATATTGGGGTGTTTTGCTTGCTTTCAATGCTTCACGTGTATGTGCTAAGCTGAACACTTTTCCTTAGAAGAAATGAAGTGATGGTTCAGCAACACAACAGGCACCAAATGTTGTCTGTAAAAGAGAAACTCCCTGATTTTTTCCATCTCACCATTTCTAGCAGCTTTCTTTTCTTTCTGTTGTCACAAGACAGCAACTTATTTACGCTGGAAATAAATGTCAGCTCCATGATTACCATCCTTTCCTTGCAATTTTTGTACAGTAACTGATCCAGTTTGATAAAAATTCTCCATCTTCTAATCAGTCAAAAATAGTCCCCTCATCAGACATGTATTTTTGGATAGCTCTAATCATGACTGACTTGGTCAGATGCCTAACTGCTGATTTAAATAGAACCATGTCCTTTCAACATCCAAAGTGTAGTGAGTCACTAAAATGAAAAAAAAGAATCTGTCTTGGGTGCTTTGCAGTAAAAATAAAAAATTGAAAAATTTAAGAGCCTTCCATTCCCTCACGGAGTCAGACAGCAAAATCCTCTGCCCCAGTATTTGATAAGGTTTTTTCCTTTATTTGTATACATTTTCTTAAAATCAGCTGTAGTTGTGTTCTCCCCTGGACTGGTGAACATCACTTGAAGTTAACAACAAAACAGGCATGTTGGATGGGTTTTACGTGTCTGTGACGTGGATATTTGCAGTGGAAATGAAATAATGAAAACTCTGCTCAGGCATGACTCCACCATTTGATGAGAGTCCTTGCTTTACTGCTTTGTCAGGTTGCTTTAACACAGCAAGGAGGGCTGGCCAGGAGCAGGATGCTGTTTGCCAGGTGAGATTCAAGCTGGACATTCCACCTCTGGCAAGGTGCTGTCACCACACTGGTGCCTGTTTGTAGCAAGAAGAAGTGCAGTCAGGCAGTAGGAGTTGTCAGAAGGAAGAAAAAGGTTCTTTTCCAGCTCTGTGACTGAGGACAGCCCGTCCTTTACAGATCTCACTCTCCCCACCTGCATTCCCCCACAGCACTCAATCACCCATTAAGGTTTTTAAGAGAAACAGAATGGCAATTAAGTCCAGTACAGCAGTGAGAAAGCATGGGCTTGCTGAGAAATCTATCCATAAATGAATTAACTGCACAAATAATTCCAGCTAATTAGAGGTGTGCATTCCCCAAATAACTTGATTCTCTCATTTACTTAATTGAGTTGATGGTTGCTCTGGGATGGAACAGCAAACTGTGCAGTGGCTATTACAGTAAGTATCACTTTGACTAAATCTGTTCAAATAGTCCAGACTTTTTCTGTTAACTTGGAATTTGCCACTGAATCAAGAAAACTGTTGCTTTGGGTTTGCTTTTTTTTTAATTACACCTTTGTGTTCACTATTTTCGAAGATGAAGGTGAGGTAAATTCCATTTACAATTCCCAAGTTTAGCTGAAAAGTGGGGGCTATAAATAAGGATTATGGATCGGAGAAGTAGGGTCTTTGTTTCACATTCAGAGAAACTCTGACAGGACTGAGAACTTTCCAAATGATGACACAGATAAAATAGCCATGCTTGGATAACAAATCCAGGTATTGCCTATGGTCTGAGCAAGCTTCTTTGGGGTTTACATAACTTAGGATCTTTCCCTAGATGGAAAAATGGAAGAGAACTGGCAAACTCTGCTGGTGAGATGATTTCTCCCTAAATGATGAGAAAGAGGCTTCAAACAGCATCAGATTTTTCAGCTTGTTTTACCTTGTCCCTCCTCTTTTTTGAAAGACCACTCAATCTCAGCATCCAACCTTTTGTTCCATGTTCTAACAACTTGAAGAGGGCCACACCAACCACTGGGCATCAGTAAAACACCTTTCTTTTCTGTTTCTTTTCCTTGCTTTCTTGATTATATAAAAGAATAAGCATAAAAATACTGCTAGTACTGCAAGCATCCCTTTTCAAGAAGAATCAATTTCAATTCCTCCTTTGAGTTTGGGCCAAATGAGAGGAGATTTGACCAAGATTTGTTCTCTAGCGTAGGGCTTGCTAGTCAAGGATTTCCATTTTGGCACTCAAGGATTAGGAGTGTAAACGAACAATTAAAAAAAAAAAGGAGAGAAATTAAAATATGAGTAGCAAACCTGAAAGAAGCAGATGGTAGACCTTTTTCTTTAGGAGAAGTAAAGCTGGAAACATGTTCCTGTTCTCTGTTTTCTTGGAATTATTAATTGTACTGGTCTTTTGCTAAGGAAATAATTTAAGTACAAGGTAATAGCCACGGTGCTGTTTGTCATTAGCTTGTACCTGCTAATAAACAGGGAAATCCATCTGTTATGGAGTCACTTTCCTAATGGACCTTCAAAGACATGTTCCACATGTCAGTGTTCACAGGGAAAATAAGGAAGGAGATTGCCAGGCCACCCAAGCCCTTTGCAAACAGATTTGTTTAAGGAAACCTTGAAAAAGTCCAAGACAATTTCTCTCTATTGTGTTATTACTTCACCAGCAAAACCTTTCCTCTGTTATTTGGATTCTCACCCTCTCCCAGCATTACATCCTCATGGAAATTCCACTTCTGCTCAGTCCTGCACTTATTTTTCTTCCCCTTGTTGTTCTTCCGCTGTTTATTTTTCTTTTCACTGTTGTATTTCCTGCTGGCACCAGTGATGTAAATCAGTAGGTGGGTTTGAGGCAGGGCCATTTTGTATTCTCATGGACATGGGAACATTTCTCTTCAAGCAAAAAAGCAGTGTCGCTAATTTGGTACATTGTTGAGACTTTAGTTAGTTTCTAGATTTTTTTTTTATATTGGATTTGAGCTTCAGCAGATGTTGGAAAGCAAATAAACCCTATGCAATGGTTGTTAGACGTTACTCATGGTGTAATCCCTTTATTCAAATACAAAAGTTTAAACATGTGAAACCATATCCTTAGATAACTGCAGAAGTTCAGCTCATACTCAGAAAGCCACCACCACGTAATTCCCTTCATTATTTGGTGCAGCACATCCTCTCTGAAGGAAGGTGGGCAGACAGGGGGAAGATGGATTCATGAGTGTGCTTTAAAATAAATGTCAGCTAACCACAAAGGGTCAAATTCACTGCTGATGTAACTCTGCTGACTTCAGTGGATTTACACTGGGGATTAATGTAGTCCTTTCTCTAATATATGCGTTCAGGGGGGAGGAAGATGGTTTTTATATAGATTCAGCACAAGATCTGCTGGCATAAAAACAACCCAAACAGAATTGTTCCCTTCTCAAACATCTGTTAGCATGGATGTCCAAATCCTGTGTATCTGCCACAGGTTGTTATAATCGAGCTGCATTACATTAACAAAAATACAATAACCATTTGGTCTCTACTTTAAACAAGAGCTTATGAAAATGGCTTTCAGGTGGAGGGAGTGGTGATTTGGCAGCCTTCTCTTGGCAGGGCTCTGGATTGCACATGAGGGAAAGTTGTTTGGTGGTAGAGCAGACAAATTGCTTAGCAATTAATAAAAATAATGCCTCGTGTTCCTGCATGACAAGGTGCTGCGTAGGAATTCTCCTCTCCCCAGCTGCTCTCCACTAATAAAACATGGTCAGCCCTGTGGGTTTTTAAATTGCACACAACGAAGGGGAGCAGTGCTTTAAAACGGGGTAACACTGGATGTTTGCGCAAATAAAACTGGAGGTACATGGGTTACAAATCTAATTTATCTAGACTGCCCTGCTTTTAAAAGTGTTTGCAGCCCCACCTCAGTCAGCACTGCTGTTTTTGGTTTTTTTCTGTTTTATTTAAGTTTCGAAGAGTTTTCTCCTAAGTAATTAACCAATATAATAGAGCGTGTAGAAAATTATTACAAAGATCAGCTGCATCCTTTTAGGAATTGTATGGGCATGTTTTCATCAGAATCAGAGCTGTTTTAACACCTTAAATCTTATTTTACAAGGCAACTGAGACTCCACAAGCCAAAGTGTAATGCAAAGTGATAAAAGGCTCAAGAATATCTTCTTAAAATCAGAGGTATATTTGAAAACGTTCATTTTGTTTTGAACATATGACGGGGCCTTAATTCTGAGGCTTCTTGTGCAAGAGACAAACTTTGTTAGCTGCAAATCAGATGGGGAAAATTTTGCCTTTTTTTCTGTAAAGCAGCATTTGGGTTTACTGAGTTCTGGAAATTTTCCTTCCTGAATCTTTTTTTATTTTTTTGCACCCCATTTTGAGAGTAGGGATTGTTTTCCTTGGGAGAAAACAGAAGTTTCTTGGAATTGCTGCGCTGTTGGCAGATGTCAACTTTTTAGAAAAGAAATCCAGGTTCCTTGATGTAATTTTCCTTCTTAGTATAGTGTGTGTGATTCTCATAGCACTGATGATGTTTTATCAGTGGTAATTAGAAGCAAGATGCTGTGTGAGGATTTCCTCTTTTTGGAAGATATAATTGAATATTTGTACAACACACTCGGCATTTTCCCGGAATCAATCCCCAGTGTTCCACATTTGAGATTATTCTGATCAAACAGCTACTTTTAACTTGAAACACATAGGTTTGGGGCAATATCTGTTATTTTGCACCATATTTGTTATATCTGCTCAGAGTCCAAAACCAGTTCAGACTAAAGCTCTAGAAATGTGCTGGAAATCTGAGACTGGACTTGGCATAGAACAGAAGCTGATGGGACATTTGGTTTGGGCAAGGATTTTGTCTTTTGTAGCATTCGAAATCAATAGGACTGGGATAAATTCTCCTATTGCTGCATAAACATAAAAGAATTACTTTTGGTTCTACCTTTCTCATATACTCATTGCTTGTCTTGATTAAAAGTATTGCCTTGGGTCTGGTAAATTAAATAATTTAAATCATTACTTTATGCCTTATTTGTACCTCTATCAGCAAAGAATGAATACTTCAATTTGGAGTTTAGAGAAACTCCTTACTGCAGCATTTTTTTCTGGTTGTAGAGAACACATGGTCAGGTAGATCTTGGAGGAGGATCTAGTAAAGCTCACATAAATTATTATGTGAAAAACTTTGAAGGAAAAGAAACAATAAAAATAACTTTTAGGATGTGGATTAATGTAGGAATTAATATGTTTCCAATTAGTTAGCAGATTTGTATCCTGAAAGGATGTATTACATCTTGTTAAACTGATTTTTTTAGTGTATGTATATATGTATGTTGATTTTGGAGAAGTTTTTATGTTTTAAAGCAATACTAATAAACACAATTGTTTGCTGGTAAGGATACAGATAGTCAGAAGTTGTCAATGTGGTCTTGATTTCCTGCTGCTGGGTTCGACATGGTGTGCTCAGGTGATGTGTTAAAGAAATCTGTGTGATTTGATTTGGTTTTTTTCAATTAAATTAAAGTTTTATTCTCCTCAAATGCTTCCTTATTAAGATTCTTGTAAATGAAAACATTTAGGTGTCTACTAATCACCAATACCAGCCAATATATTTCTCAATTAATCAAGTAAAGCCTGTTAAATGCAGTTTAAGGACCATTTTATCGGGATTCTCAGTGACACCTCTGCAAATGTACTTGAATAAACTTTATAGTTTAGAATATTCATTCCTTCAGTGGTTTCCTGACTGGTCATAGGGAAGTGCAAAGAGGTCGAGCAGAGGGGAACTGCTACAAATCCCCGTTCCTAAATATCTGTAGAGACACTCAGATCAAAAGAGGGATACAATTTGTTTTAGTTAATTGTTCTTTAATTTATTTTAGTTAATTCTTCCTTAATTTACTTTAGTTAATTATTCTTTAATTTATTTTAGTTAATTCTTCTTTAATGCAGTCCTTAACCAAAATAATTACGTTGCTGAGCATAGCAGAAACTTAAATCAAGTCCATCTTTCACAAGGATGAAATTTCCCAGTTCTGTGGCCCGAAGGTGTTCCCATAAGATGCTCTCTGTGCAGTCAGTGTGTGTTCTTTTTTGGGGGCTATAAATCCTCAGAAGCATTTTTAATGGTGTATTAGCTGTGGCTGGTGGAGGGGACCTGGGTTTCATTTGCCTAGGAGCTTTCATTACAGGTGCCTTTGGAAGGTTGATGGCTGGAGATAGAATCAAAAATAGAGGTGAAAAGGAGTTATTACTTGTCAGAGACCCTTATCTTCCCTGCTGCTCCACAGGGCTCTGTGAAATGGCCCAGATTACAGATCGATAACAGAGTGCTTGCACTCAGCTAAAACCAAAAACCCCAGAAACTTTAAAACACAGAATCAGTGCTCGGCTGGCAGCTTGCTGAGAGCTGAGCTTTACTGCCTGGCTCATCCAGCTGAGATCTGGGGAATATTTATCTTCTCAGTGGTATCAGTGGAGGCTGAGCTGGCTGCTCAGCTAGCCTTGCCATTCTTCTGCCCCGACATCACTTCAAATGCTCCAAAAGACTCTGCAAATGCGCTGCCTTCCTGCCAATTGCTGGAGCTGCTGAAGGATTGAACAGTGTCTTCCAAGGGAATAATAGCACCTCAGAAAATGTGCTTCTCTATAATGCCTGCCTTACCTTTTTGAACCTTGCAGAGGACACATTTTCTTGTTGGCGAGATTAGCACCGTGTCTGGACAACAGTGCACATCTATTTTATTTAAATTCTGCTTTTACTTGAGAGGCCATAACTGTGGCAGATGTTTTATGTTCTGATACACAGCTTTAGGGGTGGGTTCTGAGGAGTTCATGTGTGGTAGTTCTTCTAGAGATGCTGTGTTATTCTCCTTATTGTTCTCCCTTTTAGTGTTTAGGAAATCTGCATCCATGAGACAGCACAAGCCAGAAACTGGAGTGCCCCAGCACAGTCTGTGCCCTCCCCAGCCTGGATGAACAGAGTGGGGTGATGGGGAGTAAATTAAGACTTGCAGGTGTCCCAGAGGCCCAAAATGCCATAGCACACAGAAATCTTGTCTTGTACACCCCTTTCTGCAATATTTATTCTTTTTTATCATAGCTGTACATGCTACTGTGGCTGCTGTACTTTCTCTGTATTTATTAGGCTTGACTGAATATTATTATATAAATAATACCTTTTCTTAGCCCTTTTAAAGTGCTCCCGTTTTGCTGTCTTTGATGGTCTCTGCAGGTGTATTAACACAGAATTTGTGCCTTGATACTTTCTCGCTGCAAGGTGTGTGTGAAAATCTCACAAGACAGCTGCTGATCTCTTTTGCATTGCTAAGTGGCAACAGCACGACTTCAGGATCATAGGGGAACAGGCAAGAGTCCACTGTATTATTTATAATGATCTCTTAAAAGCTCTGTGAAGCTTGAAAAAGTCATGAGAGAAACACCTGTGGGGCAAACATGAATTTTCATGGGATCAGAGGGCAACTGGGTTTGCAAGGGAGCTTGAGAAGCCTCTAATCCAACTTCCAGCTCAGAGCAGGGTCAGCCATGGGTTCAGCCCAGGTTGTTCAGGGCTTGATCCAGCCAGGTCTTGAATTCCATCAAGGCTGGAGACTGCACTGGGCAGGAGCTGCTGCACTGCCTCACTGCTTTTATGGGGGAAAAGTTTTTCTGTATTTCCAGCATGAATTGCTCGTTTCAGCTTGTGCCCACTGCCTACCACCATCCTGCTGTGCACCCCTGGGAAGGGGCTGCCTCTGTCTTGAGAGGACCTCCCCCTAGGCAGTGGGGGAAGCTCCTGGGTCACCTCAAAGCCACCCGTTCTCCAGCCTGAAAGAGCTCCAGCCCCTCAGCCTTTCCTCCCACAACATGTCCTTCAGCCCCTGCTCATCCTGTTCCTGGATTATGACCTTTGTCAGAGTCCTGTTTTGTCTTGGGGACTGAGGAGGTGGGGATGGGATGCGGTGCTCCAGATTCAGCCTCACAAGTGCTGAGTGTGAGAGATTCCTTCACCACCTTCCTCTGCTTTTTTTCCTGCTGCTCTTGGCCCCTTCCTGCTTCACACCTTTCCTTTAGAATTTCAATACACCTAGACCAGAAGAGAGTCCCTTGTCTTCATTCTTTGAAAGATTTCCACCCCTTCCAAGGTTCATTTCCACTCACAACACATTAAAAACTGCCTGGGAGTTGTTGTGCACTTTCATCAGATACTCCCAAAATCACAGAGTGTCTAGAGCATCACAGAGCATTTGCAGCACATCTCCAGATAGGAGCTGGATAAAGCTGAAGAAAGAAGGAAAAAATAAGACAGGAAGTCAAAGCTCAATAAAATTCTGGACATAAGATTCAGGAAAATTCTTTACTGGTAAAAAGGATTTACTCTGTCAGATAAGAAAAATTGTTTGACAAAGCCCTATTTTACTTTTAAAAATACATGTATGAGTTCTGCTCTGAAAAAGATTGCTGGAGAAAAGTCCTATCAGAGAGTAACTGCTTCCAGCTTTGGTGTTTCTAAAAGCTGAAAGTTTATTTTTGGGCAGAGGAACAGGCCACAAACATCATACCCACTCTTAGGCTAAAAATTAGGCAGCCATGAATCCATAAAAACAGATGAATCTTCATCAGTCATCTGAGCTATTTTGATTCATTTCGCTGTAGATTAAAGTTTTAAGGGGATCTTTGCAGTGTGAACACGAAGTGGGTGAGGTTTTTTTATGAAGGGATGAAGTGCTAATCCTTCCAAACTGATAACAGCCATGTATTTAGGGCCATGTAATACCTTGGCATTACTTTTTTTATGTACAGAGGATTTCTGAAAATGGAAGCAACTGGAAATAGTTATCATATTTCAGGTCTCCCAAGCGAGAGTTAAAGCTGCAGGTGATGTTTCAATAGCTATGAATTAGAGAGTTCCATTTAATCCATTTCAGGTCGTGATGAACTCGTAGCCTTTGGTAAGAAGACTTGAGCCAGCCAGAAAAAAGATTGAATTACTTGTCTCAGGGGAGGCTTTTCTCTTTTGCTGGAGACTTCAGGCACTTGGGGGTCAGTGTGGAACAGCTTGGACAATGTCCTCTTGGCTGAGCCCCAAACCATCAAACCCTTCTCACTGGTTTTCCTTGCCAGCACTTGCTTCACCTTCACCAGTCCCAAGATATGCAAAGCCAAATAAAAAAAAAAAAAAAAGAAAAAAAGAGACCAGATGGGAAAAGATGACCAGATGTTTTGGTGAGGTTGGGATGATCCATTACAAAAGAATTCTGGTTTGTTGCCACAAACATAAAGACTCTTCTTGTGTGTTGAAATACAGAGCTTTCATTATCCCAGGCCTTTGTTCTTCACTTTCAGACAGATATTTCTGCATCTGCACTCTACTCACCTTTGCATCATGGGTATAATGGAAAAGAAATGGCTTTTTCACCTGCCTGTAGCAATCATTTCTAGAAAATACTTTCCTAAGGAGCAGCAAGCCTTGCAGGTTCCTAGCAGTGCTCCTCTGAAAGGATTTAGCCACCCTGGGGCTGCTCCCAGGTGATCTGAACTGCAATTCTTACAGCGCTCCTGACCTCAACACACATGTTCACACAGCCTCAGCAAATGTTTGTGTAAGTTATGGTTTCTTTCTGATCAAACAAAACTTGTAAATAAGCTGGAGAATCCATAACCCTTGGACATAAGTGGTTTTAACTCAGTTAATGTGAGGTGTTTAGTGAGAATGAGGGTCCCAGACTATGAAAATGTGTAGACACAAAGAAGCTTCTAGAAAAAAAAAGTTTCCTTAAGGTAATAACCTTCAATATCACTGTTGTTAATAAATGATAATTCAGCTTGACATAAAAGGAAAGATGTGTAATTTGTAAAGTCTTTTATTCTGAGCTGTCAGGCCCTCAAAGTAAAAAGTTAAGAATGTACCAAGTAATTCAAGAACAACAGGCAGGCTTTGGTTTGTTTGCATCTAGAGTACCCAAACTTACTTGAGAGCAAACTTGACACAAACAAGGCTTCAGTTAATTCATAATTAATGAATAAATAATTAAAGGTAAAGAGACTAAATAATTAAAGGTAAAGAGACTAATTTGTAAGATAAAAATAAATTCCTGGGACTGCTTTCTGATTCCACTGATCTGTTGAGGAACCTTTCCTGAATTGTAGTGGTTGCACACATTTAAGAGCAACATGAGAAAAAACAGGTTCTTGAAATAGATGACTGACTGAAATTGTGGCTTGACACTCTCAGCTTCACTGCGTCCTTCCACACAGGTGAAAGAACCCATTTGTGGTTTGTATACTTTTGTTTTTCTGAATGCTTGTGTGAGTTCACCAAATTGGGGTTTTGGTTACATTTTCAATCTCACCTATAATGTTAAGCCTTTAATTCTTACTTTAACAAAAGCTTTGCCTATCTGTCATCAGAACCTTATTATTTCCACGAGGTTTTGACTACTTCCATAAATAATTCTAACTGTTCTAATGCCTGCCCTGCTGCCAGAGCAATGTGGAGGGCTCCAAGCTCAGATCACCAGGAGTTCACAGAGTACTGAGTGTGTTCCAGCTCTCAGAGATTTACAGGACTGGGAGTTTTGAAAGGTTTGTGCTCACAGGAAAAAATGCTGTTCTCCTGATTGAAACTTCCTGTGAATCTCCAGAAAGAGTGTGAGTTGAGTGCGTTTTATTGACTTGCTTAAAGACTGAGTGAGTGCAATTTCAGCTTTTTTTAATCATGCCACACCAAAAGAAAGTGGAATAACTGATAACTACTTTGTTCATATTTGAAATTAGTTTGAACAGGAGCCTGGTGGCTTCTTAATGCACTTATCAATCTACAGGGTCAAAAAAAAAACTCCATCCTGTAGATCAAGGGTGTAGCAGATGTGCTCAGTCTTTTGCCTTTAAGGATTGTACTCAGAATTCCTGTAGTGGTTTTATCTCAAATTGAACAGCTCAGGTTCTCAGTGAAATAATTAATTGCTCAGATGAAATACTCTATTAAGTTTGCTGTAGAGAGGTCTACAAGCAGGGTGTCTGCAGAAATGTAGATGTTCAAGCTGCTCATAATCCTTATGAGTGATATTCAAAAATTGGCATTATTTCCATAAAAAAACATCTTTTGTGCATTATCAAGGCAGGAAAAATTACAAACAGAAAATTCAAATACAAGCAGATAAAGTATATTTTTCTCCTCTTGGGCTGTTTTATTTATTTACTTTAAAGTAACTAGAATTTTAAAATCTAAGTGAAATTTTGGGTTAGTGACAAGCTTGGGACAGTTCATTTAAAATCTAATTTAAACAAAGAATTGGCTGATTAAGACTCTTAGGCTGCCTGTGCTTTGAGGGCAACTAAAACATCATAATCCCAGTGTGATAAGATAAAGTAGCAGATTTGGGAATGAGGAAAAGGTTCCTCATTCCATTCTGGAATTACTTTTTAAAAAACACATTGCTATTTTATGCTTGTCTGAAGAAGTTTTAGAAAAATTATATATTATATGTTAAAATGCAGAGATTTCCCCCCCTTTATGCAGACAGGGATGTTTGAGTTACACAGGTGCAACTCCC
>VXAX01001072.1:465870-490797 GCA_013399835.1 Leptocoma aspasia | reverse complement strand
TATTTATTTATTTATTTCCTTCTTTATGTGGGGAAAATGGGGAAGGGAAAGATGGAGTGGAGCAGCAGAGAGAGAGGCCACCTCAGGGTGTGCCTTCCATGGCTGTGCACGTGTGTCTGGCTGAGTTTTATCTTGGGCTACGAGCCCTGCCAGCTCTGAAGGCCTCTGGTGTCTGGCCCAGCTCAGACTGGCTTGTTTTGAGCATTTCACATCTGGCACTTCCAATACCAAGGAAAATACCATCCCTTCAGTTTTTGAGCTCCAAACTTTTTCTTCAGAGAGCTGAAGTGAAGCAGCCCACGTGATCTTCAATTTCCCCAGGCTCACAAAGGTGCTGGGGTGAGTGGAAGGGGGTTCTGCCACTGGATTCATCTAGGGGAAAAAATAAATCACTAGAAATTTTTAAATGATTACACTTAGAGTGAAACAAGAGAAAATAAAAAAGGCAAACTGAATCAGTGATCTTTATTTGCAAACTAAACCACAGCCAGATCTAAATGACAGTTTAGGACTGATATGTCAGGATTTTGGGGGTGTTTGAGGGTTTTTTTTCTTAGTGTTACTGTGTGGATCATGGGACTCGTTGTCACCCACAGCACCAGGGTGTGTGCTCAGGCACAGGGGAAAGGGGAATCTCAACACTCCACAAATTTATTTCCTCTATTTATGAAACAGTGCTACAGAAGACGCTTCTGCAAAAGCAAATCTTTGTGACTTCTATCTCAAGCAACTATAAAAATCCTCCAGTATCTAGGAAGCCCTAAGATGTAACATTCCAGGGGCTATTTCCACAGAATGGTAGAAATATATTATTGGAAGAGGGAAGCAAATCTATTGCTTGAGAAGGGAAAACTCAAAATGTTTTTTCTTCACCTGGGGTGTTTTGGTGGTTCTTCGTATCATGGCTCTGTGCAAAGGCTGAAATGTGTGCTGTGAAATAAAGAAAATGAGATGATAAAGTGAAATATAGAATATTTCATGTGCAATGAAATAATGACAATGTCCTGGCATGGTGGCTTGGGGGCAAAGTGTGAGGAGCTGCCCCTGATTCAGTTCAGGTTTGCAGGAAAAGGGAAGAATGGTGATGCCCACGGGGTTTTATTTGCCAGTGTTGCTGCTGGGAACACTGGGCTGCTCTCTGTCACTCCTGCTGATTGTGACATTTCAGAATAAGTTGGATAAAATTCCGGAAAATGCTCTCTCAGGAACCCTTTTGACCAGGAATGAGGAAAAACATTAAGCAGTAGGAATCTCAGCCAAATACTCCCATCCCATTTTATTTGATCATTTTAATGATTTACCATTTCCTTGACTGACTTCTATGACAACTTTGTCTTGGGTGTTAAAGTGGTTTTTAATTTATTTTTTAAAATTATTTTTACACGTGCACTCTTTTCCTTTCAGATGAGCTCTGAGTAGGGGTGGCTTTTCCTGATGCTCACTTTGTCACATCAGCAGAGACAGCTGAACAAAGGAACTTTCCTTTGATAATTTATGATCACAGAATAATTTCCCTGAGCAAGCAAATGGAGGAAAGCATGATATGATTCACTGCAGCTCAGAGGCACTTCTGAATATCATGGAGATGGCAAAGGGTGGCAAAACATGTCTTAAAGTCCCAAAAAATGTGAACTGGGCTTTCTGGTTGGCCTTCTTATCATCATTACCAGACTTCTCAAGAGGCCTTACCATTATCTTACCTCTATTTTTAATGTTATTATTTTGCTAACTAACGGATATTAGAAGCTCCCTGTGTGTCTTGGGAGACATTAGAATTTGTACTTGTTGCTAGCCCAGCTGACAGGACACAGAAGTCAAAACTGGAGGCTGCATTCAGGATGTTGTGGCTGTTCTTTTTGTCTGCTCCTCAGTAAAATGAGGATTCTTTTCTGATTCACTGTAGCCAAAACTTATGGCTCTGTGCAAAAGGCTTGAGGACATGGTTAGAATATTTTTGTGTTCAACAAATGCACAGGATTTTTCTGTTCACAGGGTTGCAAGCTGACAGTGGAAGAAAATATCTGAAACAGAGGTTTAGGAAATTATTTTATTAAATTTATGATTAAAAGTTATTTGGAATTTTATGCAACTTCCCTCTTGGAAGGTACAGAGAGCAAAGGTTGTTTTTATTGTTTGGGGTTTTTTTTAATGTTTTGAGTGCCACATCGAGAAGAACTCAAAGGGAACTATAAAAGGTCAGTACTCTCAAAAAATAAAAATTCTTCAAGATTAGCTATCCAAATTTCTTTTTTAAAAAGAGGGCTTTGCAATTTTGGTTTATAAATTTTGCCCAGTAATTCAGGTAAGCAAAATAGATATACACATATTTTAAAAATTGAGAACTGGGCTTTTTCCTGATTGCAGGAGAGTAATACTGGTTACCCTGAGGGGGAAAACCAGTAAAAGTTAGGAGATGTCTCTCAGTGGAGAGTCAGGAATGGGTGAAGGCAGCAGAATTTCAAAGCAGGGAATTTTGAGTATGAAGAGCAAGAAGGCAGCAAGACAGACTCTCAAAAAAATCCCAAAAAACCCAACCCACCAAAAAAAAAAAAAATCAAGGATGGAAGAAAGACAAAAGGCCTCGAACAGCAGAGGCTGGGAGCAGCATGTGCAAAGGGAAATCCAACCAGCATGGGTGCTCTTGATCAGCAGGGCTTTGTTCCATTTCTCTTCTGTGGCCCTCCTGGCACCAAGAGCCATTCCAGGGTTGCCTTTCTGTTGCACCACTGGTTATTCCATGTGTTGACAGGTTGCCATGTGCCCTGAGGCTTTTTTCTCCCATCTCTTCTTTTCTCCCTCCATTGAAGAACTTTTTTTTTTCTTCCACTTCTGTGTGAGAAATCCCTGTGCTCACCAATATGAATACTGTGTCAGGGAAGTGAAGAAAATGGGTGGCAAGTTTGTGAAGAGAAGATATTTCTAATTCTTGCGTAGCATTAAGATCTTTTGGGTATGAAACTACTCTGTCCTTATTTCTGCATCCCATCTTATCAGTTATTCACTTGATAAAATCTTTATGGTGTTTTTATATTTGTTTTGCAGCAATAACTCGCTCAGGACAGACCTCTTGGTGTGTGGTGGGTAAACACGTTGTTGACTTTTAATTGGGTGACAGTAGATTTTAGACTGCTTAATTCCAAAGGGCTGGATGAAAACAACAGGGATGGAGGCACGAGAGGACATTGGTGAAAATATAGAGAAAAAACTGCACACTTTGTACTTAAAATGGTGACAGATTTTGTGCCAAGTGGCAAGGAGGCAAACACAGAAACCAGAGCAGCTGCTGAGACTGTAAACCAAAGAATTTCTGGAGAAGAAATTGATTATTGCACTCAGCAGGACTATCTGGATGTTTTGTCCAGGGGTGAATTTGACAACACAGCTGATAGCCATGAAGGGATATGTTCTCTTTTCTCACAACACTTAGCTCATCCCTGGGAATTCATGTCTGAGCAAAGTCTCTTCCAACAGAAAATTGAAGCATCACTTAAAGAGTCACTCACAAAAAGATAAAAGATGTATTAGAGCTGTAAGATTTTCTAGCAACAAAAGTCTTTATTTACTGGTTGAATTGTAAATCTACAGTAATTTGGATGGCTTGTCAAGTGTGATTTCTTCTTTGCAACTCAGTTAAAAACTGCAAACCCCCATGTGATATACGGAAATTTATTTCTTTGGCAAGCAAAGGATGCTTTGATTGCTGACTCTGTTCATTTTCAAAAATTAACGCTTTGGAAAGAAGACAAGAAATTTTATTCTCACTGAGAAAGATAAAGAATGATTTTGCTTATTACTCTGATCTCTGTGTAATTCATAGCCCAAAACATAGCTGATCCTAAATCACATAAACTACAGCACTGCTGCTGGCACATGAGAAAAAAATTACTCAGAAAAGCTTATTATTTCATAAACAAAATAATCAGCAGCACAATAGGCAGAAGAACACTTGAATGTAAGTGAATGCAGAACAAATTAGTCTTCTTCCTCAAAACTAAGTCAGAAATAAGAAGATTAAATATAAAATTTCTGCCAAAAATGTGTGTGTGTAGCTCCTCATGACTTGGACTCTGTCCCCAAATCACTGCCTGTGGGTCCTACATGGCCTCAGCAAAGGTACTTGACACCAAATTATTTAATATAACATTTAGTTGAATTTTTAGGTTTTTTAGTAACTGGTCTTGGACACCTGGATTTCTTTTCCTGTTTCTTCTCTTTTTTTTTTTTTTTTTTGTTTCCATTTTGTCTCTGAAGCCTTGTATTATTTTAGATTAGGCCAGAATGAATGATGCTTGTTTACCGTATAAAGTCACATCCTTTGCTTGCAAAATCAGTAATTTTCCAACCCAAGAGCAATTTACACAAAGTTTTGCAGTTTTATTGGTCTCCAATGGCAGGATATAATTTCAGAAACAGAGAAGCCCTCAAGAAAACATGGATTTTCATATGCCTCACTCTCTAGGACTAAGTAGTCAGTTGGGGAAGGAGGAAGGGAAGGAGGAAGTGAGCAGCTGATATTAATCCAAGTAGATGATTTTGCCAAAACTACCCATGAGACAGCAGCGACTTTTTCTTGAGAGATGAATCAATCTTTCTTTGTGATATTTCAACAACTTTTTCTTTCTTTTCTTTTTTTTTTTTTCCAAAGGAAATGCTTTTCAAATTTTACAGTACTTGATAGCCCTGACAATAATGTGTCCCAATCCCTAAAAAGTCGGCAATGGAGTACAGGGAAAAAAAAATTGTGTGTCAGTTCTTTTCAAGCTAGAGTGTCAGGGCTATTAATTCAAAAAAATTTCAAGGTAAACTCCATATTTGAAGAAAGTGTTGTATCCCCTGTTTTTGGAGTGTGCATTGGAACAACTTGAGCATTGCAGAAAGGAAAGTAATTTGTTAAGGTGAGAAAATTAAAGCAAGAGTGAAAGATCTCATTGTCTGCACTGAAAGGGGATATTTGGCTCTGCTAAGGGGAGGAGTGGAAATAACTGGGAATTGGATGAATCTGAGAGGAAAATACTCCAATACTGTGTGTTTTGTGACAGCAGCAGCAGAGTGGAAAAGCTTGGCCCTTTTCAAAGATGCTGGGGAGAGGAAAAATGTGGTGGAGAAGCCGTGCTGAGAGCCATCACCAGGAGACAGCAGGAAAACCCGTGAGCTGTAAGATTCCATCACCTACAGCCATGTAAACAGCAGGAGGGCTGACAAAAAATATGGGAACTTTGACTGCTGCAGGATGGAGAAGTGGGAAAACACCAGAACTCGAGATACAAGGGTGTACCAAGGGGAAAATAAACATGATTCAGGAGCAAGGCTGCTTGGGAGTGTTTTGACAGGATCATTTTAAAGCTCGTGCTTCTGATGGAAGTTTTCAGTATGGACAAGCTATTATCAGGGAAATATCTTTTTGGCCAAAATTAGAGCAACCCCAGGGAGCAATCCCAAAATATCTTGCATGATTCCATGGGAAATGCTGACTGGAGATGGGTGAGGATAACAGAACAGGAAAACTGTATGATATTCACTTTTCCACACGTGTGAGCCCCAAGTTTAGTGTGAAAACATGAAAAGAAATGTGCCCAGTGAGTAGTTCTGAAACCACAAAAACACTCAAGATAAGAATACTTCTGTCTTGTTGCCTCCTTATTTGGTGCTCCAAATAAGCTTGTGGTTTTTGTTTCATTTTTATAGGTTTCTTCACAGAGGTTTGTGTAGTACTATTAGAATTTCCAGGCTTTGTGTTTCTTATTTACCCTACTAAACAAATCAATTTTTAAATGTCCTATTTTTAATCACAAACTAAATGTGCAACTGAACCTCAGATAAAACTGCTGTCATGGCAGAGATACTTGTTAGTACTCTGGGGAAAAAAAAAAACAAAACACAAGGAGACATAAAACATTGATTATTAAATTTAGTATTTGGAATGAACATTTAGCAACTTCTAGAGTTTTTAAACCATCTGTGTGGTTTAAAATTTATTTTAAACCATTTTATAATTTCAAATATCCAGTGTGCTAAGAATGATAGTTGAAACACATAGAAGTTTAAAAGGGCTTTTTGGTTTTTTAACTTCATAATGTGTTGTACTATCTCTTGATTAGTATATTTGTTTTACCTGTGTATAGATGCTGAGGGAACTTATTATTATTTTAAAATTTATTTCCACCAAAAAAACCTCAAGTGACTCCACCTTAGTCTGACTGACCAAATTTAATGGAAATAACTGAAAGGTGGAGGATAATTTTGTAAATGGTTTCACCTCCCTGTTCTCATGACCACGGCAGAGTTTATTTTTCCAGAGCTAAAGAGCAAAAGGAGGAAAGACAGTAGCTGGTACCAGTAAATAGATATTTCTGAACTTCAGTTATATGAACCCAAGATGAAGATTAGCTTTGTCCAAAAATAAATGGATAGGCCTTAAATATTACACAAGTAATTGATTATTAACTTAGCTTCAGCAAGGTAGGTGTTAGCCATCAGAAAGTAACTCCCCAGTCTTGTCAGGATTGAGAAAATTGAGCTCTTGATGTACTTTTATCATATTAAATATGTAAGTTTACAGCCTATTCCAAAGATTAGATGGATGTTCCACTCTAATTCATGGATTAGAAAGGAACATGGGCATTAATAGGGAAAAAAAGGGATTAGACAGCTGTGGTGCCTGCTCCCTTGAATATAAAATGCTGTGTTATACTGTTTCTATTCCAGGCAAACCCAGTCTGCAGTAGATAATTGTTGATATAATGGCAGAGAGAGGCAGAATGCAGCACAGCAATGCTCTGAGGCCATCATTTTAATTATTCCCTCGTTCCTTCCAAAGAGCAGAGGAACATCAAACCCTTGGTTCTGCACCAGGTACCTGAGCTCGTTTGTTTGCAGCTCTCTGGGGCCACAGTCACACTGCAGGCACTGCTGACATTTAAAGATCAGCCAGATGTGGTTGTGATTTCACTTCTGACTCCACCAGACAAATTCTGTGAGCCACCCCCTGCTGCTGGGGTTCGTGCAACTTGCTGGAAGAGCCTTTCAGGCAAAAATTGTCAGCCTGGTATGATCTTCTTCCTACCTCTCCCCAGTGGTTCCATTTAAATGCATCCTGCTTTACAAAGGGAATCAAAGCTGCTAACTCTAATTAATTCCAGTCCAAAATTCTGCAGTAAACTGCAATCAGCTTAGATATACTGAAGGAAGAACTCGTTTTCCTGTCTTGCAAATAGTAAATGGAGCCTGTACCCATTTATTTTGAGTTTTTCCCACACAATATTCAGAATCCCCACCCTCAGGATATCTTGTCATAGCCTGGGCCATCTCTGCCTTTTCTGTCTGTGTGTAACTTGACATAAGATCTGTGTAACAGCTCTGCCTCAGAAATTCTCAACCAAAATATCAAAATAGAAAGACAAGGAGCTACAGGAAAGGCTCCAGCAGACAGCCACAAAAATGATGAGGGAGCACCTCTTTTTTGAGGAGAGGCTGAGGGAGCTGGGCTTGTTCAGGCCAGAGAAGGGAAGACTGAGAGGGGATCTCATTATTGAACTTAACTATCTCAAAGGCAGTGTCAAGAGGATGGTGAAAAACCACATAAATTAAAACACAGCAAAGTGAGGAAGAACTTCTTCACTCTGAGGGTGGCAGAGCACTGGAACAGCTGCCCAGGGGGTTGTGGAGTCTCCTCTCTGGAGACATTCAAACCCCATCTGGATGTGCTCCTGTGTCACCTGCTCCAGGTGACCCTGCCTTGGGTGGCCTCCAGAGATCCCTTCCAACCCTAAGGATTCTGTGATATTGCATTCCCAGTTAGCAGGGACAGAAGAAACAAATTGTTTTGCATTCACTGAAGGTAAAGTTTAAACCAGCTACAGCACTGTATTTAAAAATGCAGAACTGTTCAAACAGTTCATATAAATCTTGTGTCTTTGGTCTTTGCTGTACATACAATATTTTTCTAACCTTAATGACATCATCACTCTGTATTTTATTCTTTACCATCATTCATAATTCAAGTCACAGAGGAAAGATGGACACTTCCAGTCCCTTTTCCAAATTAGCTCCATGACAGATCCACCAAATGTTAGAAAATTAGTACAAATCCATTTCTTTAAGGTAGAGGATGTGCTTTCTGGGGCTCTCCAGTGATTCTTCTACCTCTACACCCTTGTCTCCTTTCCTTGCCACCTGAGGATGCACAAGCTGATCCTGGCATTTTGTTGGTTTTTAATTTTTCCCCTCCTTTTTCCTTCTCCACTCTCCCAGCCAACCAAGAGCAGAGAGTTTGAGGTTAGTAAAGAGTGCTGTGCTTATTTGAAGAAAGTCCCAATGCCCTTTTTGAGGCTCCTTGCTCTGTTTGGGGCCCCCTAAAATGAGATGAACCCCAGCAGGCCATGCTGAGCCTTCCAGAGCTGCCTCTGGTGCTGTTGCTGTGCTGAAGCCCAGCTCAGTCAAAGTCACCCCTTTACCTGTTAGAAAATCTCCTTTTTTACCCCCCCTGCCTGGGTATATTCAGTTTTGGTGCTTCAAAACACCCCATGAAGTGCTGAACAGCATGCTGACCCCAGCAAGATTGATGTCAGGATGCCAAATAACTGATGCAGGGCTGGGGTTTTACCCCTGCTGGGAAATGAATAGAATTTGGACATCAGGTAAATGAGAAAGGGAAATCTCATCATTTTTTCCAGCACTCATAAGTGGATTCACACCACATGTAAGGCTTTGAACAAAATGGCTCTTCATCAATTTTCAGTTGGAAATTATCAAACTGATGCATGTGCTCAAAGGCTTTTATTGCTCAAGGTGAGATAAGTAGTCTTTTGCAAACTAGGCCATGTCTCTATCTAGAAAAAAAAAATCCAAATTTTACTGTGATTTTGATTTTATAAAACTCTAATTTCACTGTGGTATGATTTAGAACAATTTCATTCTTAGATTGTATATAGCTTAAAAATGTGATGAACAGGATGTCTTTGGGTCTCCTTACATCAATGAACTTATTCTCCATGCAGAGCAAATGAAAATATAACTTTATGGGGTGACCAGTAACTCCTGCCTGCACTGGGCAGGTCAAAAACCTCTGTATCTCCACCTCACAGCACTGAGGTATTGTTACATTCTTCCTCTCCTGCTGCAGACAAAGGGGAATGAGAACATGTTCCTGAAAAATGAACATTTCCTCTATTTAATATCTGTTTTTTACTTTTGAGTGACTGATCAGTGAAATAGAATTGAAAAACTTCAATCTTAATGAATCCTATGTATTTTTCTATATCGAGGAACTTCCTGAAGTGGGAGTTTCTAGGCAGAGAGAAGAAAAGCAGTACCTTGGATCACCTTCATCATCAAGACCCAACAAAAACCATCTTGGACCTTTCTGCTGTCTGAGAGAGAGGGAATCTCTGGCCAAATGAGTCCTCTCCTGTACCTACCACCATATGGAAGTGCTTTTCAAGAAACTGTTCCTTGAGGGTTTGGAAAGCAGAGGAAATGATTTTCATGATTGTTTTAGGACTTCATAAGGATGGAGATAAATTCTTTGCCTCACCCACAACTGACAGCTAGTGCAAGAGCCCATGCCGACAGGAAATTCAAATTTTCTGCTGGATATCAACGTCATCCCTACTTAACTCTGGAAAGTGGGGTTAAAGGACGAGCTGTGGTTACAGTCTATGGAAACTAAAAGCATTGTTGCCTGAGATGCTGTTGTGAAGAGCTGAGGTTTTCTAGGCACAGAGCCAGCATTTCGGCCCCCTTATTTAACAAACTGGACTCCAGAGATGTTCATAATTCCAAGTGGCAGATTACAGTGTGCAGCGGTGGTGAGGCTATTAGGTGGGTTTATTTTAAGTAGTTGGGGAGGGTGTTCTTTTCTTCCTAACATTTTTCAGGCCCAGATTTGAATTCCCAGGGTTTTAATCCAAAAGGGACTGTTAGATCAATTTGATGGAACTGTTTCCCACAGGCTGTTACACTTCACACAGTTAACAGTGTGTTGAGTTTGGAAACTTGTGTTGGCATTACACTCAATTTCTAGGAGGGTAAAAACTTGAAGCTATTGCACCATGTCCTTCAGGAGTGTGCTCTAGTTGTTTATGTGATGTGCTTTTGAATGAGTTAATCAAGCTGTTGTTTGTTTCAACTGAAATTGGTTTAATTGCCAGCTATTTTCTCTCTTGAGCCTTTGTTAATTGATTTAAATAATCTTTAATGTTAAGTTTCTTTACCCAAGTACTTTTAAGTTTTGAGAGAGATAAGCAAGCTGACATCTCTAAGTATCTTGCTGTATGACTTGGCCAACTGCTCTAAAGTAATTTTGTAGATCTCAATTTTTATCCTAAGATGTCAACATATTTTTAAACCCTTTGTTGTTCCTCAAAGGACTTTATCAATGATCCAGATCAACCATGACAATATTATCAGCCATGGTCACATCTAAATGTAAGTTGAATAGATAGTTGCCTAGAAATGATCCCAAAAATTTCCTAATTAAAGAAGTTTTCACAATTGACTATCTGCTGACCTTCTTTTTCACATCTGAGAAGCAGAGAAGTCTGAATCCATATAACATATGCTTTGTAGAACAAGGTTAAAAATCTCACAAAAGTCCAATTTTAACATATCAGTTACTTTCACTGTTTAACTTGTTACCTTATTACAAATGACATTGTGATTATTGGGCACCACCTGTCTTTCATAGGATTATATTCCTTAAAACCTGGCTTTTGAGTCCCTACTAAATTTTTCATTATTTTTTTCTTAGATTGATTTGCCTCCCTTACCATTATATATATTTTCTTGTGAACTTGAACAAAAATATACCTGGTTTTGCAATTTTATAGAAGTAATAGCAAACCAGAGATCTCTTCAAAGCTTCTTGAGTCATGAGCAAAAGTTTTCATCGCTCCTGGAGTTAAACTTTTTTTAATGACTAATTCTCTAATGGATATTGTCTAATGACACCGTTCTCCCTTGCTAATGGACTGGAAAGTACCTTATTGCCTTCAAAGGATGTGATTATGTCATTCTAACTCTGTCTAAATAGAGAACTGTAATATCTGTTAAATGTCTCTGCCCTCATGCTTGCTGGAACTGAAGAGATGTCGTGCAAGATGGAGCTGATCTGCCAGTTTTGAGCTAATTCTGCACTTTACTAATTTTCAGGTGCCTCTCAGTCTAGCATTGCCATTAATGAGTCATTTTACAAGAGCTGTTTGACCTGCACAGCATTTGCTCATTTTAAGGATGTGTTTCTCCCATCACCTTTCCACATCTTATAACCAAACTCACCACATCCCCCAACTCAAAATTACAGACACATCCCTTTCAGACAGGTTCTTTAGCTAAAGAGTTTTCAGTGCATGGTGCAGAAGAGGCACGATTAGAAGTTTTCTTTGGAAGAGGGAAGAAACTTCTCCAGTGGGTTTTTTGCATTCCCCCAGCAGCACATCCCTGCTGTCAGGCATTCTCAGCCACATCCAGGTGAGCAATGCTGTCTCACTGGAATTATTTGTTAGTTTGTGAGACGAGCCTGCTGTTTGCACAAGTACCATGTGGGGAGTGATCCTAGCAGTGCAAAGTCAGGGAATCCCATTCCCCTCTTATTTTTACAGCAGAGAGCTGAGATAGTTCAATAATCATCTGAGCTGATTCACTATCCACTCGTTTCAAATGGAAAATGACAGTTAAAAATTCAGGGTGTGGAGCTCTCCAGAGTGGAATCAGTTTGGGGTTTGCCACCACTGTCTCTTTATTCGTGCAGACCCCTGGCACAGTGGCACCTGCACAGCCAAATCCCCATCCAGGGGCAGAATTGGAGTTTCTTCTGGAAATGAGCTGGGCACTCTGTCTATGAAGCATCTGCTTGGAGTGATAGCACAGCAGCTGTGATGATCTAAGAGCAAACAAAGCACTTCAAAATTCAATTGTACAAAAGGGCCTTTGAGGAGGAGGATGATAAATGACCTAAATTAAGCCACAATTTTTAAGTACCTCATTTGAGCCTTGCCCATAATGAACACTTTCCTCGAGATTTCTTGCACCTGTTGCTGTTGGAAAACAACTGGCAGTCACCTGTCTGTTGTTTAAAGTTGTGTTCTCAGCACATTATTTGTCAGGCAGCATCTGAAGTATCGGCATAAGAAATTAGTATGTTGGCTTTTTGGTTCCCTTTTGGCATGCCACTTCCTTGTACTCACCTGGCAGGAACTCAGAGAATAACTTGTGGCTGGGGGCAAATAAAAGTCTGTCTTGGTCCAGAGTTCCTTTGACAAAAGGTGTTTTCTATATTGATGTCTCTAAAGTTATTTTGGGGTTCTCCAAATCTCAAAATAGCAAGGAATAATTAACCACTTGCCAAGTGATGAACCTGGAAGGAAGTAGATTTTTGAATCTGTTGTGTAGGTGTAGTTTCCTTCACAGCAGTGCTTTTAACTGCGGGACTGTTCTAGCATGCTTTGTGCTTGAAACTAAAGCATGATGAAAATTTGCTCTGTCATCTTGTATTTCCCACTCTGCTTCTCTGTAAACATTATTGTCACATAATCTATTGGTGAAATCCCTTTCAGGACTCAGAGATCTGGTTTGCAGATATCAGGTTGGAAGTCCTCTAGACTTGGGAGCTGTGTTATTACTTGATAATATACTTTAGGGTGTTGCATTTTCTTTTTGGTTGAGTGGAGGTGGTTTAAGTGCTAGTCCATAGGTTGTGCTTGAATTGAGCTTGAAAATGTGGCTACTAAAACCTTAAACCCAAGCAAAGTGAGGAGCCAGAACTATAACTTCTGAAAATCAATTTTCCTAGAATTATTTTATAAGTAATTTCTTCCATTACCTCATTAATATCTGTATCTTCCCACTGCTCTTTTTTCCTGCATACCATTTCAGTGAAGTAAAAGATTATGGTTTTGGGCAATAAAAGAAAAATATGGGGTTATGAAATGAATTTAATTTTTCAGGCTCTTTTTACCAAATGACATGGTGAGGGCCCACTGGCTGCTCAGTGCTCCCCAAGCACTGGGGTTGCTTGCAGACATCCCACCTCTGGGATGGCTGCCATGATGGGGCTATAAAAATGACTAAAAGGTGAAGATTAAAATGAAGCATGGGACTACTTTCTCCTTTTTCCAGAGGCTCTAAATCTGACAGAGGTTTTCAGTGGCTCTGAAATTCCATCTCGAAATGGGGCAGAGAGGGGGGGGAAAAATTTGTAAAGCAAAATTTTGTAGGTTTGATTCCAGGAGGTAAAATGTCAAATGTTGTAAGCTTACTGCACTGACTTTGATTGTTGCCAGAGGTCCAAAAAAATGGTACCATTTTGCAAATCAAAGTGACTGGGAGCATGATGTATGTTTGTGTAAAGCAAATGCCAAACTTGTGTGCTGGAGTATTCATGATTCTCAGTTTTGGATTCATAAACAAGTGTTTGTCAGCCAAGGGTCCGTAAGTACCAGCCTGATGGAGACCAGAAACACTGCTATTTACCAGCTAATGTGCACTGATCAATACTCCTGCAAGAGTCAGTACCTGAAGAAGGTAATTCACACTTTGTTTGCAATGTTGAAGAAATTAACTGAACAGTTTTTGGTATTGAAGACATTACAGGAAGTTGCAGCCTGATTACAGAGCAGGTAAAGAAGCAAAATGCAGTGGTTACCTTTTCCTTCATGAATTAGTTTCTCTGTTATAACAAATTATTTTTGGGGGGTCAGATACGGGTAGGTTACAACACAGAATTGTCATTAACTGTCACACAAAACACATTTATAATACCCTTAATTCTTGGGAGATATTTAGAGGGTACGCATCAGTTGCCAGTAGTTAAAATTCCTTAATTAATTTGTCACATGCTTTTCTTTTAACACTCCAAATGTACCCTTTTCCAAACTANCCTTCCTTCCTTCCTTCCTTCCTCTCTTCCTCTCTTCCTCTCTTCCTCTCTTCCTCTCTTCCTTCCTTCCTCTCTTCCTGCCTTAATTTTTAAATCTCTTTTAACCTCTGCAAGCAGGGCCAAGCCCATGCAAAGCATCACCACTGAGTTTTCTGGTGTTTGCTTGCACCGAACTTTGTTTTGTTAAAGACAAATTGACATGATCCTTTTTTTTTTTTTTTTTTTTTTTTTACTTACTTTTCCCTTTTNTTTTGGTTCACTCACATCACACTTTTTGCCTGGCAAAGCCTTGCAGAAACATCTTCCTCTGGGAGACTCTCCTATTGATGTGATTTAATCACGTGGCACAAAAATTTCTTCTTTGGAGGGGGCACCATGAACTGTTCTCCTCCACAGGCATGTGGATTCCTAAAGGGTTCTCTGTGATTTCCCTGGCTCCCATTCAGGTACTTCCTCTCCCTTGTTAGGTGGAAGCTGTGGCAGGAGAAGTGACTGGGGAATTATGCACAGGTTGCATTATAAAAACCACTGATAATAAGCCTTCAAAGCTCAAGAATCAGCTTTAGCAGCCAATGGTTTTTAAATGTGAGTTTCATTTTATTTCTTAGCTGTACTGGGATAATTTACATTAAATTTTTTTTTGGAGTTTTTCTCGAGCAACAGCAGAGCTGGAGAGCCCCAGTAAGAGCTGATGCCTGGGAGACTCCAGGCTGTGGGAGACTCTTCCATGGCCAGAAGAGCTGGAGGTCTGTGAGCTATCCTGAGTTCTGCATTTCCAATTAGAGCGCTGGAAATTCTACAAATTAACCAGAACATCTCTACAGAGGGAGGCATTTTCTGTCCTACATTTTCTGTAACCCAGACACAGCTTCCACTGATTTTGTTGTGGGTTTTATTTCCTCAGGACTTTTTTAGACTTGACACTCAAAAGGAAGGGAAGTTGATGTCATGAATGGATCCACTTCTTCTTGCTTACCATGCAACAGAGAGCTCTTCCAAATGAGGAATACATTCAGGGTCCCATAACATATGTAATTACAGCACTTCTAAAAGTTTATTTCATATACAAGTTAAGAAAATAATCACATTACTGTTACTGTCCTTTTTTTGGGTAGGCAGAAAACAGAGCAGGTTTGTCTTTTTTGCAGACAGTGGAATTCAAATTCTACATGTCCTCTAAGTTTGTTAATATTGTCCTTTCAGACAATAAATTAACCATACTTTAGGAAGAAATATGATTCCTCTATAATTTTTACATTGTGAAATTTCAATAGTTTGCGTTATAAAAATAATACAAGTGCAAGTGTCTGTTTTGTGTATTTTTATTTCACTCATCATCTAAAACGTATTATTTCTGTATAAAACTCTTGTTATAACACTAACTTTAATAATATTAATTCCCTTCAATGGTATTTTAAGCATGTTGGTTGTTCCACTGAAAAAAATTACTAAAAAGTAGGGGGAGAAAAAAAAGTGCAAATGCTAATTTTATGGCTTTTTAATTTGCAGTAATTTTTCAAAACCCGCCAGAAAATGAAATCTGGGAGAAGCCTGACCCAGGCCCACCATTAGACAACTTACTGAAACTGTGCTCTTTATGGAAATAAAACATCCTGACTGCTCTTATTTCAACTGTAGCACATGGGTAGAAAATATACACAATAATTTCATAGTCAGAACAGTGTCTGTAGTACCAGTACAGGCTGTTTGTCTACCCTGTTTGTAAGGGTATCTGCCCTGGCAGTTGGAATAATCTGTAAATTTAGGATATCTCTTTAATGCCTTTTAACATATTGTTGAAGCCAAATGGTTGCCAGATGAATGATCTGCAATATAATAATTTTTATAAGCCTGTAGAAAAAGTAGCTTTGTATAAGAAAGCATTTTTCTGCAACTCCTTCCCGTAAGAATATTCTCAACCCAGGCTAATTTGTTCATGCCAAATATCTTAAATTGAAATGGTAACCATCAAACAAGCACTTTTACTCAGAACACATCTGCGTCCTACAACTCTGCAGACAAGGATGCTGGCCCATGTGAAAAGGGATTTACTTTTGGGAGCTTTCCCAAGCAGACTTGGAGTTTGAAATTGCAATTAAAGACAGAAAAAAAAAAAAAAAAAGAAAGAAAGAAACCAAAAGGCCAGAGAGGCTTCACTTTAATGTTTATTTCCAGTGAATTCATAGACAGGAAATTGAGGAAGACTGTCCTGCAATGGGCTAATTGGAAGGTGTAGGAACATCAGAATTCTGTTCTAGGGCTGAGTAGAACTCTTCCCTCCTCAGATGCTCACACAGAAATTCACTGGCATTCAGGAGATTGCAAGGTAACCTCCAGGACTTGTGGTGAGCCCTGATACATTTGGCCTGTGGACCAACTGGAGGCAAACATTTCAAAGAAAATATTTTAATTTCTGTTCAGATTGCCATTATCTCCGGCCATCTCATGCTCCTGCAGTGCCACCCCTCTGGGGGGGAAAATGCAGTGGGAAATCATCCCATTTGTGCTCTCTCAGGGCTCTGGGGGTGGATTACCCATTGAAATTATCATTGCTCTGTCCTTTCTGCACTGCCTGGGCGTGGTGAGAGGTCTGGCCTGGCCTGGGATAAGGAGCCAAGGGACCCAAAGCCCCAGGGCAGCTCTGAGAGGCAGCTCTGTCACTCAGGTAGAGAAAAAAGGGTACCTAGGTGCCCTAATTAAGGGAAAATGGCATCTCAAGCCCATAGTAAAGGGAAAGCCTTAATGACAGCAAAGACACGAGCTGAAACTTAACTTTTTTTATATTTTAGCCTGACAGCCCCAAATTGCAAACCTGTATGAGCACAGCCTGCCTGTGCCAAGGCATCAAGAGGAGAATTAAGTGTAACATGCCCTCTGAAACCTGTCCTTCTTCCTTTGAATAAATCTTGCTCTCTGCCAGATGAGTTTAGATATTCCCTAAAACAAAGTGAGGCTGTTCTTGCTTCTTACTTACAAAAGGTTCAACAGAAGTTGTTCAGAGCATGGAATATTCATGAAAAGGGATGTAAGATATCATCCACCTGATATTATTTTACCAGTAAATTAAAGCCAGTGACCTCTGACAAAATTATAAAGATGGTTAGATTACCAGGGAAGGAGTTCAGCCCAATTCCAGCCTGTGAAACCGCAAAATGGATCTCACTGGCTCCATTAAGAGGTTCAAGAATTGTAACAGGGGTCTCCAGATTTCTATTAAAATAGTATATACAGTATGATTACAATGCATTATATCTCTATATAATATTTATTCATTTCCCTAGTCTTTTGAACTTCATGATCCTTTGATCAATTATTTTCAGAGAAGGAAATTGAAATTTCTTACATGGCAACTTTGACAAATGTGCAGCATATATATTGTATAGCATTCTCACAGGGGAGAAATAAAATTAGTTCCATCAACATGCCACAAGTTCATTGGCTTGGGCCTTCCTGAACCCTTTGTCATGGTAAATGTGCAAAGGATTCTTTCACCTTTATTCCTTTTTAGAAACATTGTCTAAGATAATTCTTATTACTCTTCCTAATTACCTTTCCCAGCACTTTACCCTTCTTTTCTCAATAGCAGTTTAATAACAAGGTATAATTTCCCCATGGAAAAATAAGTGCAGAAATATATATATATGTGTGTGTGTGTGTGAGTGTACATAAGTGCATGCACACACATATATACATAATTTAGTGGAAAAATTACTGTCTCAGCAGGCAATATATGCCTTCCATTTAGGAGCAGGCCAAAGATGATGATAAAATCATTAATTCTGTCAATATAAATGCTAAATAGAAATGGGAAATTGGTTCTCTGCCTTGTGTCACATTTTCTCTGGTAGGAAATTACAGCAGAGAAATTCAATCTGACAAACTTTCTGTCTTTATAGCCCCCTCATCAAAGCTACAGCACGTGATAGGCAATAAATAGCGTGACACCTCTTAATTAAACAGTGCTATTGTTTAGTCCAAAATAAATGCTTTTTTTTGCTTGGCTACTGAGCAATCTGCAGGCTCCCACAGGAATCATAACATAAAGAGGCCATAAAAGTTAACCAAAATCAAATTGACAAGCCTGCACTAATTATCTCTGGCATTATAGCACTGCAAAGGTGGCTATAGGTTGAGAGATAATAGAAGCAAGCCCATTAGCAGTAAAGCACTGAGTGTTTTAATGTTTGTAGAGAGAGCATTTTTTACCTTTATTCCGGGTATTTTATGCTTTGTACAATTTTCTAAATTACAGTCTTAGATACGTTTGCAAGCTGAGTTTATAAAAGCACAGTATTTGGAGGAAAATGGCTACAGCATAGCTGGGGAAGCCCATTATAGACAGATGTAAACTTGGATTTTCACACTGCAGGATAGCAATGAAAGGTGGTGAAGAGAAGGAAAAGGAAAAAATGTACAATAAGTAAAAGAGTCTGATTCTACAGTGTGAGTTCAGACACAAGATTTTTCAAGATCTTCCACGTGTATCCGTGATTTGCTTTTCCAAACACACAGAATACTTCTTGTTAGTTGTGGATGTGAATTCAGTTTCACTCAAAGGTTGTGAAAAATGAAGCACATTTTCAGTCCCTTCTTCTGTGATCTCTTTAATTATTTAATTCATTTATCTTCCTCGTAAGAAGAAAATATAAAAAAAAATCATAGAAGGCCAGAGTATTAAGATGGATTTCTGAACTCAATTAATTGCTTTTTTAAACATAAAAATTTTCTAGAAAACTGAATTATTTTGTTCATGCTTTACTTGTAATTTCCCTAAAAGCTCAGTCAAGAACTGCAAGAAAGGGAAGTGCTTCTCTTCGTACTTGACCCATGAGGGACTTTGCTTGCTTTAGACCCAACCACTGTGTTTTACAATGAGCAAATCAGTAAATGGAATTATTCCTTCTGCTCTCACCCATGGAGTGAGTAAATAAAATCAAAACTCAGTATAGGGAGAAGAAACTTAGCTCACCTCGTTGCTGGGTTGTGGAAGTAAAAGCCAGGGTCATCCTACAGCTGAAAAATGCAGAGAGCTCCCACCACAAGCTCAGGGAGCAGGGATTTAGGATTCCACTGGAAAGAGTTCACGTTGAAGGGCCAATCTTAGTATTTTACTTAACTTTGAACAGACAAATTTCCTGTTACTCTGTGTGCAAGTTGCCTTCACATGGAAAGATAGCTGCTGCTTGGCTTTACAGGCAAAAATCTGGATTAAAAATCATCCTAAAAGCAGTTGCTTCCTGTAACTCCAAAGTAATACTAATAGGTACTGCTGCACTCCCAGATGCACAGAGGCATTTTAAATGATGCATGTTTCTTTTACCAGCTAACCTTTACTGATCTCTCAAGTCATGTTATCTTTAGGAATCAATAGTCCACCAGCAAAAGGAATTACGAAAACGCGGGAAGTGCTCACGAGATCCGTGACTTCGAGTGCAAATGATGGAAAACCCCCAGCTCAAATTACTGTTTGAAATATAGATACTCATAAGGGCAAGCAAGCCTTTTGCTTTGCCCATTAACCTGAGCATGAGCAACATAAAAAAAAAGCAGCACAGCTGAACCCTGAGCCCCACTGAGGATGGAGTGTTTGTTATTGCTGTGCTCGTGTGCACTGGAATACACAAGGAGCCTGATCACTATCAGAAAAGCAGGTTTCTGTAGCCACCCTGCTGTCAGAGATGGATTTTACTGAGCTCTCAAAACCGAGGGGTTGTTCCAAAACCCAGCGTGCTGCACGGAATGCAAACGCGGTGCTGTTTCATCTGACTCAAGTCCTGAATTGTTTATTCCCTTTACTCCGTGGAGCAGAGCAGAACTTGCATAGAAATTCAAAATAGTACGTGCACAGTAAATTTAAATTCAAAATCAGAGATTGGGGGGAAAAGGAGTGACAGTGAGAGGTAATTTTTTTTCAAATGCTGTGGCAAATTTTCCCACTCCAAAGGTTTAATCCAGTTTGGGTGGTTTTGAAGGACGTGTAAAATCAAAACCAGTGTGAAGGATGGTTACCAGAGGGTTTAGTCAGCATTGGGAGAACTTGTCAAGTTTTAAGTTTTCCTTCAGAAGTTCTGGGCCAAGGTGAGGATTGTCCCAGCCCACCACCATTTTCTCAAGATTCTTCATGAGAGCTGTAGGACCACACCTTCATGGCAGCTGGACCTTCTCTATCCACAGCTTTTACTGCTTCTAGATTTGTATTTTTCTTGTATCAGCAACCCTTAAAACCCATAGTTTTCTTCATATATTCAGCCAGTTCTCTGAGGTAACTCCAGAGACAGTTCCCGACCAATTCTACTTTTGAGGGTCATCTGCTGAAAAGAAGTCTGAAAATTACAAAAATCAGGAAAAAAAAGCTTGGGGATACTCCACCTCACCAAGCATGATCTACATTTTTATGTCAGTTTAATCTATTGACTGCAACGTTTCTCTCTGTCTTTACACAAACTAAGAGAATGTCTCTCAATTCCTTATACCACATCCCTACACTTGGAAACCTTGGAATTTTTTGAAGTCTTTCAGCAAAGAGGTAGAGCCAAGACCATATGAGCAAAACCTTGTAGCTTTGGAGGGCAGGGGAGAAATAAAACTTTTGAACTTCTAATCAGACTTAACTGGGAATGTTAAGATATTATTTCCTTTTTGTTTGCCTGCTAAATTTAGCACAGACTGACATTCTCACCTTTCTCTGGTGTGATTCCACTGAGAGCAACAAAATTGAGCTGATTTTTGTAAAATCTCAAACCATAATTTCTCTATTTATTTTCAGCGGTGGCTCAGTTTAAAGCCAATCTGTAGAAATAAAACATTTTGCTAACTGATACCAAATACATAGGTTAATGTAGGGTAAAAAGGTAATGTGAAATATTAAATACCAGGAATTGTTATTGTGAAGGAAATATGCTTTTTTTCTTTGAAGCTTTTATTTATGAAAATGGAAATGTTTGCATTTCAGCTGAATAGAAGTATTTGTGTGCACTGTTTCCTTTGTTTCCTTTTGCATTTCTATTCATAAAACTTAACAATTCTCCCTCTATGCTAATTTTTCTTTTCTTTTTTTTTTAGCCCCTTGGTATTTAAGCTTCTGGGAATGTTTCTGTCCAAAATTTTTCCTGCAATGTACAAGGCAGAGAAACGAAGCTACATTTTCTTCAAGAAGAAGAACTTAAGGAAAGTTAAGTTACTCCCAGTATATAATTGTATTTCCTCTGTCCTTTGTTTCTTATGAAGTTATTTTGCGACTTGTAGAAATTCAAAATGAAAAACACTGTGAAATCACCTGTATTACATAAATAGATATAGATAGATATAGATATAGATATAGATATAGATATANATATAGATATAGATATAGATATAGATATAGATATAGATATAGATATAGATATATATAGATCAAGTCTGGAAATTCACTGGGAGAGCCCCAGTGTGAGTGTCATCTTGGGTGGGAGGCATTTTGCCCAAGCACTTTCTTGTTGTATTTTAAAAATACCTTTGGATCCTTCATGCTCATGCCAAAAAGAAAGTGCAAAGAAATTCAGGCCCATGAGGAGACCACCTCTATACTGAGAGGAAACATATGCTCCAGAAGCAATGCTCTTTTTCATTCAGCCAGCCTGGCATAATCCTCACATTCCCAGACTGACTCTTGTCAGGATTTACAAAATGCATGTGGGGGCAGCTGGAGCAGTTTCCGTTCCATTTTATTTAAGCTGTGCCTCTTATCCTGCCCCAGACTTGGCAGACAGATGCCAGCCTTCCTCAGCCCTTGCTGGAGATGGCTAAAGCAAAGCCCTGGTATTGATTTGGGGATGATTTAGTGGCAAGAAGATGTCCGTGGATTCTTTTATTCAGGCTGTTACAGGAACGGTTTAAATTGGCAAGAATTCACAGTTCAGACTTCAATGCATATTAACAGAATAGCATTGCTTTCCATTAGCTGTTAATGAATGGTTTGGTGTGGGCTGTGTGCTTTCTGAGTGGCCTCAGCCCATCACCATGTGTTAATGGCCTCACTTGTTTTCTCTCTGAGATGTTCCTGACTTATTTTTCTGAAGAAAGTTTAACATATAGTTTGCATTGAGTTTCTTTATGCATTATATATATTTATATACACATATATATATTTTAATATATATACACACACATATATATAAAAGTTATTTCAACATACATTTATTTATTTCAACTTATCCCTCTCTAAGAGGTATTTATTTAATAATTTATTTATTTCAACTTATTCCTCTCTAAGAATGAAATTCCACAGGCCTCTAGAAATAAAGTGCAAATGCCTGGAGGAGAAGGAAAAGCCAAGTACCAGACAGTCAAGGCAGGGCAAAGCTGAGATCAACATGGGAAAAAGAGACCAAACAGGTCTCTGTTAAAATCAGACTTAATGCAGATAATCTGTGCATAATGTTTTGGGGGTTCTTTTTCACATTCTTTGGATGTTTATGTGTGCAAAGAAGTCAGGACAAGATACACTCAATAAAACCTTAACATATGTGTGAAAGAATTGTAGTTTAACTCAAGTGACTGTTGGAGGCAAAAATCAACATAAAAACTCATGAGAAATTATATTGCTACTTATGGCTGTGTTGGACAGAACAAAATAGAAATGTCTGTATGAGGAAATGTAACCTTGGGTTCATGCTAGGCTTGAATGCAAGGAACAAGACAAATATAAACCCAAATTTTATTTCTATTTCGTTGTATTTGAGTTTGTGAACTCTAAATACATCTAAGATCACAGGTGTGGAGTTGAAAATCCACTGGTCAGCGAACCCATAATTAGAGTAATATTAAGCAGAGTAATTTCTTTTATAACAAAATTACATGCAGAGATGATATTGGAGTTTAGGACAGAGAGAATGGGAACGTCTTCCAGTTTCTAAGGGAGAGTTGAGCGTTGAATTTCTGTGTCATCCCTGATAACAACCAAGGCACATCCAGTACAACTCAGTTTAACCATGTGCAACAGCAGTAAAAACAAACATGCCAGCCAGCCCCAAGAAAGGTTAGTCAAAACTTATTCTATTTTTATGCCAGGTCAAATATTCAAGAGGGAAAACAAATTTTCTGACAATTCTTGACATTTTTCCCTCTTTCTGTTCCTTGTGTTCTCTTTACCATACATTGAATTGCTGCAATGAGAAAATGACTGTTTCAATTTTTACAGCTAATGATTAAAATAGTCAGCACCAGGAAACTATCGAAAGATTCTTCTTGAAAAATGAAATGAAGGCTTATACCTCCTTTCATCTTCCCTCAGGTAAAAGACTTGTCTGAGAATTCTTGGTGAACAAATCACAACTGCTTTATTTAACCCACATCCTTTTCTGGTGAAAAATGCCAAATTTATTTCTCCCACAGTAAGGCTGCAGAGCTGGTATTTCATCTATCTCACTTTTTAGGAGCCTTTAAATCCATTTGTGTGTTTGTTTCACTAGCTGGCAAACCTAGAGGTTTTAGGGGTTCTAACTTGAGTGCTTCATGTTTCCCCTGAAAAATCTGACCAGGGCAGCAGGAGAAGCACAACACTTCAAGTTTTACCAGGTGTGGGGAAAAAAGGAGATTATATTCACATTTAGGCTGGAGAAGCTGTTTGCTGGTCCCACTGCTGAGCTCTCCCAGTGGCCACTCCAAGCAAGGAGGGAGGGAAAGGCCTGGATTTTTGGATTTTTGGATTTTTGAATTTTGGATTTTTGGATCTTGGATTTGTCCCAGCTGTGCTGGATGATTTTCTTCCCAAGGAGGAAAGAGCAGAACAGTCACCTATGAATCACAGCAAGGGTGGGCTTTCCACATTCCCTCCCTCCATGCCTCAATCCTTGGGCAAGGCTCTTGGATACCGAGTCTTTAAAAATATTTTAATAACGGCAGAAAATGAATGTGATGTATTGCCAGCAAAAATCTATTAATCAATTTAAGAGTAATAAGAAGTCATTAAATTCATGGAGAGTACAGGTCTGGAAAGCTGAACGGGTGCAGGTTTGCCAGCTCCACTTTCTTTCTGGATGCTGCTACTGAGGCACAAGAGTGTTTGACTGATCCACAGATGGGTGGGTGTAGGCCCCTTAATCATGCAAAAAAAAAAAAAAAAAAGAAGTACTCTTTGTGGTAAAACAAGCATAGCTGGAGAGGTTTGGGGTTTTTTTGTTGTTGGTAAAAATGAAGAAATAAGGAAAAAATTATTATGTCCTCAGTACCTAAATGTAAAATATCTTATTAAATAAAATCCATAATTTTACCTTGGCTTAGCCTAAAGCTTTCCTGTTAACTACAAAGAAATTTGCTTTTATATTCTGTTTTTCCAATGAAAATCAGCTTCTAAATGAGAAATGGCCCTTCAAAATTATTTAAATACCATCCCTCTCTCCCAAAATTGAAAAGGAAATATTTTAGTGTTTCCAAAATATTTCCCACCCATTTCTTTCAAGCAACACTATATGTTGAATCTGCTTTCAGTTTTTCAATGGTCTTGGTTTGGGCACAATTCAGTTTTCCACTGAATTCTCCAATCTTTTTAAAAGAATACCTGACTTTGATCATGTGTCCCCTCATAAGAAATAGGTGTGTCAGTCTGGGAACAGCTAATACCAAAAAATAAGAGTCTGCAAGTGTTTAATTTAAATTCTTGAGGAATTAGGATGCTCGGGAGGGAAGGGAGACTTTAAGCTGAGGCTTACTCTTAAATTTTATGTCCCTATGATTTCTGAAATTATCTGGAAATCGTGACAGGGTATTTCACAGTAATGCCTTCTATGATACATAGGGTAGAGAGGCTCCTTTTGTTATGGATATTGGGATTTTTTTCCCCGTGTATTTTGGCTGCAGATAGAGTGTAGAGTCTTGGAGTCCTTTTCCCTGTACAAGAGCTCTGTAGGGTTTAAAGATCTCTAAAGTTAGATTTTCCAGAGGGAATTGCAAGGCTAAGTACAATCCCTGACACCTCCACAGGTTTAGTATCTGCCTTCAAGAAATCCACAGCTCCTCACTTTTTAATTCTTGGATTTGGACCACAGAATTGTTAATCATAACAAAAAACCAAAAAAAAA
>VXAX01001072.1:422982-451469 GCA_013399835.1 Leptocoma aspasia | reverse complement strand
AGAGAAAGCACCAAAATTCTGTTTTTTTTTTTTTTTTTTTTTGAGGGCAGTGGTGACGTTCCCTGTGCAGTTTAGGGGTCACGGCCTCTGATGGGGAAATCCAATGTAAGGAATCACCAATGTAAGGAGCGATAAGACTGCAAAAAGCCCATGAGATCTTCACTTGGTAGGAATAATTTGCCAAAGACACTGAAGCAGCACGGATTTACACCAGCTGAGGCCAGGGGATGGGCCAAGGTGGGGGCAGAGCAACAGAAAGTACAAATAAGCTCTTGGAAGACAAACTTTTTTTTTTCCACTGATGTAGGACTACATTTAATTTGCCAGCATGGATTGAGAGCAGTTATCAAGCTTATTTATAGCCTTTGGGATAGAAATTCATCAAAGAGAGCTTTCCTCACAGTCTCTGCTTTGTATCTGCAGCAGGAGTAAAAAATAACCAAAGTGAAATTTGCTCGATGCAGCACTGGAAATTTAATGTTAGTATGTTCAAAAATAACAAACACACAAGTATTAATTGTCTAGGATGATAATAACATGCCATCTATGAATTTATAACTTATTAATTACCAGAAAAAAAAGCAGCAAGCTTTTTAGCATCTGTAGCTCCAGGCAGCAAACAGCCTAATCTGCTGATACACAACTCAGCTCTGTTGAAATTAGAAAAGTTTGGTCTAGCTTTTCCTGAGAATCACCTCCTCATTTCACAGGAACCATTCGAGGAGATGCTGTATTTTCTGCTGCAGTGGGACTGCCAGTGACATCTGGATGGACACCTCATGGTGGTCACCTTCAACCTGAGCAACAGGAGCACCTTCCTGAGCCCCAGGTGTTCCCACCTGAAGCAATGTCAGCAGAACTTTTGGTGTTTTGTTTTTTTGTGGGTCTTTTTTGTCTGTTTGGTTGGTGTTTTTTTTGGTTTTGTTTTTTTTTTTTTTTCCCTGGGAGGATTAAGATGACTTTTTAAAAAGGAGGCTCACACCTGCCCCACCCTAGGCAGAAGAGAGCAATTGAACTCAGGTTTTCTGCATCTCCTCTGAGGGCTGAGCCTGCGCCCTGGAGTCTCAGGTGCTGCCCAGGCAGAGATAATTTTTTAATAAGGGCAAATTCACCAAAAGTTACTGAGATGAATGCTGTGCAAGCAGCAGCTCCTCTGGGATCTGTATCAGTGGTGGTGTTGTTCCTGCAAGGACTGTAAGTGACATCTCATGGGTTTTTTTCCCCTTACTGACCCTTATTTGCTGTGTTCAGCCTAACTTCAGGAAAATGTCTGAAAATCTGAACCCTAAATAATGTAGAGGAAAGATGATTTGAAGCTTTTTTTGGTACTTACTTTTTCCCTCTGGCATTTTTTTGGTAGCAATGAAATAACTGGATGTCTCAAGTTTATCATCTGCAAAGAGTGCTTCACTTTTTTTTGGTGTGATAACATAAAATAAGCAAGTTCTGATATGTCAAAAATATTATTAGGACAAGAAAAATAATCTCTATGAAATAACTTCATCTGTTCCAACACATTTTTTTGCTTCTCTCTAATTATATGTACATATATATGTACATGCAAACTTTTATAAAAGGGGGAGGATGAACAGAGACTTATAAAGTCTCTATCTTTCACTCTTGAAATAATTGTCAGCTGAAATTATGCAAATATCACAGGGAATGAAGGAAGTTTCTGTAGTAATTAAGGTCTTAAAAGTAACACCTGGTAGCTCTGCCCTGAGAGCAGTTTTTTCTTGGCTAAAGTTGGGTGAGTTTCATTTGTTTCCTTTGGGATTTGTTGGTTTGTTTGTTTACTTAGTCAATTTTTGTTTGGTATTAGAAATGGATGGCAGAGGACACTGAAATGTGTTTCAGGAGTAAAATGTAATTGCATTAACCTGCTGAGACTGGAGGTTGTGATTTAAATTTACCCCTCTCCAATTCCTTGTGATAATTTGTGATAAAACAGATTATTTTCTGTACTCAGTAAGAGGAACAACACATTGTGTATTTACAAGACTTGGCACCACAGAACTTTCCAAAATTCTTTTGCATTGTATCCTTATTGCCCTCTCTAAAATATGCTAAGGGTGTCATGTCTTGTAAATACAATATTTTTGGTGCTGGAACAGTTTATATCTCTTTTCTTTCTCCAGTGTTCATGTTGTGTATCTCAGGAGATGAAAAGTTTGTCTGCAGTTTGTTCAGGGGGGTTTATTAATTTATTAGTGCTCCCCAAACATTAATGAATTTATTTTCATAACACTTAGTTCCCTTACACAGACAGAAAAATGAGTGCTATAAAGGAAAATGAAAATTGCTGTGTCAAAATCTGTGACTGAGGAGAAAGGGTGGTATTGGATAAACAACCCTTTGGGCCAATTTATATATTCAAAATGGTATTATATATTTAGTATTAATCATTAGTATTTCTAGCTGTTATGATTCTGTTGGACTAGAAAATGATAAAGCAGAAGTAATGTGTTCTCTTTTGGTAGGTCTAGTTAAACCACCTTAGGGAAGTTACTCGCCATTTAGTGCAAATTTTATATTAAAACAGCTACCTGCAAACTGTTTTCCAGTATTAAATCTTCACCTCTAACCACACACCTTCCACATGGACTAGAGATTCTGTATCCTATTTAAACTTGCAAGTATTCAGCTGGATAGTTTCTGTTACTTGATCACTTTCTAATCCACGGCATTTTTTGGTTTTTTTTTTTTTGTTCTGTCTAATCTTTGTGCATTGCCATGTGCCAAATGCTGTTACAGATCACTTTCTATATCCCTCATTAAGTTTACATGACTCTCCAGAATAAAATCTCCACATTTTCTCAGTCACATCGTTCACATGCTCCACATAAACAGATGAACACTGTGATACTGTGGCAACTGATAATATTTGCCATCATTTGTATAAATTCTAGGAATGACTGGTGTTGGCATGTTATTGATTGTGCTTTCTGAAACTCATGTTTTGCAGAGAGGAACTGATTTGTCTCTCCAAAGTATCTCTGTGTTCCTGTTTGCTGGTGTGAGTGTTGCATGTTTAAGGACAGTGGTGCTCAGGAAAAACAAGTTTTTGATGGAGCTGGAAAGTCAGGGCTTTGTTCCTTGGAGTCAGGCAGCTGCACTAAGCTTATACGGTGTTTATTTCCCATCTGCCTGGGTTAAAGCTAGCTCAGAAATGTTTGCAGAGTTAGGTCTGTGCGGAGCAGACACAGAGAAATAACCTCTGCAGTCTAGACAGTCTGAAGGAAAACGTGGGGGTTCCTTCAATTAGAATAATGCTGTGCGCTCAGACAAAATGTGTTCAGCTCTGGCTCTCTCCCTTGTGTTAGAGAGTGCTGGCACAGCTCTCCATGGGACTCCTGAGCTGAATTCAGGTTTAAAAAAAAAAAAAAAGAGAGAGAAAAAAAATCCTATCCCCTTTGTTCAGACTAATTTTGTGTCTATATTACATGGTGCAGCCCCAGAAATACAGCTCCAGTGTGAGAGAACCTGGACTCACATCCTGCACGTGGAGGAGAACAACTCAACCTGGGGAGCACATGCAGACAAGAGAAGATGGAAACTTCCTGGGTGGTCCAGGAAAATGCCCTTTTATACCCTAAAGCAGCACTTTGGTGTTTAAAACAAGTACTTCAGCCCAAGCCTAAGCAGTGCCTGTCTTGTGTCAGTAAGGCTTTAGTTGCATGTTGGAGTCTGGTTTGAGGTTGGTGGGTGTGAGATCTGCTCAGCTCACAGCAACTGCCTCAAAGAGCACCAGAGGTCTGAGAGTCCTTTTTTTGTGAGACTTCTCCTCCTTTTTTTTTGTGAAATTTCTCCTCCTTTTTTTTTGTGAGATTTCTCCTTCTTTTTTTTTTGAGATTTCTCCTCCTTTTTTGTGNTTTTTTTTTGTGAGATTTCTCCTTCTTTTTTTTGTGAGATTTCTCCTCCTTTTTTGTGAGGATTCCTCCTTCTTTTAGTGAGTGAGGATTCCTCCTCCTCCTCCTTGTGAGGAGTTTCCAGGATCCAAAGCAGAGCCCAAAGGCTGCAGGATTGGGATTTTTGGGGGTTTTTTTTCAGCCTTGTTGCTCCAAAGACAAGGCAAAGGTCCCAGTAAAGTGCATCTCCCCTAACACCAAATATCAAGGAAAATCTCCTTCCTCCCCATTCTAAGCTGTTTGTGCTGCCTACTCTCAGGGCTTGCTCCTTTTGAAAAACTTATTCCCTACTGCTTGTCCTATTCACAGGAAGTTTGGAGCTTTCCAGTTAGACTGGTGTAAAAGTCTTTGCAATGAGAAATTATATTTTTCCCACAGCAAGTTCAGACTTTCAGAGCAGAACCCCAGCTCTCCCTTTGGGGCTGTTTTTTTTTAAGTGAAGATAGGTGACACTGAATCCCCATCATATCACACGGTGCTTTTGCCTTGCTTGAGACTGATCTGGCATTTTTCTAGGCCAAGGAGGCAAAACATTTTTAATTACTCTGAGCATATCTTGCTCCCCAAAGTTTTGATTTTTCTGATGAGCTTTGTGGTTCTGCATTTTTAAATTTTATTCCTAACTGTGTGGATATTTGGAGATACCTGCAGGATTAATTTTGCTGTAGCACAGCTGTAGGGAATAACTGCACAAATCCAGGCTTCTGTTCTTAACATGTCATTGTCAGGACTGCATGCCAGTGTTTGTGTTCAGTTCCACACTGAGGGAAGCATCTTTGGTGGAAAACACTTTCTGTATATGGATGGTGAGATGCAGGCAAAATTAGGAGTTGATATCTGCTGCCTTCTTGGGAGTGAAACAAGTTCGTTTATAAAAATATTCTTTCTAAAAGAAATTCTGACTAGCACTTTTTTTCTTATTAGTTCTTTTTAGCTTGTGTATAACACAGTAGGTCCTACTACACTCTGTTCTGTTTCTTCTCCTCTGCAAACACCCTTTTAATGTTAACCCTCTGTTCAGACACTGCACAATCCCCCTTGGATTGCTCTCAGCACTGTTAAATATTGCAGCAGCATACTTTCTTGACTTTGCTGATGTTAAAAAAGAAAATGTTTGTTCTAGTTTGGTGGTTTTTTCCTGTTTATTTCTGTGAGTATTCTGCTTTAAGCATACTTTGTAGAGCTTCTGCCTGGAGCCTGAAGCAGGTATTTCAGGGCTGGTTGGTTACAAAGGTGGGGAGGCCTGAAATGTGAGGGACAAACTTTCCCAAAAGCAAATTTTCTGTGGGGGAGCCGTGGTCAGGTGTCAAAAATGTTTACAGAATTAATTTTACTCTCTGGTTGGGGGACAAGGAGGAAGCCCTTCCCCATCTCTGCTCGTTCTCCTGGTGCAGCTCCCCTGATGTGACACGTTTGTTTATTGCAATGGTGCTGAAGGAAGCCAGGTCACAGGGGCACTGGGATTGTACAGACAGCACCAAACCTGTCCCAAAGGTTTCATTCATTAAGCAAGCATGATTATCTCTCAGCTTCTCTCAGCTTTTGGGGCCATTGCCTGACGTTTTGGCGAGCATGCAGTTCTCTGAAATATTCTCTTTGAAATATTCGTATTGCAATTTCATTTGAAAATTCTGTATGTAGAATGACCGACTTTTTAAATATATATGTATGCAACAGCATGACTTCTGAGATAGTTTTAATGAGGGAAGTCTCTGCTCAGAACACAGTTTGGGACGGGGTCACGGGTGGTCACAGCTCTAATCCATCTGTAAAAGGAAAATGAGGGATGGTGTGTTTGTGACATGCTCACAGCACCAGTGGAGATTGTGATCCTGCCTGGATCACATTGATGGGGAGCAGGGGGCTGGGAGGATGTGAAACTTAACAACTGAATAAAGATAGCCTTGGTCTGCAAAAAGCACTTTGTTAACAAATTTGTGAGTGCTCACAGTTTCCATTTTCATACCTTCTGCACTTATTTCCGTGCCACCCCCCTGAGCTGATCAATGCTTTGTGTCAGGCAGCCTGGGAATCTATCAGATTGTTTCAATCCCTCAGGTGAATCCTGAGGAGGACTTTTTTTTTCCCTAACACCCCTCCTAGGCCAGATGAAATTAAGGAATATAATCTGTCTGTTTCTCTGGACACGATCATCAGCTGCTCTGGTATTTTTGTAACTTCAAGTGTTTGGCTGGGGGTTTGATAGGTTTTGGTGGGTTTTTTTTCCATTATTAAACACCACTGGGGTTTTTCTTACTGGCACACAAAGGTTGATGCTCAGTTGATTGGGGGAAGGAGCTGCTTAAAAATTAAATTACTCTTGTACCACTGTTGAAATCAATAGGGCAGTCTCAGCCTGCAGCACATGGAAGTTTTCCTTATAGTTAAAGAAAGATAGGGAATAATAATTATTTTGAAATAACTCAGTTTCTGTTCCCAGCTAACAAAGGTGGCTTTTTAAAAAACATTCCTTGTACTGCTCTGAACTGGCGACTGCAATACCAAATGGAAACATTCATTTAAATGTTATTTAAATAATAATTACTAAAACAATTTCTATCTCTATCTCATTTCTGCTAATAAAACATCTTCATTTTTAATAAAATGCTGTCTACACACACTAATTTACAGCAAAATATTCCTTATTTTTCCCAATTATTAAGACAAAGGAGTACATTTGTGACATTATTAAAGCATCATCAACAAATTAGTTACCTTATCTGTTCTCTATCTGCATAATCCCCGTACCCCTGTCACCGTGTTTACAAATCCAAATTAATATTATGCAGCCCAGATCTAATTAATTTTGGATTAGTCTTCCAGACACATGTAGTTCTGATCAAAATAATCTGTATTCTCTCTTTTTTTTTGACCCCTGGAGTGTTCTGTTTGTCAGGGGATGTGCTGGAACACGAATATCAACAAGCAGGTTAATCCTGGGGCTGTCACTTTCTCCCAGATCTGCAGCATCCTGTGTTTTGTTGCTGGAAACCTCAGAGATCCAGGGGATATCAGGGAGCAAATCAGTGTCATGTGGGGCTCGGGGCAGATTGAGATCTGACTAGACACTTAAGCAATCCAGCACGGTGTGTAATGAAAATAGTCTGCTGAAATGGCTTTGCAAAAAGATCTGGCATCCTATCGTGCTCTTCTTGAAGGGGGAGAGCCAACTGGAAGATAGGTTTGAAAGGAAAGCTGAGCTGCTAGAAATTTCAAAATGGGTAATGAGACATTCAGGTGGTGGTGAGTGGGTGATTTATTTGGTTTTATGCATCCTCTGACAGGGCAGCTATCTGGGACTTCTGTTCCATGTTCATGGCACGATCAAAAGGTTAAATGGAAAAATTAACTTCTCCAAGCTTTCCAAGCTTTCATGGTGACTGAAGGAAAAAAAAGTGAAGATATTGTGCATTCAAATAATTAAATGCATTCATTAAATCTAGTGATTAATTTACTATAAGATAAAGCCACCTCTCAAAATGGATGGTGTGCAAAGAACTTCCCTTGGAAAGCTGTTATTCAAAACAGGAACTCAATTCCTTTTTCTTTTTCTAAACACAGAAATGTTTGTAACCAAAGGGCAGGGAGAGAATGGCTCAAGAATGACTATTTTTTCAATGAATGCAGATTAAATTTGTCTTCTTTCTTCCTGGTTTCCCCTCAAACCAGATTGATTGTCACCCCACCATGCTCCCTCAGAGTGCAGAGCTCTTTCTCTTTGACTTGGGGTCACCCAGTGGGGCACAGCTGCTGGCACCAGCTTGGTACCAGCTCATGGAGAGCCAGTGCCAGTGATCAAATGGCTTTTCCCTCCTCTGTGCCCCGAGGTACCGAGTTCCTAGATCAATGTCAGGCTTTACACCATTGTCCCAGTTACACAGAATTTGCTATGACAAGGCAGCTTTATTTCTGTATCACTGAAAACACCACTGAGCTGCCTTTTTCTTCCCTGCCTCTTTTAAATGAGTTATTCTCTCTTTTTAAATGAGTTGTTCTCCAAGGCTGGAGACTGGCTGATGAAACTGGTGTTACAGAGAGCTTTGATTGGAGATATGCCAGGGCGTGTGCCAAGTGAGACACTGCAGATTTCTCTCTATGCTTCAGCCAAGCTCAGCTTTTGGTAAATATATAGAAGCACCTGGTAGCTGAGGTGTTTTACCATCCCGAAATAAAAATCACAGACTTTTCCTACAAGGAAAGTCAGAGTAGCTGCAGCAATTTTTGGTAAATACATACAAATCTGCATCTACCTGTAGGCTGCCAAAAATGAAGAAGGAACAGAGATGCTGAAATAAATTTTTGGTGAAAATTTGGCTCTGAGGTCCAGCTGCTGCAAATACCTAAGCATGAGTTTAATTCTGTGTGTGTGATCAGCATTACTGAGAGTTTAACAGAGGTGTTAGCATAAGGAAAAGTGAAAACTTGTGTAAATTTTGCTGAGAGAGGGGTTTATTTGTGAGCCTCAGCATAAACAGGCTAAATCTGGTAATACACAAAAGAACTTGTTCCTCAGAGCTGTTACACGATGAAGTTGGGCTTAGATTATTTTCTTCCTCTGAGTGAAATCTAGACTCAGTCTCTGAAGAGCAACAGCCAGAAAGGATAGGGGGAAACAAGGCTTCAAAGTCACTATAGAAAGCAAAAGGGGCCAAAAATAATATTAAACTGATTTCTTTAGTGTTCATTTCTTATTCTGCCTGCCTGATCAGTTATCACTGGATGCAAAGGCTGAAAAATTTGTTTGGGACTGCAACAGTTTTATGCATTGCCTTCTGCTCCTCCCTTATGTCAAATGTTTGAAACCAGCAATTTCTTAGGGCCTTTGGTGCAAAACAAGGTGTGTAGATATTTGAATTAATGTGATGATACTTGGAATTCCTGGTGTTCAGATTATCTTGGTGGTTTTTAAGAACTACTTGTCAAGAGTCAGATCTGCCAGACATCATATGGTTACTTTGCTCTGTGATTTTCAATTTCTCACTAAAAAACTACAAAAAACATCTTTTACCCCACTAAACTGATGGTATCAATACAGCTATCTGTTTAAAGCTTAAGTTCAGGCAGAAAACTAACAAAAACCACAAAGGAAAATAATGAGAGGAATTAACATTAAGTGTCAACCGGCAAATATGCACAAAGGGCAGAACAGGAAGGGGAAAAAAGCAGCAGATATTGATGTTATGACAACTCTTCTTTTAGACTGAAAAAACAACCCCTAGAAAAGATTAATTACATTGTTAAGTAGTGCAACTTTTAGTAGCTAAAAAACCCAGAGGGCTCCATTCATCTTTGTATTTTGTCTTCAGAAGTGAGTGTCAAATGATGATGCAAGATGGGAAACACTGATGGATGGGACCGAGTCCTATTTCTGAATTATTATGGTGCTGTAAATCTCTGCTGTGCTCCTGACCTTGGTGTAACATCAGCTGATGGCAGCTGAGAATTTGGTCCCTTGTTGAAGCTGAACTTATATAACCCTTCTCAAGAGAGCAATCAGCATTATTTTGTGTAAGAAAATGAAGAAAAATCTGAAATCTAGACAGGGAGGTAAATTAAATCTCTTGTGTAGAGAACAAAGAGGTAAACTAATGTTTCCTGATGGGAAGGAACATGTGCTGCTTCACGTACAAAAGAGGAGTCACATTCCCCCACAAAGCAGAGTACGTATTTAACCAGCCTTTTGACAGACATTAACAGCAGAATTTACCTAATTTGGCTTAGATTTTTTTTACGGGAATGCACATAACTCCAGGTCAAATACTGCTTGAGTCAGGGAAAACAAAAGTGGTGGTGATGGACATTGTGTAGCTTTATTTCTGAGCGGGGTTGAGGCCTGTACCCTCAGAAAGAAGGACTTTCTGAATTCACGAGAACTTGCACAGCCCCACCTGTGGCACAGAGCCTGATTGGTCATGATTTAATCATCATTAAATAACCAGCTCATCTCTGCTGTAATTGAAGGCCGTGTACCACGATTCAGCTCCACGAAGAATGTCCAGAACAGAACTGGAGGGATGCCTGGGAGAAGGCTTCTTTCATATTCTTCCATAAGACATAGACTTAAATCACACTTTTTAATATTATAGGGAGCTCGGGTAGCTGTCCTGCACAAGGGAGGACAAGTCTTTTTGAGTGGTCCTGTGAGAGTATAACTTGTTCTTCCTGTCTAACCAGAGAAGGATGAAAAGACAGAAACATCAAAATATCCCACTCCCCGATGAGTCTCTGTCACTCTGGTTATACCAGACAGATATTGACTTGTTTGATTTTGCAGAAATAAGAAAATGTGCTAGGACTGCAGAAGGCTTACAGCTGCTGCTGTCTTGTGAACAACTTTGTGCTGGTTTGAAGCAGTTCATCACCGCACCAGAGGAGGTTCCTCCTCCCCTGCACTGCTGCATTCCTGTCACAATGTTCTACAAAGACTGGCTCTCTCCCCTTCCTCTGAGCTGCACAGGGACATTAGCATGAAAACGAGGACTTTGTTCCTTAAGTGTTCATCCATTCCTGCAGCTTACCCTCCCACCTGAAGTTCTCATCTGTGGCATCAATGAGTTTCCCTGGAAATTGGTTTGATGAGGCTGCTTAAGTGCAATCCACTTACGTATTATATGCAATAATCTCTCCATAATTATAGACCTCCCTTTATTATTATGACATCTTTTAACACTTTTGAAGTTCCCTCAGTCTCATAATTCAGCTTCATTGACCAGAAAACAAAGAAACCCACCAGCTGCAGAGTTAAAATCATGATGCTGTTGGCTTTAATCTCTCTTTAATCATTAAAATATAAATTAGCACTTGTACTCGTTACTTCCCAAGCAGCTTTCTCTTCTGGATTTCTTTCATCCTCTGCTCACAACTGCCACCTGCTTTTTCTGGTGCCTACCAAGGAGGAGATTCCTTCCCAGGGTTTGTCAAGAACAAGGTTCAGGGGCCTTAACAGCAAAAAAATCATAGTACAGGAGAGGAGTTGAGCAAGTACGGAAGAGTAGGTCAGGGCTGTGGGCATCTGTCATAAGGACACTCCTTTAGTACATCCATTTTTAGCTGGGGTGTCCCTTGAGATAAGAAGTTTCAGAAGCCTCTTTGGGGCAGTGCTGAAGTTTTTAGCCAAAATTGGATGTGTGGCACACACCACTTGTGCTAGATTTCCTTGCAAATCCTCTGGTGGGGCTCGAGATGGTTTTGGTTTTATGTAAGTTTTCTCTAAGTGAAAATGTGCTTTATTTCTAGTGCAGTGAAGCGTGTAAGCACATGCTGCTTGTCCACAGTCAGTTGTTGCCCGAGATCCTACATCAGGAGAAGATTTTCTGCTCAGGGCTGCATCTCCATCCCGGCCAAGAGCAACTCTGGAGGAAAGGATGTGTTACCTTCTAGTGGGATGGGATATTTCAAACATCAGGGTTTGGTACACAGCTCTTACGGCTCACAACTCTATGTGTGGAAGAGCTTTAGTGTTACATGCACAGCTCTGGGTAAAAAGAATGATTTGCTGAGCTGTGAGAAAGGCTGAAGTAATGGAAAAATCATGCAGCATATCTGACTTAATTGTGTCCCTTATGGAATACCTAAATGATGTGCAAAGGGGTGATCCTAATTAAGAAAGGCTCAACCTGTTGGTTAAATCTTAGGAAATATCTGTTCTTCCTTATTATCTGAGCTTCTTTCTACATTTCCTAAACGTACTAGACAAAATTTAAGGCTTGAATCAGTGAAAGATGTACTGTGTCTGGATTTTGTGTATTCATGATATTTTCCACAAACTTTGAACATGATATGGTTTGGTCCATGGCCAGTTCTTAAAACAAAGCCTTTTTCATTATTATTATTTTAAAAAAAGAAGTCTATCTTGTATGCTATTGAATATAGCTATCAGGCTACATGAATTAGACATGTGAAGCTGTGGCTCCATTGAAAACAGATTTTTTTTTTCCTCCAGTAAATGCTGAGGAAGCAGTTTTATTCTCTGCCAGAATGAGATAGTTATAACATCTCTGAAAACAATCTTCCTAATTTTGACAATACTACGAAAATCCTGGTTTGTTTTACCACTCATAAAAACTGGCTGTACATAATTTGTGATGTCTTAAAAGGATATCCAGGGCTCTATTTATCTTTCACTTCAATAAGCAGAGAATTGGAAAAGAACAACAGAAAGAAGCAACAGATGTGCTTGGGTATTTGAGCATAACCCCATTTGGGAAGGCTCAGTGTGGTTTATTGGAATTTCAGTGCTGTAAAGCCAAGCACGCGTGACCTTGTGGGGAGCCCCAGATTTGTCTGATACAACAGGAACGTTATTCAAAGTGGCACAGCTCTGTGCCTGGCAGCAAAATGATCTGCCAAGGGCAAGCAAAAAGTACACCAGGAGCAGGTGGAGGCAGAAGGTCCCTGAGCAAAAACCACAGAGGTGTAGGATTGGAGCTCCACTGGCTGCCACGGAGAAAGGCCCAGCTCCATTTTATTTGCACCCTTTTGTCAGATATTTATTCACATTGATAAGATCCCCCTGAGTCCTTCCAGAGGGAATGGCCCCAGCTGTCCCAAGCTCTCCTTGTGTGTCAGATGCTGCAGTCCCTTCATTACCTTCACAGACCTCTGGTTTATTGGAATTTCAGTGCTGTAAAGCCAAGCACGCGTGACCTTGTGGGGAGCCCCAGATTTGTCTGATACAACAGGAACATCATTCACACAGCTCTGTGCCTGGCAGCTCTGCCCAGGAAGTCCATCCCACTTCCACGTCCCTCTGTGCTTAGCAATCCTCCCCAAAAATCGGAATTTTGGGGTCTGAAACAGAAGGTAATGTTGCCATGATCGGCCCCGTTGTCATTCCTGCTATCAGCCCACCCTCCCAAGGAAGTTAATGCCATACAAGAAAAATTGTTCTGCCAGAGCAGCACACCTGCTTACTTCTACTTGGAGGATGGTTTTCCTTTCTTTTCTTTTCTTAAGGCACTGCAGGTTTTGCTTCAGACAGTGGGATGTTGGAACACTTCCCAGTAGCATCTGAAAATATTGAATTGCCAAGAGCGTGGTGGGGCCTTTGAAAGAGAGAAGTGGAAATGGGTTTGACCATTGCCAAGGGTTTAAGTGACATTTGATCAGGTGTGGATTCTTGTATTCCAGACAGCTTTTGTGTAGATGTTTCAAATGAGTAATCATTAAAAACCTGAAAAAAATTCCCCCCAAATAAACAAAAAATAAACTAACCAAACAAAAAAAAAATCAAATTGAAGAGTAAACGTAGAGACCTCCTTGTACACAGGCTCGTATTTCAGTTTAAATTAAATTTTATTTCACACTTTATTTTCTTTTATTTTCAATGTTAATTTTTCTTTGTCCTGTAAATAGCTTATTTGTCTGTAAATACTAAATAAGAGGGATACTGCATGCTGCCAGGTGGGAGAGTTTCATGATTACTTGAGTCAAATATAGTATTTTTGTACTGCATATATTGAGAATACATGAGGTGTCACGGAGGTTTATGTTCTACATGCCTAATAAAAGCTACATAATGCAAATAGGGAAGTCTCTAAGAAATGGTAAATAAATAGGATATTATTACTTGAAAATACCAGGGCATGTTTTGATTTTGAAGCTTAACTTGAATGGCTTTCAATGTGCTATGAAATTGCTGGTTATGTGGGCTGTTTAATAGCTTAATTCAGTTAATTCACTGAATAGTGAGGAATTGGTGAATAACTTCTGTGTTCAGCCACTTCTCCACGGTAAAATGAGGATGCAACAGAGGAAATTAAGCACTGACAGCAGGTGGGTGGATATCATTCCCTAAATTCAACACTGACTCCTCCATGGAAAGGGATGTTCCTATCCAACCCAAAGAATTGAAATGTTCCCATTCAGCTCTAATCAGTTTAGACAAGTGTCTGTAAACCCTTTTTCTTCCACAGAAGTATGGAGGAGAGAGTTTTTAAACAACTGACAACCAGTCTTCTGAATCTGAAAGGAACTATCAAGTGGGTGTATTCGTGGTGTGTGGGTGTGTGATTTATACCTAAAATATAAACCCACACACGTAGGCTTGGATAAGATGGAGGGACTTTTCCAAGCATTTTGTGGGGATTTCTTGTTTAACAAGAAATTCATTTGCCATTCTGCATTTCTTCCAGCTGCCTGTAGTAAGTGATTTATAAGAAAGGATTGTTAAGGTTTGATTTAGAGTAAAGCCAGGGGCTGAAGTAAATTCCCTTTACAACAGATATTTCTGTTAGCTTTGGGGAGACCTCTGCAATAACATCTCCATGCCCACCTAGATCTGTTAGAACCTGCTTTAAAACTCTCAAGCAAAATTCCAGGCTCTGATTTCCTTTTGTTTTGTGCCTTCCCAGCCATGCAAGAGGGAAAATTAAGTGCAAGAGGGAAAATCAGGTACAAGAGGGAGCAGGTGGTGCAGGATTCAGCAGCAAATTAGCCATAAACTTGTGGAGAACAATGTAGTTGGAAGCAATTAATTCCATATATTGAAGAACACTATTCCTTCCACTAATCACAGCTGCTCAGGTCTCACCATGAAGAAGAAAAGAAGGATGATGGGCAGATATTTGTAATGCCATGGAAAAAACACCTGGTTTACAATTTAAATTGTCTTGTGATAAAGGCTAAAGCCATCTAAATTCCAGCTTTAGGAAAGCATTAACTTTTCCTCCTGTTATTAATGTAGAATAATATATATAATATATCCCTTGTTAGGTCTTGGGGTCTGGCTCTGGATTTGATGATCACTTCAAGGCTATGTCATATCCAGGATATTTTTTTTTTTCCTTTTTCTACTCTTTGAGCTCTGCGGCTAAATTGTGATAAAATAAGGATTCCTCCTATTTATTTCACTAATTTTTATGTCCATCCTAATGGTTATGGCGGTTGTTAAATCAGAGATGGAAACAGGGAGACTTTAGAGCATAATTTTCTCTGTTACATCACTTAAATAAGAACCAGTTTTGCTGTCTATTATGGCAGCAGAGACGTGAAGTTTTTATTCACACACAGGAGTGATAGAATTTTTTTTTGTCAGTGCTGTGTCCTCACCAGAGCTCACTTCAGTTTTCTGAAGCAGGGCTGGAAGCAAAGGAGTCCCCATACAACACTAAAAAAAAAAAAAAAATCACCCTGGTGATGAATAAGCAGTGGTGAAATGTATATTTTTTGGAGTATTTAGAGCATGTTTGGGTGACCCCTGGGAGAACAGGGGAAGGAGAGCAACTCCTAATTCAATTGTGAGTTTATGGACTGTGAGCAGAAACTGCTGCATGCAACGGTGTGCTTTGTATTCCAGAGGGGTGGGATTACTCCGGGATCATTTTCAGTCCTTGAGGCTCTTAAAAATCAGTGCAAGATGAAGGCTTTGTGCAAGGAGGGAGCATTTCACCCAAGAGTGAGTGAGAGGGGAGTGAGGTCATCCAGAGCCATGGGGCTCATGAGACAAAACTCCAAATCTTTGTGGAGAAATGAGAGTGTCTATGTGGGAATCCTTTGCCTTGGATCCAGTGTTTCTCTTGGAACCATTGGAGCCCTGGAGGCAACCTCCAAGAAATAAATTGGGAAGGATTCCATCCATTTGGCCTGCCAAAGCTGCTCCAGTCAGACATTTGGGTTTGTCACTCCCCTCTCTTATAGAAAGTCTAGGCTGGGCTTTGCTGGGGAGGTTGGTGGTGCTGAGCTCCCTTTCCTGCCCTGGAGGAGATCTGCTGCTCTAGCTCTGCTTTGTAGACCAAGCCCAACAGGGAAAAACATTAAATTAATAATTTCAAACTTTGCTGGGCCACTATAGTTCCCACCAGAGTTTTATCTTGGTTTTTTTTGGTTTTTTACATTCTTTTTTTCACTACCTCATGTAATGTAATACAATAAGCTTTTCACCAAAGGCAGGGTACCTGTTTTGTCCAAACAATAGGCCCAGGTGTTACCAAAAAAAAGAAGCAACAACACAATAATCCAGGAAAACTTGAAATTACTAAATATGAATTAAAATAGAATTTTTATCCATATTGTATATTTTTATCTCTCACATCAGATTGTCTCATGTATTTTCCACGCTCTTCAAAGTTCTTGCTGTGCTTAACCTGTCTTGAGGAAGGTGTTTTTCTAATGAAAAAGGCAATTACAATTCACTATTGTAAAATATAGAACTCAGTTACAGTTCTGATTGTTCTTCAGGAGAAATATATTCATTTAGCCCAGGCTTTTTGGAAAACAACTGATGTAAGCTTCCATAGGTGACCCAACTAGCCCCAGCATCAGCCAGACAGGTATTTCAAAATCATAAATGATATTTAAACACTAGATTATTTGATGTCCTGGAAAAAGTACTTATTTTCTTGCCTTTCTCTGACTATTTTGGACTGCATTTGAGCATGAAAGCTGAAATTATAATATTTTTAAAAAGCTTTATTCTAATCTTGGCCCACCAGAAAGGGGGGGGCTTTCAAATAACGTTGGGCATGGAAGCATTGTTAGCCAAGGTGAGGGGTGACAAAGCAGCTGCCATGACTTGGCTAATTAAAAGGCATTTTCCTAGCTCTGCTCACATCTTTGGGATTAAGCATGACTGAAGTTGGCTTTGGAAAGCACAGCCTCCTTGCCTGCCCAGTGGGGAGGGACACAGGACCTCCCAGAGCCCAGTGCAGTGACAGCATGGCACAGGGCAGGGATAAATCCCTCCTGTTTATGTCTGGCCATTAAACATGAGCCTAAGGTTATGTGCAGCATGAGATTTACCTAATTTCCTCTTCTGAGAGGATACAGTTGTGGAGATTGGCGTGGCTGTTTTTTTAAGCTTTAGCCTTCCCCTGGGTGGTTTGTAGGGTCAGCTGAGGCACTCCCCTGCGTGGCACTGTCCCTGTGGGTTCTGTCCCTTCTCTGCACAAGAGAGAAGCCCCTGACAATTTAGGGAGTGAGGGATGCAGCAGGAGCCAAGGCCGTGGCAGGGATTTGTGCAGCTGAACATCTGCTTTCACCCCTTCCCTCTCTCATCTACTGTAATAACAACTTATGGCTACCTATGTTGGGCATTAGCTTCAATTATCAAATTAGTTATCAAAGTGGTGCAATTCAGCTGAAGTGGGAGCTGAGACTCAGCCCTCACTGCCACTTGAATGCTGCAAAATCCCAAGCTCACTGCCAGCTGCCTGGCAAATCAGGCCAGCAGGTCCATCCCAGCCTGGTGCTCATTTTTGCACATATGCAGGGGGGTGCTCGTGCACAGAGACTGCACAGCTCTCCCTGGCTCTGCCCAGAACCACCCAGAGAGGCTGAGACAGTGGAGGCTCAGCATTGTAATAGCTCTGTGTGCTGTTAGACCTCATCATGTCATCATACCCAGGAGAAGGCAACTTTAATTTTCATATTGAATAGTAATGCTCGAAGCTCAACATATTGCTTTGAATCAAAGCAGCCCAAACTTGAAAGCATTTATAAAGTGGAAACAGGTGTAGTCAGCTGTTTAAATACTTTGCAAGTTGTTTGACACATTGCCACAGTAGTTTGATTCACATTTTGAAAGTTAGGCATTTGCATAAGCAGAGTGAGATCATAAATCATTTTGGACAGCGTATTATTATTGTGTTAGTTCCTGGGGATTGATGGAAACAAGTAGCTGGAACAAAGCAATGCAAGCTTGTTCTGAACATATATATACATGTTTATGATTAGCATTAAAGCAAAGAAAGTAACAGAAAATAATTTTTCATAAATAATAAAAATCATATGAGGGTTGTGGTTTTTTTTTTAAATTCAGCTGCTTTATTTTTGTGCCTCCTTTTAGTAAGCTTGGAGTTGCTGAGTGGAAGTATCTCAAATGACTGTTTAAATAAAATGTCAATCAGGCACCTAAATTCCATGTAAAAGGGAGCTCAGGCATTGTACTTGCAGGATTGAATTCCAGATGCTTCAGAGCTCTCCAGATCTTGTGCTATCTGCTGCTCCTTGTTGTCTTTTGAATAATTGTTGCATGCCACGACCCATGATCTTTGCTTCCCTAGAAGTTCGTACTGCTCCATATTTTATGACATGTTGCAAAATGGATGAAAATATTAATCTTCTAAAAATAAGTTAATTTAATAGAGGAAGAAGGGAGAGAGCCAGGCTTTATGTTACACTTGTTTGATGAATGTTCTATATTTCATCTTCATGCACTGGAGCCAAGAGAGAGTAACTTGTCTCTTTGCATAAACATATGGTGGCTTTGTTTTGAGGCACATTTGTGACAGCAGTGAGTGAGTGACTTCCCAGGCTCTGACAGTTGTCATATTCCTGGGTAGCAGAGCTGCCAAAGAACATGAATATTAACACAGCAATTCAAATTCCCTGTAACACCAGAGCACTGGATTCACAAACTGCTTCTCCTAAGAAATTGAGTGTTACTACACTTGTTTGCTCAGAGCGGGGGGGTTCTGTTCATTTGTTTGGGGCTTTTTGCTTGTTATTTTTACAGCTTTTGGAAGTCTTTATTTTGGAGCCAACATATACAATAGAAACTGATTGCCTTTGATCCAAAGTAGTCAAAGAAGCTGGATTTCAGCAACTGCAGTCTCTTTCTGGGCAATAGATCTGTTTGTGCTCTTTGATGATGGGAAGTGACTGGTGTATTTCCTCAATAGACAATAAATATGGGATGCTGTGAAATGGAAAGCAAAAGGAACATCATCTTTGTCTTCCCCTTGACAAAGGCCATCTGACAGACCCACTCTTGCTCCCTATAAGTAGGCAAGAAAGGGAAAATAATGAAGAAAACAGTCATGAACAATGAGTTCATACTAAGGATTTTATGGAGAAGGCAGAATGTAGATAAGGGACTAAAAAGACCATGGCGTGCTGTGCTGAGAAACATTTATTCAAACGCATTAAAGGAAAACCAGAATGTTTTATTATGAAACAATTTGTGTTTTGTAGCCAATAAAACAATCGGGCAACTGAGGTCAGTTCTAAAGAAAGCCAACTCCTCAACTTTGTGAAAACCATGGAAAATTTTCAAAGGAAAACACCGTCAGGATCAAAACAGCTTTATTATACTGAAAAGGAAGAGGGGAAGGGGCACACAGATAAAAATTGTTCTTTGTGGGCTCAGTTGAGTTCCCCACTTGGCACTGGCAGTGCCAAGAGCCACCAGCCAGAGAGACACAGCAGCTCAAACTTTATTATTACTCTCAAACTTGCTAGTTAGATTTCAAAATAGAGGATTTAGCAGGGAAGTGGTGAATAAAACAAAGAAAGCCAACTCAGCAGCTAACTCTTACACGTGTTAACTATTTGTAAGTGTTATTTACTGAAGTTTTGTTGCTGTCTACCCCAAATCCAATTTTATTCCACAGGACTTGACAATTGGATGTGAGGGGCAAAATTCTCTGCTTCTAATCTCCATGCATCAAATCTTATTTAAATGCAAATAGTAACCTTAAATTCTTTCTCCCAATTTAGTTTTGCAACCCAAGAACACCAAAAGGTCTCACTGAAGTGATTTTTTTCTATCAGTCTGACATTTGTAGAACCAGATCTAAATCAACAGTGTAATAAATAATAAACTGAGCATTTTTTTGTAATATAAATATCATTGAACATATAAATTAGCAAGCTGGTAAAGAAGCCAAATATGATAGCAAAAGATGGCAAAAAGCTCTGTTGTCATATTTCAGATTATTTTGCTCCCAATGTGATGAGGTTATTATAACCCAAAGCTGTCCAAGGAAAGCACAAAAAGATCATGTTTTTGTGTTATATAAATATGTAGATGCTGAGTCAAAAGCAGAAGGAGCAGTCAGTGACAAAGTTTTAATTTCTGGATGTACTTCCACAAACTCTTCAAGTCCTTGATGTACTTAGAAAGCAGCCAACTGTTAATACCTAATTTTACAGGGAGAAAGTGCCCTGTGGAAAACAAAACAAAAATATAATTCTTATTTTTGATAGAGCAAACCACTTAAGCACGTATTCCATCTCATAATCTGGTTAGCAAAGCGTTGAGGCATTTATTTCAGTGTTCCCTATAGTACTACTTAAAAATTAATTCAACAAGCTGTTGAGCAATCTTGCTTCATCCAGTAAAACACTCAAGCATGAGCAAAGTAAAATTCTGTTACAGATTTTTATTGTCCCAGACATTTTTCCCAGCCCATTTTTTTGCATAAATTTGCTCTCTGCTTGGCATCAGAGGATGGATTTGCTTTTGTATTAATTGCAAGCTTTATCCTGAAATATGGAATGAAATGATTACAAAGAATCACATGTGAATGAGGAATAGCAGTAAAAGTGATGAAGTTCTTATTTCAGGTAAAATTTGGACTGATATTCAGACTGACACGAGATCAGCTCTGCAGTTCATAGCTTTCTTCTTAATACAACCATGTAAAGAATATTGTTCTTGTTTCCAGTTTCTTGAGCTTTTACTTTTTGAATAGTCCATTTTTTATATTATTGTTTATATATTTATATATTGTCAATTTTTTCTGATGAGGATTTAGGGTTGAATATAGGGACACACACTGATTTATGAGACTAGAGTGCTTTGGATAGCACTGGATACCTCCAAATTTTACTGTCACTAAACAAAAATAACATTGCTGAATGGAAATTCCCTTCATCTTCTCAGGATGTTTTAGAGGCCAACAACATAAATAGGATCAAAAAAGGATTAGGCAAACCCACAAAGGAGTCATGAGCTATTAAACACAATGCTTCACCAGGTCATTGAGTGGAATTCCTAACCTGCTCTTTGAGGATGAGATGAGGAACACTGCATTTGCTTTGATTATTCAGTATTTCCCTTCAATATTCACTGATGATCATCGTGACAGGCAAGATGGGTTTCTGTGTTGCACCTCTTCTCCTGGTACACTCTGAGGTCTTCACAGGAAAACCTGGCAGATCTCACCAATGGAAAAGCAATTTATTTTCTTTCCACTTGTGATTGTGAAGAAATAATCTGCCAGAGGTTAAGAGGATGGAGAAGTCTCCTTGAAGAATCCAGAGAAGACATAGAAACGTTCTCTAGAGCATGTTCTGTTCCTGTTTCTCTCATCCAAAACATTTTACTTAAGCTTTTGCATCTACTTTTGATTTTCTCAGCCTGTTCCCCAAACTGGATGTCTAATAGAGTTACACCTCCACAGGTGATACCTGAAAGGGGTAATGTGCATGTCAGTCTATTATTTTTTCTGGAGGAAGCTGTCCTGTACTTGCTTATAGGCAAATATATTCCTTCTTTTAATTAATGATCTCCCAAACTATTAAACAAAACAGAGATCCAGGAATAAATAAGAAAGTCTGGTTTAGATGTTTATTCCTCTTAGCCAAAGGCCAAATGTGTTTATGACCTTGGGGCCACAGATAAGTCCTAAGTATTTTTGATGATTGTGGATTTCACATTAGAAAATAACTTCCAGTTTTCTTTCTAAACAAAAGGAGAATGAAGGGGTCCTTCTTCTGCAGCCACAGCCAGTCAATACAGTCATTAATCTCTTATTTTGACCATTGAAAAAAATTACCTTTTTTTTCCCTACAAATCTATTTCATAGTGAAAAATAGAAATAGATTCAGCTGAAACCTTACAGTTTTTCATTAACAGTATGGATTCTGGGAGTCTGTGATTTGATTCAGGTTGCATGTGTTGGCTGACCCTTACACAGGCAGTAATTACAATCACTAGGCAGTAACTCCCTGGCAATTATTTCCTGTGCTGTGTGAGCTGAGTTGTGCCATCTGAGACAGAATATCCACAAAATTTCCAGTGAAGGTTCTGCTTTCCACAACAACCATCAGGCAGGTCATGGGCACAAAGAGCAGCACTGATTTGAGGGGTTTTAGGCACTCTGCACTGGGAGTTTAAACCCTGGGTGATGTGGTGGAAAAAATAGCTCTTTAAACATCTTAAATTTTATTGACCCTCTACAAAGGACTGTCTTGCTATCACAAAAGTTATCCACAGCTCTTTGAGGGCCAGAGGAGGAGAAGGTAGGTCTCTGTAAAGCAATGCTTATAATCATCTCTAGTTTGTGGGAAGAGTTTTCACTGTTCCTTTGAGAAGTTCAATTATGTGAAGATTACAGAAGTAGCTGTTGGATTTATTCTCAAGTGTCTGTGGTAATAATTCAAGGAGGAATGAGTGAAAAAATAATTTGAAGTCTGACATTAATCTTTGAATTTGTAGAAGAGCAATTGTTAGAAAATTCCCTACTGGTTTCTTTTCCCAGTTCAATTCAGAATAGTTTTGAACAGGAGGTTATTCAGCACAGAGTTAGTACTTCTTTTCTCTACAGCTGGCATAAAATATTGCTGTCAAGAGTCAATTTGGGTTGGTAAATATTTTTCTCCTGCAGTCTTCTAGTATGTTTTTAAAACCAACAGAGCAACGTGAAAAGCTGAATCTTGGAAAAAGAACTATTCCACAAACTTTGATTAACATCACTTGGTTGATGGATCAAAACCAGAATCCGAAATCAAACTTTTTTTTCCTTTAATACAGTGAAGCTAAGAGTAAAGTCTGTTTATAATGGTTTTTGACTTTAAAATGAGACTGTTCTATGCCATCTGTGTTTGCTAAAAGCCTTATGAAAGAAACTCAGTTTACAACAAGTTTATTCAGATCAAGATCATCAAATTCCATCTGTATGGCCTGATCTCGTCAGAATTATCCTATTTTAGGTTGCTGCCTTTGTGACAATAGCATTCAGACCTAGTGCTCATGAACCTGACCCAAAACTCAACTATGTCCTTAGGCAATCTCGGATCGTGAGCATTAAATCTTTCCTAACTGCAAATTACATTTCCTCCATTAATTTCTAGAATTTCCCAAGTTATCAATTACACAAAGCCAAACGTTCAATGTTGAAAAAGCCCAGTAGATTTGGATTTTAATTTCTCTTAGCTCTTTATCATTGTTCAGAGATAGTGCATGCGATTTACAGATGCTTAAAAATCCCAGGAAACTCTCAGGATACTGGGAATCACTCTTCCACAGTTTGCATGAAAGGCAACATGAGCACAAGCTGACACAAATGTGTGCTTTACTCTGACCAAGACAAGCAGCAACAGCTCAGGATAATACAGGAATTGTATTTTCCTCTGGTTTTCCAGATTAGATGAGTCTGTGTGTACAAGCTGGGACAAACAGGTTCCTTTATTCAGCTGCTTTATTGTTATTCAGGTGCCATACCTTGGTGTGCAGCACTGGGGAAAACCAGATTTCTGTTTCCAGTACCAAAATACGAGGCAAAAGGGCAGGCACACACCAAGCCTGGCTAGGACACAGGGCAAAATATCACGTGCCTTGCTCTTAAACCCTTGTTCCCAACAAGGGCTCCCATCAGAACCAAGATCTCTTTGAAGGCTTGGAAAATTTCCTGTTAGGTTTGATGAAAAGCAGAGCTTTGCTTGAGTTATTTGCACAAGCAGAGCCCAGGGCATGAGTCAAGTTATTGGGCTCCCCTGGGGATGCTGAGACAACTGGGCTGTGGATTCAGGGTGCCCTGAGGAGTGTGGGGAGGGCTCAGGCTGAGTTTGCTGATGCCACTGCCCTGTCCCCACGGAGCTTTTGGCTTTTCCCTCTGGAGGGTAAGTGAGGGGGAGAACAATAAATCTCAATACAATTGCTGCTTGACATTTGAGCAGAAATTTAAACAGAAAGGCAGGGTTGCTGCTACCTTTGTCTTTGGCAAGATGTTTGCACTCCACTTAGTTTGTATAGAGGGTGCAAATGCCTGTGGTGCCCTTTTTGAGCCTTTGCATCAGAACTTTTTTAGTTTTGGGAAGGTGTTCTTGGCATATTAAAGGAGGCACAAGATCACTGCTTTGTACCTGTGGGGCTAAATGGAAACAGAGGCTGTGCACTGTCTTTCAGGATGCTCTGCCTTTTTCCAGTTTTTTCTGGTTTTAATTATTCCCCCTTTGGGATGCACAGTATGCTTAGCACAAGTGTTTTCCATTAGAAGGCATTTTACCAGGAGTGCCCACACAGGTGCTTTTTAATAACATTTAAGGGATCTTTGCAGAGAGCCCTGCAGACCTTCAAACTTGCCAGAGCATTATGGCAACAAATACTGGGAATCTAAATAAAATGTTTTGTCACGCTGGGGAAAAAAGAAAGGATTTATTCTGGAGTCTTGAGGAAAGTCCAGGTATCCATTTCCATGGTTTTACTGAGGGTAGAGGGGTCAGGTTTGCTTTTTACCTAGTGCTTGCAGCCATTTATATACAAGTAACCAGCAATATTTGCACAATCCTTTCTATATGTATTTCTAAATATTATTTTCATGGTGAAATGACACTGAATGGCCTCTGATCTACTCATGCTAAGTAACATTTTACTTGACAAGCAGTCCTACTGAACTGTGAGGGGAAAAGTTGATTGAATACTAAGGTTTTGGAATCTGACCATAAATAAGTGGTGACTTTGTTTTTTATTGCTTCCAATTTCTTATCTCTGAAGTTTCCTGGGGTAGATTCAAGATGTCCAGAATTAAGATCATTGCTCCTCAGTGTAAATTAAAAGCAAAATTAATTACGTCTGAGTTTATTTCCCACAACTTTAATGCTTTCAAGATGGTTTGCTCCACCTCACCCTGAGCTTCACCAAAGTCAGTGGAATCAGGCCAGTGGTAAATATTGTCTGAGATTCCAAGAGGGAAACTTCCTGCACAGAAGATGCCTGCTGCAGTTTTTAATTTAAGCTGCAGTGTTTCAAGACAGAGAGATATTTAGAGACTCAAAGGCACATCTGGGAATATTTTATAAACCATAGTATTCTCCCAATGAAAATGTAAAGCTTGTCTTATGCTATATCCAAAATTTCATCTTAATTAGGGTTTGCATTCCCTACATGCAGCTATATTTTATGTTTGTTTTGACATCAGAGACATGCCATTAATTAAATGCCAGAAAAAGTAAAGGTGGTGGAGAGAGTGACATAAAATATGTACATATGAAAATATGTATATGTGTGCATGTGAAGCTAAATAGGTTTTTTTTGCTCTAAGAGTCAGCATCGAGGTCATTCTTGAGATTTTATTCCTTCCTAGACTTCACTGGGGAAAAAATACCTTGGGAGTTTAATGGAAGGGCAAATTGAACTGGTGAGAAGTTTGGTTTTTTTTGTACCCAGCCTCTGGTAAGCAACTTTCCAGTTGTCATTCTGAAGGTGCACTCTGATCACTCCTTCTGTTTGTAGTATAAGGCCTACTGGGATGTCTTCATGCTTGTTTGGTTTGAGGGGGGTTGTTTTTCCAGTTTTTATTTATTTATTTATCTATTATTAGCTCCAGTTATCCTTAACGCAACTGTCAGAATCGTAAGAACAAGATGCAGCAGCTGTGACTTGAGCTCTTGTTGTGGTTTAAGATAAGCGTGGTCTGAACCTCACAGATACAGCCACTCCAAGCTTCTCAGCTGCAGCTAAATCTGAGTTACAAGTCAGGGGTGGGAGCAACAACTGGCTCTTTTTAACTATATACTGAATATTGTTTATAATAATGATGGGACACACAGTCACCAGCTCTGCAAATGTTTATCGAATTCTTGGGGATGGCTTTACTTCCTTACATAAAGTGCTCTGAAGCCCATGTGGAAATGGGGTGTGTTAGTCCTGAAGGCTCTTCTGGGCCCCTCCTGTCCTGCAAGGGTCACAGAGAGGGAGCCAAACTCATTTCTTGAGCCCTGGGCCAGAAGGCACTCGATCCACTGGAGTTTCTCACACTTTTCCATGTATGACTTCTTGTTTATCCTTTTATTGCCAATATGTTGGCCCAAGTTATGCTCCAAAGTGTGAAGAGTATTATTTTCCATGTCCTCTGGCATTACAGACTCCTCTGACAGCAAATCTGCTCCTCCTCCCCAGTACACACTTGTTTTCTTATACCAGCTTGCAGATTAAGGGACTAATAATTCCCTCTTGGAGAGGGAAAACAGTATCCCACTTGTCCAGCCATCTTATCATCTGCTGAGTTATTTAATACTCCACACATTTATTTTATGTCATTAATCACTGAATCTGGATGAAACACAGATTTTTGAGGTAGGGAAAACATCCTGCCAGAATCAAACCATAGGGGTTTTTTATAGAAGTTTTTTGGGGTTTTTTTTGCCTGTGTCTGTATCCTGAGAAGGGAGGCAGGCAAGTTCACTGCAGTATTTCAAATAATCTGATCTTTAGAATGCAGAAATCACAACAGACATCGTATTCAGCACCAGATAAAATCTGAGTGGAAAATTAAATTTAGGAATGGGGTCCTGTTCCAAACCCTTCTGGAGACTGTTCCTGGATACCTGAGGAGCTGCTTCCCTCTACAGGAACGTGCCTGACCATGACAGCTGTGGAATAATAGAAAGATTGGAGGAATGATTTTTTTTTCAATTACTTCCATTGAAGAATACATGTTGGACTCAAATTATATTGGTTTTTTGCAATTCTCTTCTTTAGATGGCTGTCCTAGAGTAAATCTCTGTGTAACAATCCGTGGTACTCCTTTGAGAAACCTGTTTGTAGTTTTCAAAACTTGCCCCTCAAAAAAAAAAAAAGTTGCTCAGCTCCTCACACTCTCTTGCTTGCCTGGAGATGGAATTAAACTGTAAGAGAATTGTATTAAGAACAGGATATGCAGTGCTCTTGGGAAAGGATAGTATCTTCAGTTTAAAAATGGGAATAATCTTGACATCACTGGGGTCTGAAAAAAAGCTCTTTTGCCTGTAAACTTCATAGTGCTTTGCCATACAGTAATGAGGCCAATAAAAGTGTTGGATGTACAAAAGAACTTTGGGTTAATTGATGGATGGTTAACTCTTGCTTAGCTGAAATTTCAGAGGTTAATAAATAGCAGAGTACCCTTTTGAGAAAGGCAAACTTCAGCAGGCTAAATGATGTGAAGTTGGGATTAGTATTTGACATTCTGATATTGGATGAGCCAGAATGGCTTTAATTATCCCAGAGTTGTGATCCACGTGAGATTGTGGGGCTGCAAGAAGAATTTTATCTCCATACTCTTAAATCCAAAATCAATATGTGTAAAGAAAGAGTTGCTGAAGTCCAACTCAGAATTTGTGTATTAAAATAGGCAAAAAAAGGCTTTTCAACTATATAAATAAAGAAGTAAGAGGAGATACTTTTAAGCTCCAGTGTGAGCATGGGTGTTGCTTTAGATGTGGCAGTAAAAAAAAATCCCAAAAGAAAACAAAACATTTTGTCTTGACTTCCCCCCCACTCCCAAAATATAAAAGAGATATTTAAAATGGGCAGAGAAAAATGAGCCATGTATTTATATATATTGATAGTACTGAAGGATCAAAAAAAGTAATATTGAAGTAAGCATGGAACACACTGAAATAAACAGAAATTGTCTTTTGTTATAGCACAGCTGTAGATCAAATGAGATTAGTCACTCTGATAAATTCATGCAGACATACATCCTTTGTCTAGCACAGTGCATCAGCCTGATATTCACACATTTCAGTCATGAAAATGAGTAAAAAATTGGAAAAGGCACGTTTAATATGAGAATTGCAAGATTTTAATGTAAATGAACCATAAACAGATGATATAATGACAGGCACTGATGAAAAGTGGATTACAGTGCAGATTAGAGATGAACTCTAGATTAATTTGGGGATGAATCTTGTTTGCTGTTTTGACAGGAGCTATTCTGGCTGTCTATTATTTCATTTGCTTTAAAACCACGAGGGGAAAAGCCTTGGTAGGGTGAAAGATCAATGCACAAAAAGGAATAGACAAAAATTGTCTGTAATTATATTTTGATTGAAAACTATAAAAGCAGTGAAATTATGCAGTACCTTCCAGCAGAAGTACTGAGACTAAGCCAGAGATGTATTACTGCTAAAATAAATAAATGTCTGCATCAATAGGCTTGATCTTTTAATCTCTAATTGTTTTTAATGAAGGACAGAGGTTTTTCTTAAAATATAAATAGACTGAAAGAAGAATTTAAACAGCATGCAATGAAAGCCATGCAGGACTATGTTTGAAACAGCAAGGATACAAGAAAATATCAAATATTCAATCCTCAAGGACACCTTTGGCCTGTGCAATCATATGGGTGGTATCCTATTAGGGGAGAAAATTGAGTGTATAATTACAGACTGTATCATAATGCAAATATTTGGGGGGTGGGGGCTGATTCAACATTTCAAAGGGCAGCTGCAATTCAGATATTTTACTTTTAATTTTAATGTGTAATGGTAGGTCTGGTTTTTAGATTTTTTTTTTTTTTTTTTTTACATGCCTGCGTGTACAATTCCTATCTGCACTAAGACAGAACACCCACCAGTGCTTTGATAAAACACTAAATAATTACTACAGGTTGAAAGTGTTCATTCTAGGATTATCCAACCAAAACAGTAGAAGTGATATAAATTCCACCATTCTTTCTTCTTTTTTTATCTTTTTTTTTTCCTTTTTTTTCCCCAACCTGGCAAATATTAGCTTTTTAAGTCAAAAATCACGAAGCAAGTTTCCAAGCATTCCTCAATCTGTCCACACTCACCGAGTTCCAGGAAACAGAAAGGCTGATACAGCTGCTCGTAGCACTTGGAAAATGTTGAAATCTCTTTCAGTAGCAAAAAAAA
>VXAX01001072.1:362424-412997 GCA_013399835.1 Leptocoma aspasia | reverse complement strand
TTTTTTTTTTTTTTTGCTGTGGCCACAATAAAAATGAAGACAAAATATGGAGGCAGTAGTTTACTGACATTTGCGTTGTCCTGGTGCCTCTGCGACAGCGTTCTGTGTGAGATTCTATGCGGTGTGGATAATAAGAGAAATTAGGTATTCCAGCTGCAAAAACACAGTGTGCAGGGAATGGTGTGAAGTTCAGCTGCAAAAATACAGCATTTTTGTGACATTATGTTCAACCTTCTTCCCTTGAGACATCTCCTTCCAGGTCAGTGTGGACAAGACAGCCATTGCCAATGCGATGGAGTCCATTTGCTTGACAGTCAGGAAATCTGCCTTTCTGCCAGTTTTGTGCTTCTAGCAAATATCAAAGTCAAATGAAGAAAATTGGGCTGTCAAAATCTCTGGTAGCAGAGATAAACACAGTTTGATTGGGGTGGGGAGGATTTTGTTAGAGTAAAAATATATATGTATTAGTTTCCACTAAAGAGGCAATTTCACAGCTTAGAAGATTTCCATAAGGGTCTTTCCATTTGTGTCCCTCTCAAGTTAAAGTATATCTTTTATTTGGCTTTATTTATTTCCATAATTGTCATCACCATCTCCATTTTTCACCCTGGTAGATTTACTGAATGGTCCCTGTCAGAGAAGTTCACTGATCCAACCCTAATTTTTCAGGTATGTGTATATAAAACTGTGCATTACACACTTGCACCACTTAGGGATGAGCAGCAACTCAAAATTACTGTGGGAACCACCTCTCGGATTTCCTTTTCTTATCATGTTCCTATCCTGGGAAACTAAACAAGTAAAAAGTAAGTAAAAAATAAATAAATTCCTGTCATACACGGCTGGATGCCTTAAAAACTGTCTAAAAATGAGAGCTTATAAGTGACAGGAAAATCCATGAATTGCCCAAGTTCTGTGTTCAGTCAAGGTTTATGAGATTTTAAATTCTTATTGTGTAATTATAAAAACTTTAATCTTTAATGATGCGCACTCAGAAAGTCTGAGCTGGTAGGATTAGGGGGAAAAAGTCCTTTTGCAGCAAATCTACTGAAAGAAATAACTGAGATTTTGTGTAGTCTAAATTTTCCCTAATCCAATACATCCTGTATTCCATTCAAAGCATCACTTCTGTGTGTGACTCTCAGCTAGTGTGCATAATTCATTTACTAATGCAAATTGAATGGCCAGGAAATAGCTCTTCTTTAAGAAAAAATTAAAACAAAAAACAGAAAGGCAAAAAAAACCCTCTTGTAGGAAAACTAAAATTTCTTTGCTGAACAGTGAAATTCAGAGCTTTGTACTTTCTGTATTTGGTTTTCTTACATGCACATCAGCCTATTGCAAACCCCTTAGTGATATTTTAGGTTGAGGTGATTAGGGAAAATCCCAAACTGGATGAGCTGCAAACTGGACATGCTAACAGGTCCCTTGAGAGCTGATTTTGGTCATGGACTGTGTGCCAGTAGGAGAGGCAGAGTGCAGAAGGCTGTGGTCCATTCAGAAATTCAGATTTTCAAGATCACAGTGACTGATTTGGTCCTGAAACTTGGAGGGATGAGTGAAGTTGGTGTGTCTGTCAGCTGCAAAAAGCGAGTTTTTAAGAGGTTGAAAAATGGTGTGAATTGTGCCATCCTTAATGCTGGATGTGGCAACGTGATGCAGCACTGATGAGATTTGTGTTTGTCTTTTGGTCTGGTCCGGTTTGCTTTTCATTTCCCCGCTTCCAGTGGGTCTGTTGCAGCTGCAATAGTTAATGAAGTGCTGAAAATGCAGTTGTTATTCAGCACAGGGGGAAAAGCCTTCCCTCTGCTGCCTCCCCACAGGCTGCAGGAGTCCCTGGGATGGGTCAAGGGGAGGACTTGGCCCTGAGCTCAGGCAGCAGAGCCTGATGAGCAGAGCTGGGGAGTTCGACAAACAAACATCTGGGCAGCTGCATCCCACCCAGGCTGGGGACCGGGGGACAAACTGCGAGGTGTGGCTGGAGCTCCCCTGAGTTCCTGTGCTCTGCCTTTCCTCTGCAGCAAGAGGGGCTGCAGGCATTCTCCTGCAGGCAAAAAAGGGCTCTCCGTTCAGGATAAAGCCCTTTGTTTTGCGTTTGTCAGCCGAGGTGTTGACGTTCGTCTTCTTTTGGTTTATTTCTCGTAAGGCTCAGCCACAGACGTTCTCACAAATAAACAGACATGTAAGACTTTTGCTGGCATATTTACTTTTACAGTGCGAAACTAATGAGTGACATATTTCTTTAGCAGCTGCCTTGGTTGTGCAGCCCCTTCCTGCAAAGATCATGCCCTGNAAAAAAAAAAAAAAAGAGTTCAAAACCTGGTAGAATGATAGCAAACATATAAGTATAGCTGGCCAATTAATTGAAATAATAAATGACTCACTTCAGCAAGACCCTGAGTGAATCCCAGTCCTGGACTTCCTGTGCTATGTGAAGAGCCCTGATAGTGTTTATTTAAATGGGAAACATTCTCTGCAAGGAAATGGGTAAATAGGAACCTCAGAAGTTCAAAGCTAAGGTCCTGCAGAAGAAATGCCAAAGCTCAGGGCCATTGTGTACACCATTGGTCCCAATTCACATCAATCAAAGATCTGTCTCTCCTTGCTTGTTCACATTAGTTTGTCTTATTGAGCTTACAAAAATTGATCTTATTTGATTTTAGCCTATAGGAGCTTCTGTCTCTTCAAGCTTTAATGACAGATGAAGGTAACATCAGATTTACCTGATTTGGACAATGGCTGACTGGTTTTGGTTCTGCCTTGAAACAAAATAGGAGATGGATGTATCTAAGCATAGAAGAGATAATCAAAGCAGTTAAAGGTACACATATTTAAAACTGCTTTTCTCATACTCTGGAAGGCTCTGGAGAAACAATTATCCAAAGACATTTTCTGGCTGCAGCAATCAGTGGAGGTCAACCCTTTTATTTGCCAATACCTTCTGCAGTGTTTATGTGAGCTAAGTAACAATAATTTTCTTCAGCATGAATGTTTCCAGCATGTGTGAGACAATTTTTGCCAAATAGATGAAAGAAGAAGACATCTCCAAAATGTGCAAGTGAGGCACAACATCACATTTACAGCAGGGACAGCTTGTCAATAGAATTGTTCCTCTCCCAGCAGTGTCTGCTGGAGCTGCAGACAGAAAATCCCAAAGAAGTGTCAGAGGTGCCTAAAATAGCGATAAAGTTATTTTCAAGTTATTTCCTAAGGAGGTATCTCCTTCTGCCACGGCCTGACAATAAAGCTGTCAGAGATGTGAGCAGGCAGCTGGCCCCAGAGCAGAGTGCATCAGATCTGAGTGTTTACATGAGTCAGACACAGGAGTTGTAGCACAAATATCTCTGAGAACACTACAGCTGAGATGGTCTGCTCTGTTCATTACAGACTGAGTGATGCAGGAAGTACCAAACCCAGTGATAAATTCAACTTTCTACTGAAATTTCCAACTTGGTCATTGCTTGGACCACCCCCTGTTGGATACCTGGACCCAAAACCACACTGGGATATCTCTAGAGCTGCTGTGGAAGCTGAAGGGTGTAACATGGTCTGTGCTTAAGGGCCATCCATTAAAATGCTTGGCTTTAACTCTGCAACAGTGTGGATGACTCCAGAGGGCATTGCATTGTTAATTTATTTACATTAGGAGTGGGATGAGCCCAGGAAGAGCCCTTAGACCTGTGAGTGCAACTCAGTTTCTCTCCTGCCAGTACCTCTCTTCCAAAATCATGTAATTCCAGAATGTAGCAGAAAGCAGTCTGGGTAGGTGTGGGGGTTTTATTTTGGGGAAAGTGTGTGTGTGTGTTTCTTGTTGTTGTTCCTTTACAGGGTTGTTTGGTTTGTTTTTTTCTTGTTTTGTTGTTTGGACTTTTTTTTTCCTCTATTTATAACAGGAGAGATATTTTTCATCCACTATTTGTGGAAGTGTCTGGGGAAATGGACCACCACACAGACATGGTAAAATGGCTTCAATTTAGTGATAATTCAGCACCAGATTCTGGCTGTTTATAACGATTCCCAGGGAGTTTTCAGTCCTACTTTTCCCTGGTTTAAATCCAGCCCCTGTTAACCACATCCATGGGACAACATCAGTGCCCATCAGGAAGTTTGCATAACCTGCACTGGTTTTACAGTGCATGTGTAAAGTGCCTGGTTGGGTGCTCTTTGACAGGACAAAATATGCATTAAAAATAAAAAAAGAGGGAGGAAAAAGTCTGTGAAAAATAATTTTATGCTTACACCAACATGAAAGTTACTCACAGGCACCACCGGTGCTGTTTTGCAGTGCTGAGACGATTTTAGCCCTTGACAAATTTAGAGCCTTAAAAGGGACACAGCAAATGTTAACCAAAGTGCCTCCAGGGCATTGATTTTAAACACCTCAGCTTCACTTTGGTTTTCCATTTTCAGGCAGGAAGTTTGTTAGAAAGGAAAAATACGAGCTGGAGGAAAGGAGAGGCCTCTGGTAGTTTCCAAGTCAGCATTTACGTGACTCAGGTTCATTTGGAGGAGAATAATTTATGGTGGTGTGAATAAATAATAGCTGTGAGTTCTAACTGTCCAAACATGATACATAATACCCTGGGAAAGCTTCCTTTGCTGTGTGCTAATGACTGATTGGTGGCTTTTATGTTATGAGTGACAGTGGAGAGTAAATCACTGGAAAATATCTGACATGCTCAGGTTTGCTTAAGCAGCACTTGTCAAACTGCATCTTCAAGCCAACGTGAGACATGAGTTCAGCTCTCTGCTGCAATCACCGTGCTCCCTTTGCCTGCACTGGTTAGCAACCGTGCAAGATCAGCTGCTGAACTTAGAATATCAATGGTTTGGTGTGATTTGCTTTGCATGAAATCACTGTTGTGTCAGCATCCCTCCCCGTGGGAATAAATTTATCGAGACATCAGGTAAGTGACCAGCTCATCTGGGGAGATCATCTGTCAACTAATCCTAAAAGCAACACAAAAATATATTCTCTCATGTGTTCATTTGTGTGTGGAGAAACATTTTGAAGCTGTTGTTAATCTCACCATGTTGGCTGCTCCTCTATCAGCATCCACAGCAGGAAACACTTCTCTATTTTCTTATTGCAGCTTTACTGAAATGGCTCTTTTCCTATTATTTCTTTTAAATCATCAAAGAGAAGTGTTGCATGCTTTTCTCCCTGCCTGACACTGCTTCTTGACAGAGAACCTTGAAACTTTGTCCTGAATGGAAGCTATCTAAAATGTTGCTTTGATTTTCAGTTGCATCTTTTCATTGTTTGTATTGAGGGACTTTTGAAAGGCAATGATTTTTTTTCCCCTCTTGCAGAGGAAATAAAATTTTTGGGTGAGGAGATAACTGGACAATTCCAGTTTTTTCCCTGCATGTTGAAGCCTACATTTATTGTGCTTTCTGCATAAGCAGTTTCCTCAGTTGTTTCTAGGGAGAAAAAATAAACAAACAAAAACAGTGCAAAAAGTAGTCCCACACCTTACAGGAGCAACAAAAATCTCTGTCTGTTCTGCCACCTTTCTTATCCCAGGTGACAATACATTCATGGAATTTCTCCTTGGCTGTCCTTGTAATATCCAGGGACTGAGGTTCACTATTAGAGCTGTGTAGGAAGGAAATCTTGGCCTTCTTAATCTAAGGCTTTTGACAAGGATACAATTGCTTTCAATGTCACAAATGAGATTTAGGTTTTTTTCATGTCTTCCAGCCCTCTGAGAGTGCAGGTTTGGGTTCTTAATTGCTTGATGGAACAACTGTTCTTAATTGGATTAGGAACATAAAGGCAGGAGGATACCAAAACCTCATCCATGTATTGTGATGGCCGTGGGTCACCACGGGTTTGAAGCCAGTCTTGAGGTGGTGACATGGATTTCAAAGCTTTCATCTCTTATTTAGGGTTCATTGAGCCTGTCAGTTCCACTGCTCAGCAGTCATCTTAGTCAAATCAGCTCTTCTGGCCTTTTTTTTCTCTTTTTCTCTCTTTTGCATGTATTCATGGCAAGATAAACCTGCCCAGTGAGTGACAGGGTGAAACTACCCCACTGATAGTGAATAGGTAGGTGGTTGTACCACTGAACATGGTTTTATCCTGCTTTAATTTCTCACAAAATATTTGTATTAATTTTTAGCAGGTTTTTATACTGGGGGGAAGTTGTTCCCTGCCTGCATTTGTGCTCAGTTCTTTTTACTTTGGATCCAGTGCCCTCATCTGCATTTAGCATTCAGTGAGCAATTCTCTGTGGCAGTCATATGTATAACTTCTCACCATCTGCCATCACTATGGCTACTGCTGGCCCAGTGCAGTTGCCATGGTAGTCAATGGAAATTTCTAAAGGGTGACTTCACAAATCCAACATAGGCAAGAAAACCTGTCAATCCAGAAAAGAGCTCAGCACTGAGGCATACTCTTGTCCTTTTCCTTTGCCCTATTTTTGTTTTGTGGAAAGTGTAATCCCCACCTGACAGGTGGGGACCACTGTCTCCATATTCATCCAGCATTTCTAAAGGGGTGGAGGATTGTAAAAATTGGTCCAAGAATTGTAAAAATGGGTCTTCCAAGAACCAGGTGAGCAGCCTTACTCTGGTGCCATCCTTGAGAAAACAGCTGTGGCATGGAAGCATTAAGGTAGGGGGGAAATCAGCTATCACAGCATCACACTCACAGATCTGGAAACAGATCTTTGCTGTTACCAGGAAAAAAAAGGAAAAAAAATCCCTCTAAATCCTTCTATGGTTAAGTTTGTTTTAACAAAAGTATGAGTGTGTTTGATGTCTGATTAATGCAAGCCCTCCATTGTTGCTCTGGCTTTCCCAGGAATCAGAATTAAAAGGTTACATTGAACAAGGTTCTTAAATTAGTTGAATGACTGTAATCAAGGGCAGGATTTGGCCTGGTATCTTGGTTTTATTGATGTCATCTACTTCATGTATCTCTAATACGATGGAAATACGAGAGTAGTTTCAGTCCCTGTGACCCTCTTAAGAGTGAGACCAGAACCTCACTAGGAAAAAAGGGAGCCACAATATTTCAGAGTTATTTTTGTGCAGTCTTTCTCACTATTATCTTTTTCTCCCCTCTTCAGTGTGTTCTTTTTCTGTGTATTAAAAACCACTTTCCCTCCTCTGGAGAGATTTTCCCTATCCCATGCCCTCTCTACTCCCAGCTTCCTTGACCTTCTTTTTACCTTTCTTTTCACACGATACACAATTTGGGTTGTTTTCAAACAAATGTGAACTTTTACTTTGTTCTGATTTTATTTGTGGCCTGAAAAACAAAGCACATTAACTTGAAACAGACAGTGAATTGCCTATGGGGGTAACTTGCAAAGTACTGATGCTTGGAAAGTTCCCAAAAGAAAACAAAGCCCAGCAGTCTTGCCTTGTTTGTAGAGCTGATGGAGATCATTGACTCCTAAACCTTTGCCATCTCCTTCCAACCAGCCCCCTAAAATAACAAATACATGGATTATGTCAAACAGTTATGGTCTTCTGAACCGTGAGCCAGACATGAGAGTGACACGGAGACTGTTCCTGCACATAAACATTAATAGCTCGTTTTGGGGGCAGCTCTGGCACGCACAGCCAGGCTGAGCTGCTTATTCCCACTGGGAATCTGGCCTGATGTCCCAGGGAGAGCAATCCAAGGGATGGATCCAGAAAACAAAGCTCCCTGCGTGTGGCATGAAGTGCCTCCGCAGGGTTTTTGTTTATGGTGTCCTTGATGATGTGCTCGGTGCTCTGCAAGCACAGAAGTCAGTGCTGGATGCCCCAAATTTAACTTAGAAAGCAAAGCTGACAGGGAATGTTCCAGGCAGGGAAAACCAAAACCAAGCTAAAGAAGGGGGATTTTGTGGTTGTGGTCTGCCCCACACCTCAGTGGCTCAGAGCATGGGTGATGTGAATCAGCTTGTGGGGCAAATGCAGGCCAGTCCTGACAGCATTTAATCAGCATTCATTCAGCTGCGTTAAATATTTCTCTGTCCCTGTGTAAAAATAAGAGAATTAACACAGACAGGTGCTGTAGTATAAGTGTTATTTAAGATAGCTTGGAAGAAAGCAATCGCTCACTCAGAAATAAAAATTTGATAGCAAAATTTCACTTCATTGCTAAAGAAGTTTAGCATTTTACACATATCATAGAAAATTGTCATCCTTTATTGATGCTATGCTGTTCATGCAGTTCCAAAGTTTAAACAAGGGAAACTTTGCAGCCTTAAGGGTGGACCCCAGCTAGAACTTACACACAGAAACAGAGAAGGAAGAGGGCACCTCTAAATACACCTTTGTCTAAAGGTATGAAGGTGGGAGTTACTCTCCTGCTCACATGGGAACAAAAAAGGGGCTGCTATAAGAAATGCCATTTGTTCTGCTTCTGTTTTGGAAAGGGCAGTAATGTTTGCAAAGCTGCTGCTGGTAAAATGCAGAGGCAGAGCTTCTGCCTTTGCAGTGTCTCGCAAAGCAAAAAAAAAAAAAAAAAGGAAGAGTGATAGTATGGATTCTTGCTGCTTGCAGTAGGATTTGCCACCGGCTAAATGTGTGTTTGCTTCCTAGGCTCGAATGCCTTACCTTGATCCATGGGAGTGATTCCTGCTTATCACAGAGCTCTGTGCAGCCAGAGTGTGCTGTGCCCCCAGTGCTGAGCCCTCAAATGGCAAAGGCTCCCCTGCAAAGACTGCCATGTGCTTGCAGGGCTGCATGCCAGACTTACAGGGCACATTAATGTCATCAGTCCCATGAATTAATGGGGATATTGATCACAGAACACTTTTCTTAATGATTTCCCTCTCATATTTTCCTAAGGTATGTTTCCTCTTTTTGCTTGGGTTTCCTTCTTTCTTTCCCCATCCCTTTTACTTTCCGATGTTTTGGACATGGTAAGTTCAACTATGTAAACACCCATCTAACAGAACCAGCATGTGATAGACAGGCATATTAAAAGAAGAACTGGGTTGTTATGTCTCACACTTTGTACAGAATAGATGACTTTGGTAAGGAGTGGGATGCTGAAAACCTCATTTCTCTCTCTCAGGCTCTCTGGAATGACTCCAGAGCAAGCAATGGTGTCACCCTCCTTTAAACACCAACAGGAGACACCAGCCCTGAGAATTCCCTCTCACAGCACTCTCTCCTCCACTGCATTATGCAAATATATTACCTGTGTTCACTGCTCTCAGCATTCCTTTTTCAGGCCCCATTTAGGCAGAATTACTGAAGTCATCTAGGTAACAATGTGAAAGAAAATAGACTCATTCAATGACAGATTTTGAAGTTGCAATTGGCCCTTGAAAAAGTGGGTGAAGTCAGGGACAGGTAACAGATGGTGGTGGTGGCTGATCTTTCAGCCTATTATTTTACCACATGGGGGTCTGAGCCACAGATTTTCATGCTCAAAATAAAGGAGAAATTAATCACTGTATGACAATGTATTGGTTAAATAACACAGTGATATTTGCCTCCATCCAGAAACCATATGCAAGGAAATAGGCTCCAAAACAAAAGTTAGGCTGTTTTTTGTGGTAACAGACATCACATGACTTCAGAGGAAAAAGAGCTCCACCATTTAGTTTATACAGAGAAAATGAATTTTCTGGCTATGGTAAGGAGTCTGTGAAAGGAAACCTGCATGCAAACACCCCACGGACTCATAGGAAATGATAGCTTCTCTGTGGAATTGAACTGGGAATTACATCACATGCATAGGACTCTATAGGATGGTTAAAACCAGAAATTATTTCATTCTGTGTTATTTGACAGTCTCTCAGCTGGCCTTTCTTCGCTGAGGGTAGAAGTGCTTTGGTTACTGCAGACCTTTATAAGTAAACTCTATTCAACGATAGTAAACTTCTACAAATATAAGTATTAAATGTTTATTACACTTTGTAAGGTTTTTCTACAAAAGAAACACACCAAGAGCACTTCTGTCTATTCTATTTCTCTGTAAATGCCTCCATAGAATGCTATCAAGGTGAGATAATTTTTCCATTGCATCCAGAACTAAGGTACTAAACTTCCAGTTAACTTTCCTGCTATCTTCACTGCTGTTAACTGTGGTAAGGAGAAGCACCAGCTCCAAAACACTCCTGTCTCTATCTGACTATCAGAATGTGTTCCAGAAGCCACTTCAGACAAAGAAGGCTTGATTTTAGAAACAGATGTTGGGAAATACAGGTTCATGACTGGAGAGAAGGTGGAACACAGCTTGAGCCTGCAGCAAACCCCAAAGCCCTGCCCCGTGCATTGGCATGCAGAGAAAAACTCTGAGAAGAGGTCAGGGCTTGGTCCAGTGCACTATAAATATAAATAACCTTCATTAGTGGTTTTTGGAGGTGCATGCCCATGTATGGGAGTAGGAGCAATAAGAAAGTTGGAGGTCAAAAGCAAGCCATGGAATTTTGAGAGACTAAAGAGAAGCAGAGGGGAAAGTTGCATCTCTGAAAAACAGTTTCCCTTTGTAGCCCTGATTCCATTTTTTGCAGAAAAGACCTTTTCCTCTGTGTGTGTATGTAGTAGGAAATAAATATGCACAATGTGGTGGTGTATTTCACACATGCAGTGCTGACAGAATTATTGGAGGTATCTATCACAATTTACAGTGCTGCACCAGGCCTCAGTGAACAGGTCCCCTAGAATTTCTCCTGTGTCTCTACATCCCAAGAATAAAAATCACCACTAAAAAAAAAAGGAAATTAGTCAATCCTTATAAAATTGTGGCTCAGATTAGCCTGATGTTGTGGTTAGTGGTTCAAGGAGCCCTGGCTATACCTTCCTTTCATTTAACTTCCTTTTAACACTGACCCTAGTGTAACCCAGGGTGTTTGATCAGATTTTTGTTACTAATGAAGCTGTAGACCAGGCTTCTGACACTGTCTTTCAAACCAAGGGGTACAAGTGAGTTGAACCTTAAAATGACTCCAATTGAAATAGTTTGTAACAGAAATCCTAAGATTAATCTGAAGAGTTTCTTAGTGTTTCTTTTGTTTTTTTTCTTTCATCCCCCAGATTAATGTTTCCCTCATTTGGTATTTCTTGAATTTCTCTGTAACCTCTAGTCCTTTTCAAACATCAGTAGGAACTTTATTCTGTGAATTCAGGTAGTGAAGTAAGTATTTAGTATATTTTAATATTAAAGAAGCCCTGGTCTTGACAATAAAACATGAAATACAAGCTTTAGTTTCAATAAAAATTGTAGCTACAAGACATCATATTTTCCATACTCATCAATCAGATTTTATGGACAGACAGTTAACTGCTTCAATGCATAATATCAAACAGACAGTCTGATCTGCTCATCACACTGGTGATGTCTTTCCTTTCCCAATGGAACACTCACATGGTAATGTGAATAATTTCCCAGGATTTTTTTAAAGGGCTTGATTGTACAAACCTGAGAAAGTGTCCACACCAAACCTCACCTCTGGTTCCTAGAGAGCAGGAAGGAAGGAAGGAATGTGTTCCCTCAACAGAAGAGTCATATTTTGCTCACATTTCAGTGTGAGCCTGCCTATTGTGTTTGTGAAACACACTGAGAAGGCAAAAGCTGAAATTACAGTTTATCATCCAACCAGACTGATTCATGGTTTATCTGCAGCTAATTGCTTACTACTTAACCTACTTTTAGCTGCATTCCCCATATGCAGCCTGTTTCAGTCTTTAAATGCCTTCAAGTCAGTTGAGGAATATTAATTTGTTCCTCAGCCCAGAAGGGTGTGCCCAATTGTTGGGTCAGCTGTTAAGACAGGGAAAATAGTCATTAGCACCAGGCAGCTTGCTTTCTTCCATTTGATCAGCTTACAAATGATTAATCAGAACTAAAGTCTTCCTACAAGCAGGCAGTTCCATGTTTGAGGAGAGTCACACTGCCCAACTCAATGCATGCCTTTTGTGAGGCATCATTTGCCATTATTTTGTATTATTTATCCAGTAGCAGCCCCTGGATGAATTAACTTATCCTCTGCTTTAACTGGTGCTGTCAGAGCTTGTGGTTCAAACAGGAACACACAGCCCCTGTGTTATTTAGGTAAGGAAAGTTTATTACTTCACATTTATAGAGCCTTGGTTCTCCTGTGCCTTATAATCACAGAGGTCCTTTACTAGCACGACCAGGAAATGAACTCACATCCATTTCTTCTAAAGAAATTCAGACTTACAGATTGAACATGAAATCACAGCCTCTGCAGCTCTATGAGAATGTATTGTGACTTTCATCCTGTTGCTCTACAGTGTATTTTAAAGCTGTTCTGGACAGTTTGACAGCTGTTAGAAATCAGTGTATCACTCTCAAACCCAAATAGCTTCACTTGCTCACAGAGTGTGCCGAGTGCTTGGCCTCTTCCAATTCCTGCAGAGCAAGAAATTCGATGTGCTCCATGATTTTGGAGCTGCCCAAGGTGGTAAATGTGTGTTCCTGAGATGCTCAGTCCATTTGAAACTCTCAGCTCCTGAATCAACAATGGATAAGGGAAATTAATGAGCCAGGTTGTGCTTATTTGTGTCACGGCTGAAGTAGAGCAATCACGTTGCCAATATTGGATGGACTGTAGTGACATTTAGAGGACAGGCCCTTACAGGTGACTTGGTTGCTCTCTAAAGAATCTCTGTGCTTGGAAACTCAGGTTTTCCTTCTCCTTGTGGACAAACATGCTCCAACGTTTCAGGAAGTCTGCTTCCCATCAGCGAGGCACCTCCTCTTGATGGAGTCCCTTGATTGCAGCTCCCTGGGAAACTTTGCTTAGTTAAAAGTTCAAATGCCTCTTAAAGAATTTGACCTGGGCAGGCAATATACAAATTTTCTCTACAGAAAAGCAAGCCACAGGGCAAAGGTTTAAGGAATATTTGCTTGCCTGCATCCTCCTCCTCAGCGATTGTGCATGGGTACAATCAGCACTTGTTCCTAATGAGGCTGGAGCTGGCCTGGAGAGAGGAATTCTGCTGGGTGCAAAGCCCAGCATCAGCACTCCCACCAGCCCTGGAGCTGGCTTTGCACATCTCCACCCTCCTGAGAGTGTTTTACAAGCCCACGGTCCTTCAGGGGTTCTGAACCCCGGGCGGTGTGAAAAAGGGAAGATGAATTTTCTGAGCCCAGGATTGCTCAGAGGAGCAGGAGGGGCAGCCCCACAGTGCTGTGTGCAGCTACTCCAGTAAATCAGAATGCTTTCCAAGGGTGTCCAGCTGTGCTACAGCCCTGCTGCTGCTGCTCCTGCAACACAACAGCGGAGAAAAGCAGCAGCTTGCACAAGGGCTGTGATCCTGTAAATGCTGCAGCACAGAATGCACCTGCATGGAAGCACTTTTTTGAAGGAGAGAACTTTGGTTTCTGCATCAGTAACCAAAATCTCCAGCTCTCTCTCTGGGCTGGCTTTACCTGGTGTAGGAGATGGGAAGAATGAAGGCTCCACTGCAGGCTGGTCTGGCTTTTAAGAAGAAATTCTGGCTGGCCACACGGCTCTTGCTGTGATCCAGCTGAGTTTGTCACATTGCCACAGCTGAGTGGCTTCATGAATTTCACAATATGGACTGAAATCTGCTTTTCACCTGAGTTTTTATTGGAAAAGAATTTTTGCCCCCCATGGATTTTGAAATATGTGAATTTTATATACTGTGAGTGTGGGTGGGCAAACTAAAAAAACTAAGCATTTTAAGCTTACTTTTTTAGCATATCTCAGGAATTTTGAGGCTGGACATATAGCTAGAGGGTTTTTTAAATGCTTTGAGGTGATGGTTGGCAGATCTTTGGAACTCTTGATACATCACAGAGGAAAAGGCAAGACATGATCCTGCCCTTTGCATGTGTCCTGTGTTATCTGGAGCCATACTGTGGAAGTGAAAGGGATTGTTTCTGCTAACCAGGAGCTGTTCTTCTGGCCTCTGGGTTTGGGAGAGGGTTTCTAAACTCAAATTTCCTTTCTGTCAGCTCATGCAACCATAATTACCAGGCACTGGTCCCTCTTATCCCAATCCCCTACCTCAGATCTGTGCAGAACTCTGAAATCCCAACCATATTGGTGTGAATCTGTGCGAGTACTCTGGTTGTGGGAATTTTTTTTTTTTTTCTATTTGAGGGATTTATTTCTTTTTTTCTGATCAGGTGCACAGCACACTTCTGGTTCCCACACCAGAGAGGAAGCAGCTTCTTGCTGTACACTCTCCTGGGCAGTAATTACAATTTCTCAGGAACGAAGTTTAGTTTGTAATTCAACATTTCCCCATAGCACAATTGTGTAGCACCTAAACAAATATTCATTCCTGTTAAATGCTTGGGGAAAAAAACCCCAACATTATAGCAGAAGTCAGAATAGGTGTAAGGTAGTCACAGGAACAAAACCTTGTATTTCCCTGTCCTTGAATCTTGTGCAACATTCATTAAAAATGTTGTGATGCTTCCATTGACTTCTGTAAGAAGAATTCCTAAATATTTGTGGTTCCTGGTGGATTCTAGATTAATGTCACTTAATCTATTTATATATTCAGTTGGCATTGTAGAGGCACAACAAAACTGTCATCCTTGCCTGGGTATAAATCTTAAGGAGCAGCAGCGTGGACCCCAATTCCTGTGCTCCTCCAGTCCTGGGGGATTACAAGTTTGATAAAGGAATGAAAGTAATTTTTTTTCTGATTAACTCTGTGCTCAATCTTCTTCTGGTGTCAGGCTAGTACAGGTTGTACCATCTTTTACTTTGTGCCATACAGTCACAGAGGAGAGGATAACATGACAGATAAAGCCGTGGTGGCTACCACTTTCCGGTCTTTTTTTAAGTCCTTAAGGATGAGCATTAAAGCAGAACAAAAGCTGTGAGATCTGGAGGTTGCCACCCAGGATTTCTTGTGATTATTTAATTGTTTTAGTATTATGCAAGCCCACAGCAAAAGACATAAAAAATGAGATTGTAGAGCAAGCAACTGTGACTTTTCTCACATTTTTATTTTCATTTCATATGGAAGGAAAAAAGGCCAGGATAAAAAATATTTTAGAAAAAATATTGGTTTTGAATATTCATGGCCTGCTGGTGAGAAATGCTGGGATTATTAAAATATGTGTTTCTCTCATGTGGAAATAAGGCCATCAGATGTCTGTCCGCATCACAAAGAAATGCAATTGAAATGATTGTCAAACTATTTACATAGTGATGGCTCTTATTTAAGCTGTCACCCTTAACACCCTGCAGCAGTACCCCCCTCTGGTGCTCCCAAACAGGCAGAGGCGTAGACTCAAAAAAGATTTTAAAAAAAGCAAACTTTCATGGGGGCTGTGGAATTTCTGCCTGTGTTTGGGTTGGACTGTATGAACTATTTGAAACATTGCATTTTGGTGAGTCATGTTTCAATATAATCTATTTGAGTGGGAGAAAAGAAACCCTCAGTGATTTTTTGGAGGTTTTTTTTGAGCATCTACTCAATTGTATGAAATTTTTATTTTTTAAGAGGGTCTCCTTTTTATTTTCCCCGTGTGGAGTGGAAGGCCACATTAGCTATCCAGATGAAGTGATAAAATTGTTTTATCTCGTTGTGTAGAATGACAAGGGGCTCAAGAGCCATGAATTCATGGTCACAAAGTCATAGAATGGCTTTGGTTGGAAGGGACCTTAAAGCCCATCCAGTGCCACCCCTGCCATGGCAGGGACACATTCCACTGTCCCAGGCTGCTCCAAGCCCTGTCCAGCCTGGCCTTGGGCACTTCCAGGGATCCAGGGGCAGCCACAGCTGCTCTGGGCACCCTGTGCCAGGGCCTGCCCACCCTCACAGGGAAGAATTTCTTCCTAAAATCCAAACTAAACCCATTTTCTTTCCATTTGAAGCCATTCCCCCTTGTCCTGTCACTATGTGATCCTTCCTCTGGTCGACTTCTGAACCAAAGATTGTCCACGGGGTTCCAAGTAAAACAAAAATTGAGATTCATTTTTAGCTTTTTACAATGCAGCTGCAACTTTGTGCTTTTGTGTCCAAAGAGGCCTCAAAGGTAATGGCATGTGAAATTGTTCCTCTGCAGCACTTGGGGTCCATGAGAGATGAAGCCACGATCCTTTATCTGCGTCTGCACACACAGAGCTTGCAGCAAGAAGAAGAAATTAGATTTAGAAAGCTAAGTTTTGGTTAACCTTAACTGGAAAAAAAAGTAGCTAAAAATACCCTTTTCAAGTGCTCAAAAAAATTAGTCACGAAAAGTTAGGAAGTCAAAGCCAAATCAGAAGTCTTAATGAAATAAAAAGAAGTGCTCTCAGTTTGAATTCCAGTGCTAAGCTATTAAGCATTTCCATTTCCAAGTATTGCAGCAACCCTGATATGGCAAATATATATTCTTCTGTGCTTTGATAGTAATTGTATTTCTGTGAAAGAGATTTGTTCTAGGTTATCTGTTGAAATCCAGCCAGGTCTTTGGTGGAAAAACCTCTGCCTTTTGTCTACTTTTCACTTCTGCATCATCAGCCAGACTGTTTCCATATAAAAAACGTGACTGGAATTTGCAGGTATGTTAGTTATTGGTGATTTCACACCTGCTGAGAAGCCAGACCTTTGACAGCTATAAACAGATGCCTCTGTAACACATTTGGTTCTGCTCAGAAAGTGGAAATGTTGTTTTAGTCTCTATTAAAATAATAATAGTGAAACCACAGCTTTACCCTGAGTAGTAAAACTTATACATTCACAGTCAGGAAAAAAACTCTTCATGATAAAACTATTCATATGTTCATTCAGAAGACATATTTTTTGCCGAAATTGTTTTTTTAACTACACTTTATCTGGTGCAAATATTGAGCAGAAACGAAGTTGGACTGAGGATGTTAAATCTATGATTACTCATCAAGCATGAGCTTCACCTGGAGTTTCAGGGCCAAATCCAGTGGGTCTGGAGGCAAAGATTGCATGACCTGAGAAATATTGTTTTTCCATTGTTTAGGTGTGAAAAAAGAGGTCAGATATTCCATATAATAGCCCCTAGTTAGAAAATTTTAGCTTCTGAAAATTGTTGTGCTGTAGCAATCCAGAACATAGACACAGATGAGCTTCCAAGTTGAAAATTACCCAGACATAGCCCATGAGGCCTCAGTTAACTGCAATCTTAATTAAAGCTTGACTGTGAGCAGAAAAATGAAACAATAAAGTTCTTCAAAAATGCTTAGAGGTTGTTACAGTGGTTAGTAGTGCTTTGCTATAACGTGTGTGCCTTTTCAGTAATAAATGGATTGCATAAATGATAGATGTAGAAGCTCCCACAACCTGATGAGTTCATTATGGAATTAGATCTTTAACTCACGTGCAAGAGTAATCATAGAAGAAGAATGTTCATGCTGGAGCTGGTTGAATAGAATGGTAACTTAAAAAGCTTTAGAAGACATCAAAAATCTTTAAAAATCAAGTTACACAGGTAACAAGACCAGAATGTGCAGAGAAATGTAACTTTTGATTTATTTATTTTTAATTAGTGAGTGCTCTGTATAGTGCAGTGAAACAAACTGTGTTTGCCAGTGTTTCCCCACTTAATGTACTTTGTGAGAAAAGTCCACGTCCTGAAACATTTAAATCTAATTGCCTCTGACATGCCTATGTCTATTTTTTAATCTTTAAATTCTATTTTATGTATTTCTCTTCTTGGCATCCAGTTCTTCCTCGATCTCTGCTCTCCCTCACTTTCATGTGACCTTTCTTACTGTTTTCAGCTTCCTTTTCCTTACATCAGCGGGGATTTCAACACCAAAACCTGCAAAGCCTCCTTTGGTGGGATGTTCTGCTGTGCTGTCCTTTTGAGGATGCCTCTTTTGACCAGGAACCTGAGAGCTGGAAGACACTGCTGGAGGAAAAAGCCAAATCCTCTTTCTCTGGAGCACAGGTGTTTGCACACCTTCAGGCTGGGCTTGTCTCCCCACCCTGTGTAAATCCTGCAGCAGCTTCTCCTCTCCTCCCCTCGGGTGAGGCCCTCTGTGCTGGCAGAGATTTTGGCTGTGAGCTGGATTCACACTTCAGTGTGGAGATTAATTAAGTGAGGGATGGATCCCCAAGACATTTGTAATTAACGCCTTAAGTAAGTCATAAAGCAGGGCTCCAAAGATGAAAGCTCCCTGCTTGACTGATTTACTAAATCACACATTCCCTCTTGACCACTGTTTTAAGGGTCTGCACTGTCCTTGCCAGCTCCCTGCACGTGCTTTGAGAATTATTCACTTCAGAGCTTCCTGCACTATCAACAGCTCAGTAATTTTCTCCCAAGCATGTTAAATCCTTTCAACCTGCATGGCTTCATAAGATCTGATTAAACCTCTCAGACCTGCGAGTGGATATTTTGCATATTGAAGGACTTAACCTCATCCTTAAATCTTGCTGGCTCATGGGGTTCCCCACATGAAAGGTGTTCTCCCTCAGCTTTGCAGGTGCTTCTATTTTCATCCTGGAAAACTGTGATGACTCTAAGGGGGAGTCTGAGAGGGAGCAAGCTACTTTAAACCTTATTTTCTGCTGCAGGGTGGGCACACTTTCCAGTTTCACTGAAAAATCACTACAAAAAATAAATAATTCTGGCCTCCTTCAAGGAGTTGTATACTTTTTCTTTTCAGAAAGAGTGTTTGGAGTCTAGTCCAACACTCCTGAAGTCTAAGAGAACCAGGGACAAGAAGGAAAGCCAGCATGGCTAAAAGCAAACCAAGGAAGTTATTAGAAGTATAAAAGACACCCTTCAATAAGTGGAGTCCAAATGGAGATTGCTGAAAAGATAATAAGCCTTCTGGCAAGCTGAATGTGAAGCCATAATAAAGCTGGCCAAAAACGATTTTGAGGAGGAAGGGTTCAAAATTTAACAATAAAACCTTTTTTTTTTTTTTTTTTTTTTTTGGATACATCTAAAAGCAGGAAGTTTGCCAGCAAGTTGATGGGGACAATATATTACTGAAATGTAGAAAGACCATTCTAGAAGGGCAAGTCCATAACAGAAAAGCTGGAAAGTATCACAAGGGTGAATGCTCATCAAGGAGGGTTTCCCTGTTGGAGCCAATTGCTGGGGACTGTCCTGAGGAACTGCTGACACTGGGGCAGTTTGGTAGTAAAGTGGGTTTGAATAAATCAACACAGCAAAAGGGGTAAGGGCCATGTTGTACTGGTGCAATTTTTGCAAGAACTCTAAAGAAACTGAAGGAGCAGTCATCTTTTATGGCACCTTACCCCTTCAGGCAGCCTTGGTTAAGAGATTGATGATATTCTGTGTCTGACTCTGCTTTTCCAAAAGACTTCAGGACAACCAGGGAATGAAAAATATGTGTCTGACTTTCATATTTCCAAATGATCTAATATTCCTTTGTTACAGTCAAAACAGCAACAAAAAAAAAAAAACCAACCCAAGCCCATGCTTATTGCAGAGCAAAACAGCTCAAATTTCCAGCCTCAGTTCTTTTGCATGAATAATTGTTCCAAATCCAGCTGAAAGGTAATATTGGGGTTTTATCTTTCCTTGATTTTGACAGGAGACCACTTTCTGTTCCAGCTTCAAGTCCTACCAGCCTGATTCAGATTCATGCACTGCCCAACTGGAGTGGAGATGAAGAAACAATTCCACCTAAAAATCAAACAGGGGCTGAGAGACATTTGGTGGTTCATATTTATGGGAGAAAAGCTGGTGTTCCCTCTTCCATGTGTATCAGTGTGGCTGGTTTGGAGGGCTGGCCTCAGCTCTGTCCCCAGTGCTCAGGGGGAAAATAAGGATTAAGTGATATTTTTGGTTAAGACATACAAGAGCCACCTGGTCCCTGCCTGATCACCAGCCTAAGTCAGAACAGCCAGTTCATATCCAATTTCCTCTGGTCCCTCTGGAGCTCTGGAAAGCAAGGAAAAAAGCCTAGAGCTCTGCACTTCATCTCTTTCCTTCAGCACTCCCATTCCTTGGTACAAAGGCTGCCATCTGCATGGAGAACTGAAGTACATCTGAGGATAAAACCCCATTTTGCCCATCTTGTACCTGCTAAGCTTCTGCACAGAAAATGACTTCATCTGGCCCTTTTTTTTTTTGCCCTCTGTTTTTACAGTCAGTGCCATAAACAGGCTGTACACAGGCATTCCTAGGAGGTGTGAGCAGGTAAGGTCTGTGTGGCAGGGCTGTGCTCAGTAACAGCACAAAGCTCCCAATTCTGTGCAGTAAAACTCCTCCTGCCTGTGTGGTACAGGGCTGGGACATTTTGTGTGTGGAGATGAACCCCAAATGCCTGTTGATATAAATCAGATGGGCTCATTCCACCCCACTGCTTCCTAAATACAGAGAATGGTGGTAGTGATAATATGTGGCCTTGCTACTTTCAGTTCAGGTCAAGGTTTAATTTTACTTTCCAGCTTTACTTTTGAAAAACAGGGTGGTCGTTCCTAGCTGGAAAACTTTGAACAAATTATCTGAACGTAAAGATGAGCTTTACCAAAAAGGGGGAACTGGAACCCAGCTGTACTTAAGAGGATCTTAAACACTGACTTCTGATCCCTAAATGCATCTCACTCGTTTGTTTGTTTGTTTGTTGTTTTATTTGAGGTTTTATTTTGGTTTTCCTCTTGTCACGAATGGCACGTGGAGACAGTAAGTGTAAATGAGCATCTCCAAGTCGTTGTTGCATTTGTTATACTTTGAGCTTTTGTTTTTGATCCTCTTTACTGTCAGACACAAAACTTTTTGGGTGCTGTGGTGCTGCAATTGCCTGCAAAACCTTCAGGAATGAGCAGGCCTTTCAGAGACACTTGAGCACATAACTGGAAAGGATCACCTGCTGACCTGAGAATGCCTTCAGAGTATATTGCTGATACTTTTTTGTGGAAATATATTGGTTTAGCTAAAAGAGAAAAGTAAGTAGTTCCTCTCTAATGTACTTCAAATATATCCTTTTTTTATTTATGATGATCATAGCTGCCTCCACTAACGATCTTTTGCTTTTAACTTTGTTTGCAATTCATAGGGTGAGGTTTTTTTCCAATTTTATGAGACTTGCATAATTACAGATTTTGTAATTTTTCAAACTGGGACAGAACCATCTTAATTCCCTTTAATTCACAGACAATATGACTTGTGGAAGGGAGGATGAATTTACTGAGATTTACTTCACATGTGCTACAGTTACTCCATGAAGTCTTCACATGCCATTTCAGATGTTCATCTAAACAAAATCTCTACCTTTTACATTGGTGGAGTAAAATCCTCTTTGCCCAACTGAAATAAAATAAAAAAGTTATGTCTGTGTTTGCAGACCTTCACAAGTCTGCAAATGGCAGGACTTGGTTAATTTGCACCACAGCTATTCCCAAGGATCACTTCGAGCTCTGTTTCTCCTGGCAGTGTTTCTGCCAAAAAAAAAACCAAACCTTAAAAAAAAGCAGGAATGACCATTTTTTCACTGGTCTTTTTCTTGCTTAAAACATCGTGGGGATTGTAGCTGCCCTGGGGGCTGTGGGAGAGGAGGAGGAGAGGGAGAAGGAGGAGGAAGGTGGAGATGAGGATAAGGGTGGGGATGAGGAAGATAAAGACGCAGATGAGGAGGAGGAGGATGAGAATGAGGAGGAGAGTGAGGGTGAGAATGAGGATGAGGATGGGGATGAGGATGAGGATGAGCATGAGGGTGGGGAGGACGAGGAGGATGAAGATGGAGATGAGGAGGAGGATGAGGAGGTGAGTGAGGGTGAGGAGGAGGAGGATGCAGATGACGATGAGGATGTGGACGAGAATGAGGATGAGGATGAAGATGATGAGGATGAAGATAAAGATGCGGATGAGGATACAGATGAAGACAAGGATGAGGATACAGATGAGGATGAGGATGAAAAGGATGAGGACGAGCATGAGCATGCAGATGAAGATAAGGATGAGGATGACGATGCGGATGAGGATGAAAAGGATGAGGATGCAGATGAAGATGAGGGCGAGGATTAGGACGAGGATGAGAATGAGGATTAGGACGAGGATGAAGAAGATGAGAATGAAAAGGATGAGGATGCAGATGAAGATGAGGACGAGGATGAGGATGCGGATGAGGATGCGGTGCTCTCCCGGTGCCGCAGCGCCACCGCGCGTCCCCTCCCGTCCCGCGCCGCCCGTGCATCTCCGGGAGCATCCCCGGGAGCATCCCCGGGAGCATCTCCGGGAGCATCCCCGGGAGCATCTCCGGGAGCATCCCCGGGAGCATCTCCGGGAGCATCTCCGGGAGCATCCCCGGGAGCATCCCCGGGAGCCTCGGCATCCCCAGCCCGCGGGGATCGGGGACACAGACACTTTAGAACGCCTGAAGAGCCTCGGAGCGGTGTTGGAGCTGGGTTTGAGCAGCCCTCGGATGCCCGGGATGAGGAGCGGACACCGTGTCTGGTGATTTAACAGGAAACAAACCGGTGCTGAGCTCCAATGCGGTGCCCCCGGGCCATCCCAGCACGGGCACCTCGGGAATTCCTGCGCTGCCTGCCCTGGAAATTCCGCTCCTGAGCAGCCTCAGAGGGGTTTTTCACAGGTAGCAACACATTCACGTGTGTTTGCCTTACGGCAACCCTTACAAAACCTTTAGAAGGCGACCTTACTCCTGGAAATTTGATTTATGGAACAGCAAATGGATGGATAGATAATCCCCGGGGGGGGGAAAAATGTATATCATCAGTGGGAAGCATGAGGAAAGATCACCAAATTCGGAGTTGATGTTACTGGACTGACAACATTATTAGCAAATATTTTACATAAGCCCAGTTTGTGTGTTTCCAGGTAACTGTGCTGGCTTTAACAGCTCATATAAACATAACAAGATAACATTATATCAAAACACTGAGCGAGAAACTGGCAATTGCTCATGCAAAATAATGCAGTCTGACTTGAAAGGATTTTTGCCAGCCAAGGTAGAAATTCTCCAGTGGGGGGATGCTGGGTTTTGTCCCTAAAATACAGGATTCTTCACTAACAGAGCCTCCACTTCTGTAGTCAACTGTGTGAGAAACATCCCTTTCTCGTTGGTTTTGGTATCTTAATCAAACACATTTGCTCAAGGAGGAGAGGCAGAGTGTCTGAGTGGTCACCTCACCGTGGCTGATGTCAGCAGACACATGGCACACACTCCATCCCCTTTTGTCCCGTGAGCAGCAGCTCCCCTGCCCCACAATTCAGAGTGCTTTGTATGGGATTTCTTCTTTGTGCTGTCTCAAACATCGAGTGTTTGTGTTCCTTTTGGGATGAACTTTGGTTCTGACCCTGCTGAGGGTGCATTGCTTGTTTTGGAAACACTTGCAATATCCCTGGATTGTTTGTTTTCCACCCCAATATGCTGCTACATTCCTACAAGCTTTCTCTGGTTGTAATGCAATGTTTGGCCAGGAAACAGAGAGTACAAATGAAAAACAGTGCTCCAGTCTTAGGGAAATGTAGTGAAACTGTGACAGAAAGTGTTTTATTGGAAACAAGACAAAGATTTCCAGAGAATTAATAAACAAGCAGCTGCTCAGCATCTCTGCAAGACCATCAACTCCAGATGTGTATTTCCTGGAAGAATCAGAGTATTTTGTTTAACTCTCTTCCTCTGCCCTCAGCAGGTAGGAGAAACAGAGGTCAGGTCTGGTGCTTATGTTCCAAAGGAGATAATCAGATATTTAATTAGTGTAGCAACAATACAATTTGCATGACCAGCTAACCATCTACAGATTTTTTTCCAGTAATAGATCCAAACCACTGACTTTCTCCAGGTATTTGTTGAAGACAAGCACTTAACAGCACGTAAAGAGTCAGGCTCCAAAGGGGCAGCAGCAGGAAAACACTTCTCCCCTGCAGAGCTAAGCAGGATCTGTCTAATGTCAATGTTGGGTCTCTTTTTCCAGGGCAGTAGAGTTTTGGAAGGGTCAAGACCTGTCTTTTCTGAAACAAAGGCCCAACTCCTCCACAAAGAAATAGACGTTTCAAAAACAGTGCTGGAGAACATGAAAGCAGACCCTGACCTTCAGGAAATCACAGCACCATCAACTTCTTGCCCCAGGAGAGATGGAAGTTCAGCTCCTGAGGTGAGGCCAGGTACTGAATTCAACAGCAGCTGGTTATGTCACCTCAGAGGGCTAGAGAGGAGCTCTGCTGCCCTGTCTCCACCCTGACAGTGCTAAAAATCCAGGTTCTCCATGATAGCTAACACCTTTTCCTTCAAAACTACATCCCAGAAGGATACAATATCTCAGTACAACCCTAGAAGCAAATATTCCCAGTGGAGAGACCACAGACTGGCCCAGGGGAACGGCAAGGGACTCAGTTCTCCCAGAAGTACAACTTGAAGAGCTATTGAACTGAAGTATTAAGACCAAAATGTTGTTGGGTGCCACCAGATGCTTTGAATCCCAACAGCAGAAGCAGAAAAACAAGTGTGAGGCAAATCAGAGAAGGAGGCTCAGCTAGGGAGAGAAATCCAGAAACACGAGGAGACTTGGAGATCTTGGAGCTGAGAAAAACTGAGTGAAAGAGATGAGATTTCACAAAAGGTGAGAAAGAGGTAAAGTCCTACATGACCAACCCAGTTTCTTTCCTGGTTTTTGAAACAGCAAAGGAACTGATAATGATATCCCAGTGGTGGGCTCTGCAGTGCAGATGTGGCTAGGCTTGGCAGAACCCAGCATGCCTTTTACACTGCAAACAAAAGTATTTTATTGCTAAGCTAAGCAGGTCAGGCACAGACACTCACAGGGATCTCAAAATGCTTCGTTTGCACTCAGGTGAATTTCTGTGTGAGCACTCAGTGAGCAGCAGGACATCCAGGAATCTGCTCTCTGGAGTAGATGATGGATGGGTCACCTCACACATTGAAAGGAGGGGACTAACAGAGAGAATTTCCCTCAGTGCAGTATTTGCACAAACCTTTTCTTCCAAAGTAAGAGAATCAGGAGGCAGGATTGGCTTCTGCCCTGTGAGGTGGGGTAACAAAACTGGCAGTGCACTCAGTGAAAAAGTGAACATTGTGGGCAGCAGCACAAAGGCTTTGAGCAGACAAAGCCTCGCAGGTAATGTGGAATTCTCTAAGTACATTTGCAGATGATCACATGAACATTGCAGTGTCTGTGGAGACAAAGCACAGGGACAGGACAGCTCCAGAGCCACGTGGGCCTTCTGTCCCCCTGACAAAGCACCACAAATGGGCTGGCAGTGGCAAATAAACCCACCAGCAGCTTGCAAAATGCATTGGTGTCATTGCAACTTCCTTCACCCCTAGGAACTGAAAATCTGGATAGAAAGTTCCTAGTGGGAGTTTAAACTTGGTATTGCTGCAGAAAGCCAGCATGGCTTATGTTCAACACTTTAAAAGGTTTTATACTGTGCATTTATATATAGCAAAATGTACAGCAGACACGGGAAGTCATCAGATTTCTGGCTTGTCTGGAAAGTTGCTTTCTCACTCTCTGTATACACCATGCAGCAGGGACAGCTTAAAGCTGGTGTCCCAATGTAGGACTGCCACAAACACGTTTTATTTTTGTTTGAAGTGACAGAATCTTTGGACTTACTGCTTTTCTCCTCTGACTGCAAACATAAACCTCTGCAATTGCATCCAGGCAGATCTTTGTTCTGGTGAAGAACAGCACATAACCTAAATTTTGGCTTTGAGATCCTCAGTGTAACAAGACACAATTCCAGAGGCATGAAGGGTGATGGGGTGGTTGACTTTCAACAGCAAGGGGATGCCTAAATTAATTCTGTGCCCTTGGAGACCATTCCTTTTTCCTTTGTGTATTGTTCTGCCACTTGCCTAGAAAAAGAGTTTTTGCAATTTAGGAGTTAAACCCAGCATTAGCAGCAGAAAAATCAGTGCACTAAAGGAAAAAAACCCATTTGGTTTTGGGCAGAGGCACAAAGAGCTTTGGGGTTCTGTTTAGTATTCATTGTGCAAACTTCTGAGAAATTAATGTCCACTTTTTAACTTTCACTGGTTGCTTTTTGTTTGTTTTTCGGGTGAGGTGGAGGGATGGAGGATTCTTTTTATATCAAGACCTACAACAGGGTGTAGAATAAAACTGATTAAACCCATTTCATCCTTCATTAGCAATGATCTCTCCAGGCTTCTGGTAGTAGCTTGACATTTCAAATATTGGCAAAGTTTGTTCTTACTTTCTTGCAGATGAGCTAAAGTACATTTTCACCCCTTGAGACCACAGATCACAGCTCTGCTTCACCAGCTTCAGCTAAGGATATCACTGACACCCAAAAGAGAGCAAGGAACAGCAAAATGCATCCACTGCTAATACTGTTAGTGGTGAGGAACCTGGCACTCCTGGGATCCCCACCTTTTGATGTAAGCCCAAAGCCAATTGAGAAGAAAGTTTGCTACAGAGTGCAAAAAGGTGAGAGAGTAACCTTTGAAGTTACCTGCTTTACAGTAGCTCTAAAATCCATTTTATTTTCTGTGGGAACAAAATATGAAAAGGTGACTCACATCATTGACATCAGTGGTTGGGCTTTTCAGTGACCTGTAAAGAACTCACCAATCCCTCTTACTCCAAATTATTGTGATTAGATTCTGTTCACTTGTTTGAAAAAAAAAAAAATCAGCCTGTATTTCAAATGCTAGACAGGCTCTTTGTTGAAAGCCTTTTGTGTGTAAATAAAGTTCAGAAAATAATAGTGCAAGGCTTAAAAAAGACTGGCAGTGTGCTCACCTTATGTGAAGTGCTTGTTTTTGTAGGTTGTGTTTTTAAAGAGGAAGACTTTTTAAAAACAGAGCATGCTTGGAAATGCTGTTCATTTCTCTTTGTCTAAAATGCTGAGTGCCTGCAAGAGCAGCCTTCTCCTGTGGGGACAAGGACACCAGCCCCTCTCTGGACTGTTTGACCCAGACTGATTTCATTTCCCCTGCAGGGAGGGGCTCCCCAAGCCCTGGGGTTTGAACCCACCCCAGCGGATGCAAGGGCAGTTTGGGGCAGACCCTGATGTCAGCTTGGTTCCTATCTGTGGGAAACAGCAAATGCAGCACAAATGACCTCACTGGGAATGTTTTGTGAAGCTGCCAATGAACTACTCAGGAAACCTTTGGAACTCTGAGAGTTTAAACCTCCAGCAAGACACAAACTCCAGCTCATCTGTCCAGCTTGGGCAATGCCTCTGTTGCCCGTGGTGCTTGTATAAAGTCAGGAATTTCAAGGTGATGGGGTTTGTTCCAGGCAAATGGGTTTGTTAAATCCACATGACCTCCAGAAAAAAAACCCTTTAAGCAAAAGGCTGGGTTTTACCCAGGTTTAGAAGAGCAGATTGCTTTTCCATGGGCTGAGGTAGCAGCAGTCTGTCACCAGCTGGTGGCAATGATCAGGCACTCTGTGATAGGCCAGGAAAGAGTAAGCCTTGCTTTAATGACAGCTGTGTTTTGGTGAGGCTTTTTGTGAGCTCAGTTCTGGCTGATGGAAATCAAGAAGGGAAAAAAAAAACCATTGCTGGAAAGGTAAGATATTGCTGAGTGGTAGTCAGAAATATTGTTTTGTAGATGAACTGCTCTTTCTTGGGGCACGTTTTAAGCAAAGCCATTTTTATTTGGTATTGTAAGTTACCCAAACCTTAAACAATTCCCATGTAGCTTAGCATGTGTCTTATGTCTTACTAATGAAGATTTTTAATATTTTATTTATGATATAATAAATGCGGCCACTGATGATTTCTAGAAATATTCCTCCCCAGTTCTGTAGCCCTCACACCTGCTCAGTTTCCTCATGCACGGTGGCAGCATTGCTGGTGCTTTTTTTGTATGTGTGTTTTGGGCTGGGGGGGAGGTTGTTTCAAGTTTACTGTTATTTTTGAATGGTCATTTTGGTTCCTTGTGTGTGTCCCTCCCCCCAGTGGACAGAAGCCAGTGCACCAAGGTGGGTTGAACTTCTGACTTATTTGCTGAGATATTAGAAATTCCTTAAAAAAAAAATCAAAACTTTTCTTTTTGAAAGCCACATAATTAAGTTCTGAATTACATCAAGTTGCATCAATTTGCACCCACTTAGTTGATCCAAGTGCCTGTAAGCAACACACCAGCTGCCTTACAATTTAGCTGCTTATTCACATATTCCTACTGAAATTTAGCTGCCCCTTGAGCAGGAGGATGTGCCCAGTGTAACAAGGAGCTTACAGCTGTTTTGTGGACTGAAAGCATTTTTTAAAATCATGAGTGTCTCAGTACCTTGGTTCTTACTCAGAAAGTGGTGCCTTACTTATCCATTGGGTATTAGCTATTATGGTTTTCCTTGTATTTTTTTTTTTGGGGGGGGGGGTACATAACTTCTATTTCTGGCAGATGAAGTGTGAAATTGTGCCCAAATCAGGGTGGTAATTTTGATATAAAAAGGTATCTGAGGTAATAAAATACTAAGTATGTACGTATGATGAATGACATTAAAGGACCAGTATCAATGCCCCAGTGAGTGACAGGCAGGACTAAAATGACAAAAATGAGCGTGGGCTCTCTTTCTTTGAAGATGATCAAGAGCCCTCAATCCACCAGAAAACATGCAGGCATCAAAGCATGTAAACTAAACTGCTGTAGTATAACTGAGAAGCAATTTCAGGACTGGGTTTCACTTTCAAGGAAATTGGGGCATGTGGAGTTGTAGCACAAGTGCACGGGAGCTGAAAATGCAGAGCAGGTCCAGCTGTTCTGTATAAACCCTGACTGGCCCTTGCTGAAATGATTATGCCCCAAAATACAATTAAATACATCTGATGAGGGAGAAAACACAGGAATTGGTTACTTGCCCTGATCTTCTTTGTTTCCACATGTAGTTTTAAGCAAAGTCTAATTTCCTCAGGTGCTGTTAAACAATGAATAAACTTAATTATCTAGAGTATGGATGCCTATTTGGATAGCACATTAATTGGAGCCAGTTCTTGTCTTTGATGCTGAAGATGATCACAATTTCCTGAGTAAGGCATTAGACCACTAGAACAAGCCTTGCACAGCAAAAACAAACAAAAATATGCAAATACAACCTCAAATGAAAAGAGACTTGCAAATGCTGCTTTATTTAATTCTTACAATAGGGAGGCACTTTTACATTAAAAAAGAAGTGCACAGGTTTCATTATTAACTACAAAACCCTAAAATATTATTCCATGAAAACAAAGAGAAATAGTGTCTGTGACAAAGTGATTGGTATTTCATTTCATTTCTATACAATTTATCACATTTAAACAAACAAAACCTTAAAAAAACCCTAAAAAACAACAGCAAAAAAACCTTTTCTTCTGCTCCTGCAGGCTAGAAGCACTTAGAACATCGATGACACTTTGCTTTGTGTTCCTCATCTCTTACTTTCTGTGCTTGTTGTATGAGGCAGGGTCTGACCCAGGGGCTCTCCAAGATTAATGGGTGCCACAGAGATATTATAAATAAAGTGACCATGTGTTTATTTGATGTCAAAAACCTCAATTCAGCTCTGCCTTGCATGCAAAACCTGCTTGTTTCAGTCAAGTTATTCTTCAACTGAGACCTGCTTGCAGAGTGTGTGTGCTGGTATGGTGGAAGAGCAGGGAAGGATGACTGCACCAAAGGATTTCCCCTCCATAGAGTCAGAATTCCAAGCTTGTTTTCCATGCCATCCTAGAAATGTGACCTAGTACTAATGGCAGTGAGCCCCTGGGTGTCAGCTTCTTGCTGGGCTGTACTGGGTGAAAGTTGGGAGCAAATCCTGTATTGCACCACCCCAGTGGGAAGTGAAGTTCCCAAGAAGTTCAGCCAAAGCAATAATAACACTGAGAGATGGGCTCAGATTCTGCAGCACTGCTGCACCAACCCTTGCATTTAACACTGGGAGAAACCCCAGTGATGTCACTCAGAATATCCCTGGAGGAAGGCAGTCCTCCAAATGAATATTGTCACAATCCATCCTTCTGGACATGTATTTCCACTTTCCAGTGTGTCAAGTGAAGACAGCAGAGCTGGGGTCAGGCATGCTGGCAGATAAATGGCTCTGTGCTTGATGGATGAGGGGATATATTTATACCTCACAGCAATTCTCCTGCTATTTATTTGGTTTGGGGTTAACAAAACCACCAGGTGAGCTGCACAGGGAGGCTTTTGGTGGTGTGAAAATGAGCTTGCAAGTGGAAAGAACACTCAAAGGATGTTGAAGAAATATTGGAAATGCTTGAAATCAGCACACCTGAGGAAAGCAATACTTTTCTAATTGCCTGTTGGTTTATTAAAGCTGGCTGAGCAGAATATGGCTTTACGTTCTGAGGTTACTGGCAAGGCTTTCAGTGGCAGCAGGGCCCACAAATAAACCTGTTCTGGAGCTCTCTGAAGGCAAGGTAACCCTAAATAAAGGGAATATGATGGATCATCAGACTGTGCTTATGTTGAGCAGTGCTAGATTTAATGGAGAAGTATTTGCTGCAATTCCTTGGTTTTACACAGCAAATTCCAGTTTGATGTCCTGTGATGCAGAGCTCCCTCCTTCAAGCCACTTCCTCTGTTTTTCAAAATTGCCTGGGGTATATTTTGGCCCACTTTGAAAGTAAATGACCTGACCTGATCCAGAACTTTTCAAACTCTAAAGCTGGGTTCTAAAGACAGACAAATTAAAGCTGGCCCAGTATAACTAAAACTGTTTTCAAAAACTGAGCTACTTAAAGAAACACTTCCATTTTGAAGTTGCTTGACCAACATAGATATAACCTGTAAACATATTCACAGAGGGTTTGGGCTATAGATTCCAGGCTATTTTTCCTTTACCAAAAGCATGTATTACAAAACCTGTAAAGATTTTCCTTTGCACATTATGCTTGAAAAAGTTTAATATGTCTGGTTTAATTTAGATTCTAATACATTAAAATTATTTGCAACTTGTAACCTTGTGCCGATATATGAAATATAAGATGTAAAATTCTTTCTAAACAGAAATTCCTAAACTTTCTCTCCAAGGTAAATATGTCAAAGGACATAGCACGAACATGGAAGATAAATCTAGCTTTAAGATTTTCCACTGATATATAAAAGAATGTTTTACAAAGTTTTGATCTTGATTGTCTCTTTCCAGCAGAACAGAGAGGGTTTTTTCCCTCCATTCTGTCTTAAAAGGGAGAAAACCATGCTGCTGCTGATTTCCCTGGCACATCTTGCATGAAATAATGCAAGCTCCATTATGGCATGAGACTGATTACACAAATTCTATCTGAAAGGAAAGAAGTTAAATTAAGATCAGAACAGTTACTGCATGATCAGTGGGCACGAGTGAGATCTGATGTCGTTGTGTTTGGAAATGGCTTCATCCAGATCCAGCTGTCTGCTGTTGACCTTCACCTCCATGCAGCCATTATAAAAAGCAGTCACTGGTGTAGCACCCAGAGGAACATCTGCACAGAAACACATTCAGTTCATTAGGCCAAGGCATGCAAATTCCTACGGATTTTTCACATCAGTCAAAACATGGGGAATACTTCACTCCCCATCCATTATTTAGTCATGGGAGAAAAGAGCAATTTGGCAGGAAACACTTGAGTTCTTCTCCCTTTTCTTTAAGATCAAGACCAATTCAGCAAAGCTGAGGAAAGCCAGTAAAATGTTAAATATGCATTAGAAGGCTGTTCCCATCCAGAAACCAAACTCCAGGAATGTTTTCCATAGTAGCTTTTCCTGTATTAACAACAGTGAACCAAGAGTTTGTTTCCTGAAGCCCACTGGTCCTGTCCTGAGCTACAAACAGCTGTTTCTGGGCTTAGAGGTCACACAAAGAGCTGTCTTGCTTTTGCCAGGAAGCTACTCTAAATTCCAATCTGCAGCTCCTCACTTGGGGCACCCCTGGGAACTTCACACATTTTCCTGCTTCCTCACTGCTGCTTCCAAGTGGATTCTCAGTGAAAGACTCACTTTATCTGCTGGGATTGTTTGGCTTAGTGCAGCACCAGATCATGGATATGCTTCCAGGAAACAATATGTTAAGCACAAAATCGAGCAGGCATTGCTCTCAGGTCTTAGGGTACAACTGGCTCCTTACAAGGTAGACCTAAGGCAATGCAAGCACCTTCAGCAATCAGAATGAAGGTGATTAGGAGCTGATCTCAAAAGCACCCTCTCTTTTTTCAGGTGTTAATCACCCTATCCCTCCTCAGGAGATGGGTTTGGTTATCTTAGGAACAAGAAACGCTGTTTTCTCATGATTTTACTTTGCTGTAAACTGAGGTATTGCACAGAGTCCTGCAGAATTGTTCCCTTCTGCTTTTTTACCCCCAGTGAGGAAAACACTGCTGTGACAGAACCATGGAAGTTTCATTTAACCTGCACTGGTTGTGCTGAAATAACAGCACACACTCCCACCACTGTGACTAGTTTGTAGAAAGGGGTATCAAAAATGGGCACTTATGGTCTTCATTAAATGCACGGGGTTTTTGAATACAGAGGCTTGTTTTTTGGGGGTGTTTGTTTGTCTTATTGTGTTAATTTGCATGTTTAAGATACCTTTCAAAACTCAAAACAGAAATGACAGAAAACTGAGATTAAGGAGCAGCAAGTAACTAATACTTGCTTCTTATCTCTTTGGGATGCCTGAATAATGCAAAGCTCTTCATTCTTAAGATGTCGATTTCTCTCTGGCTGGCAGTGTACTAAAAAAGAATTATTTAAGCATCACAAAGATAAAGAGGCCCAAGAAATGACTGGAATCTTAGTTATTGTGGCTCTGTTAAGGTGCTGACTCACCTGTACTAAGTAAATACTGACTCATTCCTTGTCAATTCAAGACATGTCAGTCAATTTTGTAGCATTTTCTTAGGAACTGTGATTCATTCTCCATAAAATAATAGAGGATACAGAAAAGCTCTACCAGTAGCAACATTGTAACCATGGCACCTTTCCTTTTGCAATTTTCAAGTTTTAATTCAGGTTTTGACTATTTCTCACCAGGGGCAATGCTATTTTTCCTCTTGATTCAGCCAGAAGTCAAACTATTTATACAGAAGTATGTGCACTCTTCCTGGACAAAATCATCCTTAAGGATAATGTTAACATTATGTCTCAATAATGTTAACTTAAAGCTTGTTTGAACGAAGTATTTGCTGTTTCAACACATTCTCTGTCTCATAAAGATTGCCAGTCATCTCTTGCCCCGAGTTTAGTTGTTGAAACCACATTCCTGACTCGCACTTCTGACACTTGGGTTATTTACAAACGCCTGCTTTTCTTACATTTTTGATGCAGTTCCTCAACTGTGCCAGATGGTGGCATTTCAGAAACGTGCAATGCTCACCCAACTCAAAAATCAAGACATTTTCCAAATTCAAACCTCTAGAGAGCCATGTCTTAACGTCCAAATAATGCTACTGCTGAAAAGCTGGCTGCCTCCAAAGCTGAAGTGACTGGAGGAAACAAGAGGCACCTGAGGGAAAAAACTTTTTTTTTTTTTAGTAATTGTAGGCTTTTCCTAGCATGGATAAGGCTGAATACAATCAGGCTTGTAGAAATAACCAAACTAATGAAAAGAAACAGGCCTCACCTGGCAGGCCACCCAGGTAGGTGACAACATTTGCCATCATTGCTTGATGCAGAGTTGAGAGTTGCTCGGAATTGGTTCTGTCTGTGTGTGAATCAACAGCCAGTTCAAGTTCCTGTTTGGTCACTACAAGTCCAACCTGCACTTTTCTGGGGGTACATAACTTCTTTGATTCCAGCTGAGCAACAGTGATGTTCCCAATGGTCACAGTGATTTTCTAGGTGGAAGAATGGCAGATCACCAAAGATGTCACATGTAACTTTAATAAATCATTATACTTGGTTCTGGTGCACTTTGCATTTGCAAGTAGAAGGAAATATTAAATACTGGTACCTTCAGCTGGAAAAGCTGATGTGTAACCATCACTTCTGATGATGAAGGCCATTCTTAAATTTTTAGGTGAGAATGTTTCACAGGGAGCTACTTTAGCTACAGTTCTGAGGTGAAATCCTGTTTCACCTACAGTTTTAAAGGTACCCAAGTGTTCACTACAGGTTCTTATTTTGGGAAAAGGCCTGGAGTAGCTATGGTGTATAATTATGCTCTAGCTTGGGATGGCTGATGTAGAGGGATGTAAATGGAAACTTAAGGACAACAAAATCTGTTCATAATTTGGAACTAACATGATACCCTTACTGTACACACTGCTGCCATAGTTCCCTTCCTGCTCTGTGCATTTGGAAGGAAAGGTTAAAGAAAACATGATGTGATGGATCTGAGCTCAGATTCCATAATGTAATCTCCCTGGCATGAGTGATTAGTGCTTAGTCACTGCTGCAGCAGTCATTAATAGAGAGATATTTTCTGCACGTTATTATACAATCTAATTTTCAAAACATTGAGGCTACCAGCTCCACTGCAAGTGTGAATAGCTTTTTGGTAGTTTGATTTTTCACCTGGCAGCTGCTAGGAGAATTGGAAGATCACCTGTGAGTCAGAGGAGTTAGAGTCCACTATGGACAAGGCAAGAGGCACTGTTTCATTAGAAACCAAGGCAAACATAACACCAGTGTCTGTGGATGGGCGAATAGTCAGAGTCACATTTATTAGCCAGTCTTCAGCACTGTCAAGATTATCTGTTTTAAAGAGAATAATTAAAATTAGTAAACCCACCTGCTGATGAAAAATTAATATGGGGTTAAAAACTAGTGTTTAAATCTCCTCCCTGCTGTGGAAGAAGTAGTGCTAATCTTTGAACTTATAGGAAGAACTATAATTCTAAAGAAACCCAAGCAAATAAACGAAAAAAAAAAAAAACAGCTAACTTTTAATCCTGTATCTTCAGTAGTGCCCAACCTTTGCAAATAAACTTCTGAATGTAAAGCATTCCAGAAACTGAACAGGTGACACTAATGTGATCAGAATTCTCATTCAAGCAAATTCCTAACAGAAGTTAAGGGAATCACTGGTGGATGCAGAAGTGCATGGCTTGATTTGTGTGCCTTTTTTTATTTTCTTTCTTTTAAAATTTCATCGGTTCCATCACCAGTCCAACAAAAAACACAGGGATAGAAAAATACTTACCATAGTTTATCTGGAATGCTGCCATTCCAGTGCCAGGGTAGAAGGATCCTCTCCCGACTGCTACTAAACAGTGTTTGCTTTGTTTTTCTTGAATAACTTCATTTACTCCTGAATGTCCCTGGTTCATCAGGTTCCAGGCCCGGATACAACCATCCAAACGAGGGTTAATCTATAAAAGAATGACAGCATTGGGGGCTTGAGTCCAAAGTTGGTTTTAAAATGTTAATGATGAGGCATTATTTTACATATCAGCTTATTTCTATGTAGTCAATACCATTTTTATCAATGCTACAGGTAACAGCAGTGATGCTGGGAGAAAACCAAGTGGCAAGCATTTGGTATCTCAGCCTTCAAAAGGTATTTCTGGTTTAACACTTCCCACTTTGCTGCCAGGGATCTGGACAAAAGGAGATTGCTTCCACTTTTAAAGCTCTTGTTGTGACCTAGACAAAAGGACAGCAGATTCTCTGTAGCTGAAAGAAAATGATCAGTAGCAATGCTCCTTGTTCAAAGCTTTCTCTTTATACCGAAGTACCAAGAAATTTCTGGAATTGTTTTCTATTGGATAAAGGGATGTTATTGTATCGTTACATATTTTTTCCTCTGCTTTGCTTTTGAGCAAAATTGATTTTTTGAATTTACTTTTTTTTTTAAATCTAAACTCTCTGTTGAGATTGCCAATTAGTTTGAAGGCTCCTGGACTGTAAAGAAGACAGTTGCAACAACTTGACTGTAGCCATTCTTGAGGCTGGGAGACTGAAAGAATCAGGGGCCTTGTCCAGCCTGGGATGCTGTAAAACCCTGTAAAAACAAAAGCTCACCGTGCTGCCTGCACTGTGAATGCTGCACTTATTTAGAGCTTAGCAAAAGCCTGGACCAGGACATGAATCATCCTGAAATGCACTCCCAGCAGCAGCAGTGGTGGTGATTTAGAGAATCTTAAAGCTATATTAGGAAACAGGCTACAGAATCCTCAAAGATTAGACCAGAAGCGTTGTGTTTTCACAAGTGAAGCCTTACTGAAGGCAGACTGAAAAGCTTCACACACGATTATTTTCAAAACACTGGTTTAATAACCACATTTTCATTTTCCAAACAGCTTCCATGCCAGGCTTGCTTCTTCTGTGACTCCCAGGAGTACAAAACTGAACAGAGCATGATCAATCAATATTAGTCTTGTTATTATTTAATTACCTGCTTAACAAGAGCACCGCCCACTCTGCGAGGTAACCCTGCAATGTACACCTTGGTTTCCAAGAAACCCTGGGATTGTTTAAACAGAGTTCCTGGGCTGTTAATACTCATCACAGCCTCTTTAGCTATTTTTACACTGATGCTGTGTTCTAATTCTTCAACTGATACCTGGAATAAAATACAAATAATTACATATACACACATACAAAAATGTAGAATATATTAAAATTTTTAGCCTTTTTTTTATAATTACATAAGCCCTATGAAGCATGACTAATGTTTCTTTAAATATCTACTTTGTAGAAGAGTTTTACTGCAGTCACTATGTAAATTCTATTTAAACTTGATGCAGGACAGCTGTCCATATCTAGAGACATTCCCAGGAGGGTAACAATCAAAATCCAACTGACATTAAAAATTTGGTGTGCTCTATAGATTGTGTAAGTGAGAAAGGCTTTTCATCTCAGGTATGAAGGCGTGAAAAGCAAGATGAGTTTTTGGTCTAGCAGATGCAAAAATTGCTCTAAACACAAAGTATCCAATAACTGTGGATTTGGCCATGCAATCACAGTTGTGGATATCCTGCCATTTTCTTTTTCATGTTTAAAATTAATAATTGCTGTGCTGATAGCTAGAGGTAATTAACTTTTCCTTGATTGTTAAAAGGTAGCAGGATTTCCTGATGCAAGGCATTCCTGTGCATTTCTTGGTTGGTTTTTACATCTGTGGTTTGAGTGCATCATTATAAGCCTTTAAGTAGTTGCTCAGTTTCTCCCTACTTTATTTATCAGCATCTTCCCACAGTGAGTAAAAGGAAGGGAATGGGAGAAGAAAATCCAACTTACTATATGCCACAGTCCATCATTAATGGCTTTGCCTCCACTGGTGACTTTTGTCCCAAACTCATTCTTGAACTGAATCTCAATCTTTCCATCCCGAAGAGCGAGCAAGATCCACGCTGAGTTGTCCAGGGATTCTGCATACAGGATCACCCCCTCTGCGTCGTAGGTCCGGAAATCAAACTCTGCTGTAAATCTGAGTTGTGAAGAAGGAATCTTCATAAGAAGACAGGAAAGATGAAATACTGTACAGCCTAGGATAACTCATTAGCAGGGTTAGAGAAAGGTTCATGGATGGTAACTTTTGGTGTCTCTGTATTGTTGTGATTTTTTTGCACAGTTAGTCGAAAGCAGAATGGAATGTAAGCTTTGTTCACTCAAATCCAGTGGGAAGTTTTCAGGTTAACACCCTGGCCTGGGATTTGAAAGAACCTTGGTGCAGTTCCCACATTTAATCTGAGCTTTACTCGTGAAGGGCAGCCCACTCCCCTGAGTAAGAAGAGAGATGTAATTAATATTTCTATTGCATTTTGTAGGGATGCAATGCAGACAAAAGAGAAGATCTATGAGGTGCTTCAGTACAGCTGGGTTGCCAAGTGTTGTCCTGAAAGAATTATAACCTAGAAATTCACTCTGCCTTTTATATGGCATTCTCTCATTTGAGGATTTGTTGGCTGGGTCTAGGTTGAGTGTGCGTATGTAGCAAAATTAGGATTTACTGTGCAGTGGAAGAGACGAGAGTAGAAGTAGAGTAAAAAACAATCTTTGGGACTAGACAAAACAGAGTGAGGGTGAAAGGAGAACGCAAAGCATTTGGAAGCTGGGGTGTGCCAAGGCAGCTGTAACTCCGAACCGGGGTCGCTGTCCCTCGCAGTGCTGCTCTGTGTCCCCTAGATGGGGCTGTCCCTCGCCACACGCACCCAAAACCGCGCTGTGTTTACACCAGACTTCAAACATTTATCACCTCTGAAAGCTCTTCCAGGACAGCATTAGTGCCCGGTCAGCTTGGAACAGCGGCAGAGGACAGAGTTCTCAGTATTTATGTCCATCTGTGCGGTTCTGAGGCTCTGGGGATCAACAGCTCCACAGCTGCTGCTGCTGTCACCTGCCACTTGTTTGGTGGCTAAGTCAGGGAACGCTGCAATTTTGGCTGCTGCAGCAAAGAAGTGCAAGAGCAATAAAGGGGTCAGTGCCACGGGCAATGGCTCTGACAGCTGTAAAGAAAATCATCCAGCTGGTGCCCAGACAAGGTACTGTGCTCTGTGGTTGTCCTTGGAACACTCTGGCTGTGAAAGGAAGCCCAGGATGGGCAGGGGGGCAATGGCCTGGTTTTGTTGCTCTGCAGGATGGGCAGAGCATGCCCCGGCTTCTACCTGGAGCAACATCCAAACTAAAGCCATTCCCAGGTATAACTGGAAGCTATACTGCAACTATTTTCATGTAACTTCTGAATTTTGATGTTGATTATATATATATATATATTATATTATCAACTATTATATATTTATCTATAGTTGATAATTCTAAATGCCTTCCTGTTTATTCATTGATTCATCATATAAAGGGATCTTATCCAAGGGGGAGGTGGTCATAAAATTTAGGCATGCGGTGCATTCCTCCTAAACCCTCAGAAAATTAATGGAAACAAATGTCTGTCATTCCAATGCATGCTTTTATCAATAGCAAATGCTTACCTTGTGACATTTGGCAGTTTGAACTTCAAGTAGAGAACTGGAATTCCTATAAATTGCTCTGCCAGGTAAAGCAGTTGATAATTCTTTTCAAGATTCAGTGGGATACACTCAGTAACAGACTGAAAATGGTAGAGGAAAAAAAGCTGTTAAAGCATTGTGATAGCTTATGAAGCAACTCCTGTTGTTGCCTGCTAGCCTTTTTTATTTTTAAAGTAATGGCTTACCTCTGGGTTTTCTTGGTTTTTTAAAACTTGAATACCTATGTACAAATGAAATTGTGTGGTTTTTCTTTTGCTTAAAACATCCATTACTTAAACTGCTGGAGGATAATCCAGGTTGACAGAGAGTTCTAGTGGATTGAAACTAATATTTAAATATTTAGTTTTTGAATTAAGAATCCAATCTTCCATCAGGCACATTTCTTTCACCCACCTTCTAGGGAACTACCAAGCTGCATTATTAAAGTTCTGCAGAATCTAAAACCTGCTCAGGTGTAAGAAGGGAATGGACCAGAGCTGTACCTTGGGAAGACTGTGTTAAAGAGAAATTAAAGAATCACAGTGCTTATGGACAAGTAGGAGTCTCAAAGTCTCTTTGATCAAATTTGAATCCCTCAAAACATTCTGTGACTGCCATCCACTCTGACTTTACTATTCCTGATGCAGCAGTTCCATTAAATGTACAGGTGCTCTTCTTGAATTTTATGGCTACTTCGTTTTATGGCTGCTGGTGTCACTAATCTTTAGATTGAACTTATTTTCAGCTGACTGAACCTTTTTTTTCCTCAATTAAAAGGCATGAAACTAACTTCCAGATAGAGAATTAATCACTTTTGAACAACAGTACTGAAAATAAGAGCATCTTCCAGCCTCATTACATCTCACCGTTTCAAGGATGAGCAAAATGAAATAGAATGACTGCCAAGTGCTGTTCATTAAATTTCTACAAACAAGAAACTACAAACAAGACCTAATACACACATCCTGGAACTTGTGTCAGATCTTGCTCCTGCAGCTTAAGCCAAATTTTGTTATAGTTGAAGTGTTTTATTGTTGTTAAAAGTGTTTTATTGTTGGCAGTTATCTGAGCTCACTTCACATGACATCTCAGACTGCCTGAACTTTTCAAAGTATACAGAGAACCACTTACAAAAAAATCCTTGGACTTCAATCCTTGAATCCCAGTTCTCTGGAATTTCAAACTTTCTGCTCCTAAGAAGTGTAAATTTTCAAACAGATCAAGAGCAGCCAATTTTGGATGCAAGATGTTCTCCAATTGGCAAATATTACTGAGTGCTTTTCCTTAAGCTATGGCAGATGAGAACTGTGGCAAACAATCCAGGGTTTTTTTTTTTTTCAATCCAAACAGAGTAATTCCGAAACAGTGAGCAAAAACTTTTGCACAGCCTAAGGAAAACTTGGGAACATATGGACAAAAGGAACATTCTGTTTCTGAGTAGGCTGCACAGGAATTATTTGTTTGATAGGAGAAAGCTGAGGCTTATTTTGGAAGCAGCAGGGAATAAAGATGCCTGGCTAAAGCAAGCTGCTTTTGACAGGACTCCTGTAAATGAGCAGGCATGAACTGAATGGCATCCAAATCCCTGCTGCTTTGTGAGCCAAACCATAGATCAGAATCCCCAGCATTTTCTCAGGAATTTTTAATCAGTTCTCAAATAGCTTCCTATTTCCCTTAATCTAAGCTATCCTCTCATTGAGAAATACCAAACTTTGTGATTTTCCACATGGAATTTTACATAGCACAGTTTTACCTCACAATTCTTCATGTCCTTAGAGAGCTTGAACCCTTTCTTGCCATCACAATAGCAGCTGTAACTTCCTGGTGAGTTCACACAGAGTTGAGCACAAATATTTTCAGCACATTCATCAATATCTAGGGGAAGTTGAAGCAGACAGATTTTTTTTCATGGCACGGGCTGAAAACTAACACAAATTAATGGAATAACATGAATCCAAAAGGTGATTCAGTAATCTGATAGAGGCCTGGAGTGCAGAGCTGGAGACAATTTGATCTGATTTCTGAGGCACAAGGTGGCTGAATAGTGAGAACCTCATAAATTGCTACCACAGATGGCACAAATCCCATTCTGGGTCAGATCTCTTCCTTTCCTTGTAAGACACGATGAGAGCTCAGATTATTAGAAGTATATAAGGCAAACATGTGAAGAAAGGATGTGCTTTATTGATATAAACCCCAAATAATCTCAGGGCAAAATACCTTTTAAAATAACATAAAATAATCTCATCATGCCTAAATTTCAGACAGCATCTACTTGTGGGGAAGAATAGTCTGATTTGAGCTGTGATTTAAGCTAAATCAACTATAAGAACCCCATTTTGTATTTAGTAGGTTGTGCAAAATAAGTAATTTAGAAATGAAAGGCTGTTTAAATGGCCAATGTAAATTTTGATTTCTACTATAGAAACAAAATCTCCCCTTGACAAGAGACTCCAATGAGAGTGATTTGGATTTCAGATTAAAGCAACTGCAACATTTATTCTGAAACAAATAGCCCTTCCAGTGGAAAGAAAAAAGTTTATACCAATGCATGCATTTAAATCTGGGTATTTTTAAGACTAAAATACTTTTTTTTGTTTTGCTGTCGCTTGGAGGAAGAGAGGTAAGGAAAAAGATAACAAACCCTGTTCTGTTCTTCAGTCTAATAGTATCTGTCAATATAGAAATAGCTGTGCATAAATGTATGTAAATTCAATTTTGCTAACAAGCATAATCGAGTTTAGCCACCTACAAGCAACATGACAATGAAAAGCTCATGTCATTTAGCATTTTTCTAAGGCTACATTCCTGTCAGGCTGCACAATCCTGTCCTTAGACAGGATTTGGTGACTCATTTAATGTGGTTACAACAAGGTCTAAAAGCTTAGCAGCATAATCCTCCTGCTAGGGAGGTAAGACTTTCCCCATTGGAACCTCCTGAATCCATGTCCTAGTAGAAACACAACACTTAGATGAGTTGCATCAAATTGAATTTATCTGAAGGAAGCCCTAGGAGGAGTAAGAATTAATTACTGTGAAGTTTTTCTCACTTTGGTGCATGCAGGAACAGAAAATTGTCAGTAGTCCTTCAATCCCATAGTAACTGGACAAAGAGCTGAAACCTGGGTATGTAATCACTGCCACTGTGCAGAGCTTTGTCACAAGAGACCTGCAGGAAAAGCCATGGAGCAAAAGGTTCATGGCCACCAGGAAGCTGCTCTTGTGTCCTTTTGAGCAGTAATACAAGGCAGCTTTTAAAATAAAAAACCAGTCACTGATAAGATTTTCCTTAAACTGACAGTGTAGAAGATTCGTCCTCCTTGTAACACTCCAAGAGCTTTCATATCTGCTCACAACTGAAATTTAACTTCTGATGTGCAGTAAACAGAAACTTTAACAAGCAGAGAGAAATAAAACATATTCTAAGAAAAATATGCAAATACTTTCAAGACTGGAGAAGTTATGGTCGTTGTATGAGTGGCTTCTTGCTACTTCACTGCTAGCTATCAATACTTTTCAATTTTGCTATAATTGTTACAGAACTTTGGAAATCTTTAGTTCCAGATTTTCATTTCAGGAAAGATTCTTCTAGAGCAGCTCCTTTGTTTCCACAGTTCTTTCTCTGGATATTTAGGAATAGTTTTGTTTGACAATTGAGGTCTTTATAAAAAACCTTTTAAAAAAATCTTTAGAGAACTGCCATGCTGTCATGTAATACAGCATGACAACCTAAGAAACAATTAATTTAATAAAGAGTATGAAGATTAAGAAACATTAGATGAGGAGCTGAGTTTGGTATAGCAGTGGATTAAAAAAAGAAAAGGGGAGGGGGAAGAGGAAAGATATGAAAAAGGGGGAGCTGGGGGCAAAGACTCACCTTCACAGTTCTTGGAAGTTGAATTATATGTGTAGCCTTCTGGACATTCACACTCATATCTCCCCTGGGTGTTTTTACAGGTGGCTGTCCCACAGATGTTTGGATATAGCACACATTCATTTATATCTAGAAACACAAACAAGTTATTAAAAAACAACTCCCACTCTTGCACACCATTTCTTCTTCACCAAACTTACCCAACACTGTGCAAACTGAGTGAGGTTGGCAAATTTTCTTGGTAGCTCTACCGTGCTGTCACAGCAGACTAGAGCTACAGCCAGAAAGATTTCCAGAGGGATGTAAAAGACACTTCTGCATGCCCCCAGTGAAAAAATTCTCTGCCTGCCTATCTTTCCCATCCCTTCATGCCTTCTGTGGGTAACACGAAAAGGGGTGCACGTCTAGGAAGGCAGAAAACAGGCTGCAGATTTCCCATAAACTAAACCAGACTTCAAAGTAAAATTCCATCTTAGAAAAAGACACCCAGAATGACAAGAGATAATCCAATCAGAGGTTCTTCCATGCTACAATCAATTCATGTCAGTTTTCTTTTAATTGGCTGTGCTGAGAGGTGTTCAAGTCCCTCACTGTCTCTCTATCCCTCAAACCATTTTAGTGTCTATCTTGGGTCTTGTTTCCAATTTGTCAATGTCATTGTCCCAGTGCAGATGTGACGGGATTCAGGGTAGGGTATCAATCTTCCTAAGTGTCTTTGAGACAGAAAAATATCAGATCCCTGGCAGTACTTCACTCCCACTTGTGAATGCAGGGATCATTCTGATTTTCTCTGTGGTTTTGTGGTAGTTGTGGGAATGGTGCTGCACAGGAGATTCTGCCACTGGCTTGCTTGGAGTGCTGGAACTGTATTAACTCAAGGCTTCCTCGAATTCAGACTATTTTTCTACAGTTAATAAGTGTATTCCAAATTCCTGGTTGTTTAACTTTGTAGTTGCATGTAACAAAACACTTGAATGCAGTTTATCAGATGATTAAACTAACACTCAAGGCACTAAGGTATATTAGTCTACTTTTATCTTTGATTACTTTTTTACCAGATTTTCCAGTGTCTTGCCAAGATTTACAGAGGTTCTAACCAATTTATCTGCTTGCCCTTTTTCATAAACCTGGAGTCTTCTGTCATTCTGGCATGTCTTTGGAAGTTATTAATTCACAAAAATATTTAGACTAAAAAAAAGTGACAGTGGAAGATGGCCATCAAGGTGAGCCTCTAAAATTATCTGACATCATCCAAAACTGTTGCCATAATTTGGTAATAAAATATGACATTAAAATGGAATGAAGTTGTAATTTTTTAAAGTTTAACACAGTCTTTATTTGGAATGAAATGAAACATGTAGGTCATGGCCAACAGTAGACACAAGGATGTACAGAAAATATTATGCTGGCTGAATCAAAGAAAAACTTTCCTCTTCATTAAGAGATTTTTTGGATTCATTAATAGTTTCTTCTCCAATGAACTTCAAACTGCAGAAAGAGCAGCATGGCTAATTAGGAGTGATTTAGCCTAAATCAGTGTTTACCAGAGAGAATTTCCATGGTAACAACACCAGCTATTTGCATCGCTTTAGATTCTTGTTTCAGCGTGCTTAAAGGATACGTGAAGACCAAAATGAGCTTTCTGGAGCTCCAGTAATGAAGGAGAATCTCATCTACAGCCATTCCCTCTTTCTTTCCTTGCTTCTTGACCTGGTTCATTATTTGGCTGCCCAAATGCCTGCAGCGTGTAAGGAATGAGCAGCCAAATTAAACCAGGGCTGGATCTTTCCAAGGCAATGCAAGAGCATTTATGGAACTATTGGATCAAACCCTTCCCTCTCTCTGGTCAGCAGGCACTGTGGTGGCATGGAAAGATGTTCCCCTGAAGTCTCCCTACCTCCACAATCCCGTTTGTTGGAATGCATGAAGTAGCCATCTTCACACAGGCAACGGAAGCTCCCAGGGAAATTGGAACAGCGCTGGCTGCAACCTCCATTGAAATCTTCACATTCATTTATATCTATAAAGAAAAGGGAATAAAACTCTCTGCTGAGAGGAAGGCATCAACTGAGCAGCTGCAAGTACTATTCAATAGTAGAGATGTAATTGTGCTTCTGAGAACCAACATGATGTGAAATTGAAGAATGTACCTTCCTCGCAGTTCTCTCCTCTCCATCCTGCTTTACAGACACAGGTATACTTGGCTTGTCCATCTATGCAGTCCTTGTATCCATCTTTATGGCATGGCAGGGGGCTGCACTGGTTTGAAATTTCTGTGGGATGGAAAACATGGAAAGCCATTGTTATTTGGGGTTATTTCTCCTCAAGAATCACTTTAGTCTTTCTTCTTCTCTTCCTACAGGGACCTGTCATGAAACAGGAAAGGTCTTGGTGAATAACATGAAGGACCCCCACAACAATCTTGCTACTCCTTCTGTCAGCAAGAATTTTTAAGTGAGTGAGAACATACAAAGCCACCAGTACTTTGTCAGGCAGAAAACAACTAGAAGACAAATTACTTGCTAAGCTAATCCCTGCAAGATGTGACCAGACTTGATATTATTATATTTAAAAGATGTATTTCAGTTTTTAAAGAACAGTGCTCTGCCTCCATCATACTACAACAAATTTCACTAGAAAGATCAAAGTTTCAAGAATTCCAGATTAGAGAGTTGAGTTTCTCTGTTCAAAGGTGGTCAGACGAGAAACTGGTAATTTACTGCATTATTACAAACTGATCTGGAAAACATGTTCAGCCATGACCACATGCAGTGTAATTATTAAGGATTTTTTTGCCTTCCATTGCTTTCAATGATGAAAACAGTGTCAGAAGGTTAAGGATAAGTATTCTTATTCAAACTAACTGGAAGTTTCTTTGATATAACCAGGCTGTAGGAGGTTTAGAGAGATGTTTAAACTGTGGCAAGCAGGAAATACGGTAAAAATGGCTTGCTATGAATTTACTAGAAAGAACACAATATATGCTGGACCTGTGAATGTATAGGCATAAAAATCCAACATTTGAGAAACATCTCGAGTTTCATGCTTTGTGACTTTTTGTTTAGAATCAATGACTGTGTTCCAGATAATTTTTTTTTGTTTGTTTCTGAAATTTTGAAATCTTCAGCTGATAGTGTAACTATGGGCCAAAGAGTGGTAGAAACCACAATTAGCAAGAGAATCTTTTACTCTACCTGACAGAACATGACTTGCTAGAGGCAAAGGGTTTGGCATAACTGTTAAAGGTGTGGTAGAGTACAGAGGACACACTGGGGAATATTGCTGGGTTGGTGTAGGACACTTCTGTTTGCAGAAGAGCTCTGCCTTCCATGTTGCAGTCAATTGTGTTCCTTTAACTTTATAAAGTTAAAACCGGTCGCTTAAACAGCTTTCTCTGGAAATGCTCTGTCTTACCTCACATTTTTGGTCAATTTCTGCTTTTGATTATTGAGTTAATGGTTATCTGTCTCTTTTTGTGTCCCTGTGAACTGCTTTTTAGCCACTGCGTGTTCCAACATCAGCACTTACCCTTGACACAAGCCCTGAGGTCAGCTGGAGAGTCTGGAGTGACTGCAGCCACCCTGAACACCCCTGCTCGATGGGAGGCAAGGCAGTCTGCAAATGCAAAGCCACACAATCAGCTCAGGGCCCAAACAACTCATTTACACTGCAATTAATGCAATTAATGAACACCACGGGCCGCATGGCATCGGCAAAGAGCCTGTTCTCACAGCTTGAATGGCAAACTGGTCTGGGCATGTTAAGGACAGCTGCTCACAGCCCAGCCTTCAGAGTGTCTCTGTGAGGATCTCAGCACACAGACATTCTCTGCATTATAATCAGCATGGAAATCATCCCAGTGCTAGGGGCAGAAAAACTAAACCAGTGTTACCCACATGACAGCATCACTGAATCACACACTACAGTTGTTTAGGGGGTTTTTTGGTACTTACTTAAATATTTGGGATAAAAATATTCCTGTGGAAAGAAAAGAAAAATAAAGGCTAAGAAAAATTTCAGGTAGGTAAAATGACAGCAAAATACATCACTGAATATATTCTGAAGTATATTGGTATTATAACTACAAAAGAAGAAAAAATTACTTTTGAGTCACAGAATATAGGCCTGGTTTTCTATATGACTGTACTTTGGGCTAAAGCAGAAGATTATTTAATACACAAGACTCGGTGGAGAGATTAAAATATTGCACTGAATTGGACATTTGCAAAATGAAGGCAATGAAAATGAATTGGGTGTCAAAATTACTTTGAAAATTTTCTCTTTAAATAGGAGGATCTTGCCCAGTATTGTTATTGGGAGCTGTGAATTCCATGTGCTTCTGTCTTTCCCTCTGCAAAGAACTGCTATCTATGTCATAGATACTCATAAAATACTTACAGTTTCAGGATTATTTTCAAAGATTTCCCTGGCTTCTTCCCTGTTGCATAATTCTTCAATGCATTCTCTTTCTAGATTTCCCTTCTTACTTTCTTCCATGAAAGAGTTTGCTCGGCGTTTCCTCAGCAGGAACTGAGAGGCATACTGCTGGGGTAAAACTTGGGAGAAACAAAGCAACTCTGTTATTATTTATCTCTTTTTGCAACAGCTGAAAAATGCTGTAAACACTGAGCAAATATGAGAATTTAACACAAAGTTCTGAATTAAATGCTTAGTCAGGAGTTGATGTTTGATGTTGTTTTGAAAAATGCAAGCAAGAAATTCTAGGATTCTGTATGTGGGAGCTGTTTCTGATCAAAAAATCCTTGATCTGTGCTATTAATCCCTAATAGTATCCATGCCTGAAGCATAATTTACATGTCATATTCAGGACAAGATTTATTTTTTTAGATTATGGTTATTAAGAAGTGAGATATGTAAGCAACAAGTAGATTAAAAAAGCTGATTAGACTACCAGTTTCAGTGATCTGTAAGTAAATATTCTGACCCTCTTGAATTTATGTGAGACCAAAATTAGGTCTTAAAAAGTCAGGCTACCTGTTATAAGTAATTAACATTTATGTCATTTCGTTTTTCAGAACATTGAAGAACAAGACAAAGGTGAGGATGGTCTCCTGGGAATATCATGGCAGACAATCTATAAATATATTCACATTTTACAAGGTAAAATTACCTAGCCAACTTTTATGTTTCAGATCCAGCAAGTCATTACTTAATTTTCATGTATCTGGTTATTGTCATTTTAGTGACTTTTAACAAGTGGTGAACATTGAGAAATGACACTAAAAATGAAAGATGTCTGCTTCAATGTTCTTTGCAGAGCACACAACACTCCAGGAACAGCCTCTAAATTAGACTGCCTGGTTTAATTTTTGGATCTAGCTTGTGATCAAGAGAAAAATGGACGAGCACAACTGGAAGAAGTCCAGCTGGTTGGGCTGAAGGGTGCAGATGACAGATGTTAACTGGATCCACACCTGCCCTCCTTTCCTCAGCCTCTGCACAGCTCAGCCTTTCAGAGGTGCCCAACTCTGAGGGCTGTGACACCTGCAGTGCAAGCCAGGTGTGGTGGCCACACATCTTCATCCCAGCTCCACAGCAAAGAGCCATTTGAGCACCCAAAGTCCATCCAGTACTGCCTGTGACAATTCCTCAAACCCAGAGCACCTCCACGAGCCTCACCAGCAGCCAAGTGCCCGAGAAAAACTCCCAGGTTCTCTGCACTAACACCAAAGAAAAAAAATTAAAGCTGACTAGCAAGAGCAGCTAATGAGACCCAGAGCTTGAACGGAGACAGATTTAACAATTAACTAAAACCACACCATCCTAAACACATTAAAGCTCTCTGTCAAGTGACAGGGAACATTCTGAAGTGCTGCAACATTGGCTAATGACCTGGAGAAACCTTTGTGTTACAGCCTCTTGAGTGAAGTTGACGTGGGCTGAGCTTGTAACAAAAAACTAATCTATTTGCTTTCATTCTGGCAAAACTAATCATCCCGGCAAGGCAGTAAATGAGATTTCCTGAGCATAAGGTAGATGTGCCACAGCTCACCTCCAAGGTTTTCCAGCACACCTCTATCTCAGAGAGCAACAAGCAAGTTGCTTAGAAATGAAAGGTGTGTCAATATTTCTCACTAATAAGAAAGATGCAGAAACACCACCTGTCTTGAGGCAAAAGGAGTGACAACAAAAATAGGAGAATTGTGTATTATAGCTGCTGGGTTTATTTCCATGGGAGATTTCTACCCCCACAGAGATGTTGGAATAGCTGTGGTGCACAGGCGCTGTGGTGTAGGTGAGGCCTAATTCACAGCTGACTTTAAACCATCTTGTTTTGATCTTTAGCTACATCATTGTCATTCTCACACAGTTTTACAGTAAATAAACTAGAAATTTTAAGTTGTGTACAAACAGATGTAACACTTTCTACTTTGTGTCTTCAACACAGTGGGACATGAGTCTTTTCCCCTGCATCAGGGCAGTTTATCCTTCTCCCAAGCTGATTTCCTAAAACTTCTGGCTTTAAATAAAACATGGAACTCAGAGCAAATTCCATGGCTTTTTTTTTTAGTGCAAATATTTCAGTCCCCATGCACAGAATTAGCAGTGTATTTATTCATCTGTGGTTTAATTACAAAGATTATGATAGGACCTTTATTGAAAACAAAAATCCTGGCTACTGCTGCTGCTGCCAGTCTGATTACAGGAAACTCCAGCCCATTCCTGACCCTGCCAAACCAAGTTAACCCTTAATGCACTCGGGGTGCTCCACGTGGTGATCACTTGTGCAACTCCAGAGCCTAACAATTTCCAGAGGTGGTGTACAGCCACTGTGTAGTGAATGCTTATCAAGCATCTAAAAGTGATACGACTAAAAAAGAGAAAAAAAAATCATTGGAGAGGATGAGATCCAGTGGTTACTTACAGCTGTCCTGTTGTGCAGATGCAACCTTAAACCTGCTTCAAGTGGGACACTTAAACATAACTTAGAGCTGCTGACCTGAGACTCCAGCCAAGTTGAATAAAACTGAGTAAAAAGTGACACCACTGTACAAGTGGCACAGTCTTGTTTGTACTGCTCCGTAACTCCAGTGACAAAAGCATCCTGAAAAGCTCATCAGTGACATTATGCAGCCAACAAAATAAAGTCAGCCACTAATATTTACCTGCACCTTCTCCAAAATGCATCCCTCACCTGATGTTTGACCAAATCCACCTGCACTGAGGTGTGCAGAGGCAACTTTATGATTATTGAATCATGATGAACTGCATTATTAAGCTATAATATGACTGTTTTCTCTTCTTCCTCCTCTCCCCCCTGCCATTCCAGAAATCCCTGGCACTGTTCAGAGCCAGGGATAGGAAAGTGGACAATACAGACCACGGAAGTTTTGGATGAGCAGGACAGCTAGTTTCCCGCTGTTAAGAAAAACGACAAGGTATGCAGTGGAGAAGATAAATGGAACCGAAAACGTGACGAAAACAGGAGAAAAGATCATTACGAAATATTTATTAGAGGGTTTATTTTAGGACCTGTTAAAAACGTTACAAAATGAACTTTCATCTTTTGATACTGCTCCCTTCCTAAGTCAGAAACCCCAGCACCTTGCAGAATAGTAAACATTCAGTTTCTGTTCTGCCAGTTTAATCATTAGTAAAACAGCTCAGAAACAGGCTTACTTTGAGCTGCAATTCTGCCTGCTTCAGCTGCACTGTCTTCTTCCACTATTAAGCTCCAAGACAGAATACTTCTTTTTTATTTTTTTATCTGTACGTGAGAGCAAGTAGCTCCTACTTAGGCTGAGAGGTCCGAACTTACAAAAAGGATCAGTGCCGCTTGCCTGGACTGCACAACAAAGCCACTTTTCCGAGCAGAGCACCATCTCCCGAGGGCTGTTCCTGCCCGGGAACCAAGCTCCCCGTGCAGACACTTCCCCGCCAACAGCCCCAGGGCCCGCTGCCGAGCCCGGGCACCGCGGGGCCGCACGCACCGGGCACAGCGGCCGCGATGCCCCGGACGGCCGGGCAGGGCCGCCCGCCCCCGGCACCGCTCCGGGCCGCCCCTCGCCC
>VXAX01001072.1:327528-362175 GCA_013399835.1 Leptocoma aspasia | reverse complement strand
CTCCGCCGGCCGCCGCCGTGGCGGGGCCGGGCCGCGCGTGGCGGAGCGCTGCGGGCTGCGCGCGGCCGTTGAGCTGCGCGGCCTCGGCGGAGCCAGCGGTGAGCGCGGCCGGGAAGGGCCCGGGGGAGGCGGCGCCGGCGGGGCTGAGGGCTGACCCTCTCCTTCCGCCTCGGAGAAGGGGGTTTTGTAAAAAGCGTGGGCTTACAAACTAAAAAAGTGGGAGAGACGAGCAAGCGGCACATGCGTGGAGCGAAGCCGAGGTTTTGGAGTTGCTGCTGTCTTGGAAAAGGGAAAGAAAGGTTGGCAAGGTGGCCGGAAAGTGCAGATGCTCTCCTAAGTGCTGGACGTGTAGTAACATCTCTTTACAGAAAATAGGATGGTCCTAAAGCTGTTCCGCACAAAGATTTGAGTGCTTCGGGCTTTCAGGACATCACAGTTGTTGCACCTTGTTTAGCTCTCAGCTATTAATTTTGGCAAAGAGGATGGCGTTCACAAATTTTCGCTGAATGTGCCTGCTTTGCTGCTCAGTCACACTATTTGCTGTTCGAAATATAGCACAGTAAAGTGCCCTTATAATTGACATTCAGGCAAGGAACATTACAGCAGGAAGTGAAATAATTAAATTGTGTGAGGAGGGTCGGCTCTACGTGGTTTGTTTAGCTGTGTTTCCAAGAACGTGGAGGCTTGGTGTGACTGAAATAAATTCTGTATTGTAAAAGCCTCTGCTGAAGGTGGTGTACTAAATGTACTCTACTAAACGGTGTGCAGGCTTCACTGCTAAGTTTGACAGGTTTCTGGGCTTGCTGGTTTTATTTGACCTCAGCAAGCTGACAGATGTAATATCTGGAACAGGTTTGGGTTGTTAGTGCAACATATAAAATACCTGTCACGTGTTCTGGGCATATTTCAGAGATCCAGTCTCTCCAAACTGGCATAGCAGAATGGGGTTTGCCTCCCTACTAATATTTTCAGCAGTGTTGAACATCCTAGAATGGCTTGTTTCTGAAAATTTTTATCTAATTTGTCAACTCCTGCCCACCCCCTTTTATGGTTTTGTATTTAAACAAGATTCTTGTACTAGGGCATAGTTGCTCTCTGATTTTTACTCTTGAGTAAGTTCTCTTCATTTCATGGATCCCATCTCAATGCTCTGGGGCATCTGTAGGCTCAAGAGCAACTTTGTGACAGTTTGCACAGATAGTCTGTATAAAAGGGGATGGGAATTGTTCTGTGAGCACTGCTCAGGCACTGAAAATGTTACATTTTTGTCCTTTGACAAAATGACAGTGGCACATTTTGTTCACTGAGCTGTTACATTTTGCTTTCTAGAAGTTTGTGTAGCTCTGTTCTCAAACTGAGCTTTGTTCAGACTTGCTCGTGGGTTGAGGCACCACAGCCCACTGCATGTGGGCTTTATTTTTTTATTTTTGTTTTTAGTGATTTTGTATTCTTCAGAGCTTGATTTTAATACTTGGAACAGGTGTAATCATCTTGCTCTGTTTTAGGAACTTCTCTTCATGCACTCAGCTATCCCGTGGAGAAGCTATTCTCAGGTTCTTGAGGATAATGGAATATAAATGTTTAAAGAGTATCTGTTGTCTCTGCTTTGGATGAAACCTGACCCATTTCTGACACTGAATGACAGCAGATCCATGTAAAGGCATCCTTGAAAATGAGCTTCATAAGATCAGGAGGAGTTCAGTTCCTACCTCTATAAATTATCTAAGCCATCACAGTTGATTAGGATTGTTATAATCTTTAATTATTAACTTTTTGGCATAATTCAAAATTACCTTAGTTTGAGGTTAGTTATAATTTAAAATATGAAGGGAATTTTGAGATATAAGATTTAGGAGACCTGCTGTGGTAATTCTCAAAAAGAGGAATATTCTGTTTCTTTCTGCTTGAAGAGTGGCATGTGGGATTGTGGGATGATGGAGGTGCTTGGTACTTCTATTTAATTTAGTGACAATTACTAGATATCATTGCCAGTTCCTCAAAATACTCACTAGAGAGCCAGAGTTTCCTTGCTGTGGGCTCTTTTTGTGCAAAAGAAATTGACAGTTAAATTCATACACTTAGCAGGTAGGGCTGTTCTTTGTTTGCTTTTAATGCCTTACCCTGTTCTGTTCTTGTAAGTCTTACTCATGCTTGAAATTGGTCCTCATTCTCTCAGTCAGCAGGGCTGTGGGACATGGTGGTGAGACAAGCACTGAAATTTTGTAGCTGGATGTCTCTTGCTCCTCTAACTTGCACGTTTCCTTCTGTGCTGTGGCCTGGCATTATTATTTGGGATAAGTAGTGTGTGGTGGCTGCCCAGATCTGTAAGAGGAGGATGGATGAAGTGTGTGAGGATGGAAAAGGGAAAGATAATGAGACTGAACATAACACACTGAGCAGGAGGCTGCTGCCTTCTTTGGACAGAGTGCCTAACTTTTTTTTTTTTCTTTTTTCCTTTTTTTTTTCTTTCTAGGAGTGACAAGACCTTGGCTCTGAAGTCTCTGCCAGTCTCCTTGGGTTGCTCTGGCCTGCCCACATTATTCCTGTAGCTTTGCTGGCTCTGGATGGCTGCTGAAGAGGGATGTTCAATCTAATGGCTAATTGCTGCAGCTGGTTAAAACGGTGGAGGCAACCTGTCAGGTAAACATGGGAAAGTATTTTACATTTCTCACCTTCCCAAACTGTGTTTTAGTCATTGTTTCATATTGGATCATGTCCAGCCTCTCACCCACCAGCACCCCCAAGTTCTTTCTCCCCAGGGCTCTTGTCCATCTGCTCATCCCCCAGCCTATGCTGATACCCTGACCCAGCACCTTCTACTTGGTCTTCCTAAACCTCCTGCTATTCCCATGGGCCACTTCTTGAGCTTGTGCTGTTGCCTCTGGATGGCTTCCCATCCTTCAGGTGTGTCAGCCTCACCACTCACCTGCAGACTTGCTGAGGATGCCCCCAGCACCTTTTCTATCTCATTAATGGAGATATTAAGTAGCACTGGTCCCAGTATGGACCTCTGAGGGCCACTACTGGTCATGGGTGTCCCCTGGGACTCTGAGCTGTCACCACTCCCCTCTGGCTGGGACTGTCCAAGCAGTTCCTTACCTGCCAGTCCATCCACTGAACCCAGCTCTGCAGTTAGGACAGAAGTCAGGATAAATCACACCTGTAATCCTTCCTTTGTCCACTGCTCTGGTCACTCCATCACAGAAAGCCTCTAAGCTGTTCAGGGTAAAGTTTGTTTGGTTTTTGCCTTACTCTTCCAACTCCTGCATTTCGAGATTCTAAAGTATAATGTGTTTAATTTTTGGGTTCTTTTCTCAGAGGTTTCTTGCTCTTCTGAAAGAACTTGTATAAATTATACTTCATGTTTGACACTATTTTAGTTTTAAGTCTGCAAATAACAATGTTTTTTAGAATTCCTTCACTTAATGGGGCATAAAATAGAGCAAATTGATTTGCCCACTGAGTCTTTGTGAACAGGAGGAAGAACTGAGGTACACACACATAAGTATAGTTTTCCTGTGGCGTTTAAAATCCTATCCTGGGGAAAATACTAACCTGTATACCAGTTTGCCAATAAATTGTGCATTCCTAGCACCACTGGTTTGCACAGTCTAGAACAACAAAGGCATGATAAGCCCCACATATTTCCAGCATCTGGTGTTGTCTACACAAGAGCTGTACACTCTGTGGTGTTGTTCAGACACACTGATGGAGACAGAAATAATTTTTTAATACAGGAAAAGCTTTGAGGCAGAGAGATGGTAAAAATACAGAGGAATGGAACTGCAATTACAGAAATTGTTAAAGGGACCATGACCACACCAAATAAAATTTACAGTACTGTGAAATTAAATTGCAGCAGGCAAGTACCAGCTGAAAGCAGAATCATTGTCTCTTGTGAAACTTGGACCATGATATGAGACTTTCCATTTCCTACCTTGTTCTGCTGTTCTGTCTAATCAGATATTGGACATATTAAACACCAGACACACAACAGTAACAGTGCCTTGGTATTTTGATACCTCATTCTCTGTGGTAATTTTGCTGTGCATGTGTTTAAAAAAAATAGATTAAATGATGTGTAGCTAGAGGAAAAAAAATTAAATATCTTTCTGTTTTCTTTTCTCCTTATGGAGGAAGGTGACACTAATAATGGTGGGTCTTGATAATGCTGGGAAAACTGCTACAGTCCGAGGAATTCAAGGAGGTAAGTGATTAATTTATCATCCAATTGGAGCACTGAGAGTATCATTCCTAATTTTCAGTCATTTAAATCTAAAAATATTGCTTCATCTCTTAATGTATCTCTCCCTCCTATATTGTTGAAAGAAAATGTTGGTGGTTGTACCATCCAAGTATCACATATATCACCTTCTAATACAAACATTACAATGGACAATACAGTCAGTGGACTTGATTTTTTTTCTCTTTTTTCCTTGTGTGCATGTGCTGAAGTTGCTTTCAGGTGACCATTCCAGAAATGTGCATACAGCAGTAAACTTTATATAAAAATCAGTGTTGTAAGTAAGCATATATAAGCAGAAAAGGTTTAAAAGAAGGAAATTGGTGTGTATAACACTAAGGATGGTTCTAGTATTATGTATTTTTCATCATTATTTATAATCAGAAAATTGTGATAAATAAAATTGCCACTAAGAGGCCACTCAGCTTTGAGGGGTGCTTTGCCCTGGCACATGCAAGCAGGATATAATTTGAGATAAAACTCATGCTTATGAAAACAAAAATTCTTTAATTTTTTCTCCACTTGAGGGATCGTCTTTCTAAATAAGTTTCATCTTGTGCAAGAACAAGAGTTTCCTTAGTAGTGTTTTGGCAGACTTGGAGACTCCACCTTGGTTTGTTTACTTGTGTTATGTAAGTTCACAGACTTGCTAAAGCACAAATAAAACCCTGAGTATTCTCTCCTATTCCTCCATCTGTGCCCTGAAAACAGGAGTGTTTCATTATTTAGCCTTCCATTCTATTTGAAAATCACCTTTACTATCTTTACCATCTGAATGTAACAGTTTGTTCTAAAAGTCCTATTTTTCAGGGGAAAAAAAATGAGATAAAGATGTGTATTTCTAAAGGGAAACTCCGGGAAAAGATAGTTCTCATTTCTTTGAGTGTTCCCCAGGGCTTAAATGTCCTGAACGCCCATCTTGGCTGTCCTAAGGGTAGGAGCAGAGGCTGCTGGGGATTCAGTTTCTGCACTGCTCTTCAGTGCTCAGTGCTCTTAGCCATTTTTTTCCTCTCAACAAGCTGAATTTTACCTGTTTCTCCTGCCTTGTGCTACCCAGCTACAGAACAGAGATCCAATAAAACAGAGATCCAATTATCTCAGCCCTGCAGGCACTGCTTAGTGGTGTGCCCTCAGGAAAGGGAGACAGCAAGCAAAAGTATTAAATAGAAATCTGTAATTCTTTTAGCATATTGCATGGCAAATTAGAAAAAAGCAGCAAATAAAATAAGCAAACAAACAAAGGCTAAAACCTGGCCTTGAATAAAAAAAATGAAATAATTTACATCTCAGAAGAACAGAGTTTCAGTCATTTTATCTTAGCCCTTGGTTTGAACTTCTGAAGCTGTTTTGGCAACCATGAAGGATAAAAAAATAATCTGGCAGAGTACAAGGGTTCCCAGGTCATAGTGCATTAACTGTTTTGATTGTTTTCCTTCTCAAAGTCGAATTACTACCATGGAAATGAGAGTGGAAGTGAAAATGCAGTACAGTAACCACCACTGCAGTGGAACTGTGGTGTGAAATATTAAAATCTGCCTTTTGGGCCCCTCTCTTTTCTCCCCCCTTCCCATTCCCCTAGTGCTCCTATCTAAATTAATGTAAAGTAACTAGCTGAGAGACTAGTTAATTGAAAATTCTCTGAGGAGAGGGGAAATCTTCATGTAGGCAAAAATGTGGTCACCAATATTTAACAGGGAGGTTTCACTCCGTGTTTTTAAAATGCCGATTTTGCTACACAAATCCCACTATAAAATCCTCTTTAAACTGAAGGCTTTCTTCTTTGACAGAGTCTCCTGAAGACGTGGCTCCCACAGTTGGGTTCTCCAAAATTGATCTTAAACAGGGACGCTTTGAAGTCACCATCTTTGATTTAGGAGGTGGAAAACGAATTCGGAATATCTGGAGGAATTATTATGCTGAGTCCTACGGTGTCATATTTGTGGTGGATTCCAGTGACATTGAAAGAATGGAAGAAACAAAACAAGCCATGACAGAAGTTTTAAAAAGCCCTAAGATAGCAGGAAAACCTGTGTTAGTGTAAGTAATGTAATGAATCTTCTAATAATCTGAAATTGGGTGACTTTAGACCTAAAGCACTATTTCTGTTGTAACTAATACTGCTGTAACTTTAGCACTAACCAATATTACAATTAGTTTTATGGTTTCATGTTTTATTTAATCCTTCTCAGGGGTATTTATTTCTCTCCTCTTTCATTAGCCATGGAGAAATAACAAGGTGGGATCTTTTAACGCTTAAAAATTCTAATATTACTTAAAATGCTAGGTTAAAAGGCTTTACAAATTGGGTGTGGCAACATGATGTAAAAATATTGTTGCTGCTTATGCCTACATCAATTAATTAAATGGTTGATTATATTCAGCAATAGGGTGATCTCTCAGCAATAAATGTCTTGTTCACTTAACACATGGTGCTGCTGATACATGATCAGCAAAACCTCTTTAAAGGAGGCTTGCTTTAATTGTACTGGGCACCTGCTTTTTCTCTGTTTAATAGGGTTTGTAAAAATATTGGAAAGAACATATTTTATTAAATTCCACACCAAAAATATCTCCACACCAAAAATATTTGATAACAAATATTTTTTGAAGTTAAAAAATAAACTCTGAAAGCTTACAATGGTTTATCAAGTCAGTATCTTTATGTCTGCTGAGCATAAGACCTTGGTAATGCATAAATTGCACAACATCCCTGTGCAATCTGTACAGGTAAAGAGGAGAGGCCTCTTATTTTTAAGAAAGAGTGATGCTCTGCTGGGTTGAAGCTGAGCCTGCCTAATTGTGTTGATGAAGTGGAGGGCAGTTCAGCAAAGTAATGGTGTGTGTGTTGAAAATAGATTAGATTTTACCTTTCATTGCTCTGAATGTTACTGGCACAGGGAAGGCAAAAAAGCTTCGTTTAACTCAAATGTGTTTGAAAATGCAGCTGTGACAGTGGTAAACTGTGCTGTGTTTTTTAATTAAATACAACTTTATGGGGGGTTTTGGGTTGTGTTTTGGTTTTGTTGTGGTTTTTTTGTTTGTTTGTTTGTTTTTGGTAGAAATCTCTATGCTCTAATCTTACAATGGAGTTTGTTTGGGTGGCTGACTGGACCTGCAGAGAACTCACTCACTTCCCTGGATCTTGATACTGCTTTTTGATCCCTACCAGTAGCTAATCAGAAGGCAGAGTGTATTTATTAATTGCCCTAATGGTGACTAAGCCAAGTTTGTTGATGTTATTACTTTTTATTAGATTAAACTTCAAGCCTTTGATCAGAATTTGTTTCACAGTGTCCTAGTTCTGTAGAGGGATCCAGTTCTTTGGTTTATGCTCCCTTTGTGAGCTTGCCTCTTGAGTTCAGAATTATCTCCTGTATTGTCAGATTTATTTCTAAATTTATGCTGAAAGTTAGCCTTTTTTAATGTTATATTAATTTTAATGTTCAGATTTTGTTTGTGGTTTTTTTTTAATAATGAGATACTTGCTACCCATGTAGCAATAAGTTCCCTAATACCTTGCTACAATTTTTAATTAGTGCACTTTAATCTGTGCAGAATAGGCTGAATTGCACAGTGTGGACATAAAATTGGTGCTAAATACTCTATTTTACAGAAATACGGGAATATGAGAAATCTGATGTTCAGTGTGATATTTTCTACAAATTGAATTGCTGCTCTTCCATGTTATTTACTGCTGCCCGTGGAGGTGTCACAGAATCATTTTAAGACAATTTTCCTGAAGTATTGATAGTATTTATCTTTTACTGTCTCTTGGTATGTATTACTTAGAGATGTTAAACTTGCCATTTGGTTTTTTTACTGTTCAGTGTTATCACCTAATTTATGTTTATGGGTAAAGTCTTCTGGCAGCATCCTCAAGACTTACATAGGTATGCAAGTTTAAATTTTCTTCACTTAGGATTATTTTTGTCCTTTATTTTATCAGAAAGGAGCACACAGACATCATATTATGCAGGCAAATGCTGGTTTTGTTTGGGATTAGTTGTGTTTGTTTGGAGTCTTTGTTTTGGTTTTGGGGTTTTTTTAAGTTGACATGGAGCATGTGCAAGAGGAAATGCAAGTCCATGTGCTGTGACTGATATTTTCTACCAAAGACATTTTTGGGCAGGTATTTTTTTAGGAGAAAGCTACTTTCTACCTGTTATTTTGGTGATAAGGGATTATAGCTATTAATGTTTCACTTTCCTTAACAGAACACTTGCAGCTGGGCTTTAATTTGTTTGGTTTTCTGCATATTTATGTAACTACTGAAAACACACACTGGAAAGTTACTTCAGTGATTACTGCAAAATTTCTCCTGCTAATAATTTTGAATGCTCAATATCAAATGCAGTGTAAACTGTAATTCACAGTATTATTTCATACTATTTATTTTCAGTTAACAGTACCCCCTATCAAGGAAAAGTTTTCCACAAATCTTTCTCACTTCCCAGTTCTCCTTCAGTGTGTTTTATCTGTTTTGCCTGTTTCAAACCAATTTCCATCTGGAAATGACTTATTCAGGCAGCTGTCTTCCTAAGTATTAAAACTTGAATTTTGAAAACTTGAGTTTTATTCCACAATCGAAATACAGCTCTTGTTTATTGGCTAATTTCTACTCTGCCCTTGAAGCATAAATGTATTTTTAATATATGCAGTTAAGGGGAGCGTATTTAATGAGAAAAAATGAAATTAATCTAATGAAATTTCAGTGGTGTCATCATCTGAGTTAATTTTTTGTTGCTACTTTGTAAATATTTTTCACTTTAAGGTTCAGACCTTTGATTGCATTTTGACAGCAGCTAATTTCAGTTGCAGTTTTAATCTGGGATGGAAAGAATCCAACTATTTCTAAACATCACAATGTGAAAATGACTATGATAGTGGATTAATTTTTTTTTCCACTACATGCAACTAAAGACATCCAGTTCACTCAGTGTCTTGCTGAATTGCAGTGCAGTTTGTTCTGCCTTCTCTGACTATCCAAATAAAGTGGTGTTGATTGTGCCTTTGCACAGCACAAAGCAGTTCAGGAATACGTTTCTGGTTTGCTGCTTGGTTTTAGTGTGGAATTTTGTCTTTTAATTTCTTTCTGGAAATAACCTTTTTGTCTCAGTTACATTGCCGTTGTCTGTTAATTTCCATGGGGAGCTATTTCTCACTCAGTTCCAAAAGGAGTTGGTTACAGGAGGTTCCTTCCAACCTAAACCACTCTCTGGTTCTAGATTATGGGGGAGGAGTAGGGGGTGTAAGGACAGAGTTCTATTTTTTGTTCTATTTTTTCATTAATTTTTGTGCTAGCAACAGTGAGACTGCAAATGTGACTGTGTATTTAGGTGGGATAGGCAGCATTCAGAATGTGCCTTGTGAGTAATTAAGGATCATATTCCCATATCCTGGTAGAGAGGGGAATTCTGCCTGTGGAGCTGAATAATATAAGTATCTCTGTGTCAATTTATGAGAAGTTTATGAACTTCCCCTATAGAGATAGTATTGAAACATTCCTGGTAAGTTTTCTGACCTCTTGTTTGGTTTAGGCATCCCATTCTGGATTGTTACCAGTGGTATCTGCTTTATGTGTGGATTTGTTCTGTGGAAAAAAGACATTTGGAACTTGAGCAAGTAAATATAAATGCTAAAAAAACACAAGGCTATTAAAAATACTTATTATTATTTTGTGAAAAGTAAGTAAAACATTTTTATGAATCCTGTCTTTGAGGTTAATAATATTTTCAAAGCTTCCCAACAGCACAGGGAGTTTGTTGCCACACTGTTTTAGTTTGAAGAACCAAACTAAACTACAGAACTTCTAAACTTTGAAGAAGTGTATAAGAACCAAAAAAAGGTCTCTTTTATCCTTTGATCCTTTCCTGTAGTTCACATGTTTCTGTGAAAACCATAAAATTCTTTACTCTGTTTCCAAAAATGGATGCAGTTTTCCTGAGAGCTCTGCTGAAGGGAAAATGGGAAGAGAAGTGAAGCAGTTGAGGGATCCCAAGAGTGCTGCCCAAGATCAGTTTGGTGTGGAGGAACCATTGGTATTTCAGGCAGGTCATTTCTGGTGTCATCTGCAGCACGGACAGCACCAGCAGCAAATTGCTTTGCAAGGGTTTCTTTTTTTATACCTGACTGCAAGCCCAAACTTTTCTTTAGATACTTGAGTATATTCTTGAGCGTTGTTCACGTAGATTTCTATGTTGTTGATCATCTCCCCTTGCTCCTCCACCAGAACTGAGATCTGCATAAAGAGTTCTTTGACATCTTTGATCTGGTTCTCCAGATTGACCAGTTCTTTGTGTCTCTGCTCAATCTCTGACAGCTGAGCTTTAGTAATCTTGACTTCAGTGAGCAGATTCTCATTGAAAATCTCCCATTTTCCTTGCTGGAGCATGTCATTGACTTCCTCCTCAGACACCTCTTTGCCAGCCACCTCGAGCTGGCGGAGGATGAAGGTCCTGCACTTGTCCTGCTTGGCGGTGATGGCCTCGTTGTAGGAGAGCATGGCGCGGCGGTAGCGGTGGCACAGGAAGGCGTGCTGGGCACCCAGGATCCTCACCGTGGCCCGGGCTGGCCCCTGCTCACTCTCAGCCTTCCTCACTGCTTTTGCCAGTTCATCCAAACATCTGCGTACGTGTTCTGCTTGGATCTTGATCTCCCTTGCTATGTTCGATTCCTTCTTGAGAACGCTGAATCTTCTCATTGAAGACACGAGGCTTTTTTGTTGTTGGCTGAATTTATTGACTTCTTCCACCAGATTATTAATTTCGTTCTGAAGCTTCTGGATTTCATGCAAGTGCCTTTCAGTTATGGGCTCTTTTTCATAAATAATGGCTTGCTGTTCAAACTCCTCCTGCTCCTCTTCTTGTACAGTTGCACCATTGTTTTCCCCAGCTATCTGCAGTTCCTTAGCCCTCAGTTTGAGCTCTTGCAGACGATCTCTCATGATTTTTGTGGTCAGGATTCTTTCCTGTTTGGTTTTTTCCCCCTCTTGCAACACAGGAAGTTAATTCCAGTATCTTTTTTATTTGGTTTGTTCTGTTGCCCTGTAATCAGAATGTAACAACAATCAATGTTAGTGGTTATATGTATATATGAAAAGTAGTTTTGGGAATTAGAGCTACTTACCTCTGCACCAAAGTAAAAGCAGCAATGAGTTGGAAATTGGGGGGTATTCTGAACAAATTGTGATTTCTAGCCCAAGGCCATTTTGTGGTATATTTGTGATGCAGCACACAGAACTTACACCAAAGTTGTGTGGAAAGGACTTTTAATTTGGGGAGGAAGAGAGAAGTAACTCAAATTATTTTATCGTTACTCTTTACTTGATGAAAACAAATCAACCTATAAATTTTTATGGAAATAGAAGTGAGTGTGGCTGTGCTGTTTCTGGATTCTCAGTAGGAAATATTTCAGTTTTTTTCAGAGATTATGAGACAGACTTTGTAACGAATCGGCGTTTTGGCATGAATTTAGATTATTAACGTGGCCACACTCAAAAACCTTTCTCCATCTTCCTTGCCTAGGGAGTTAGACTGAAACAGTTAGCTACAACAAAACAGAACAGAACTCTCAGCATTTAAGAACACTAATAATTTAGCCTGAAAATAAATTAATTTTTTATGTTTGAGTTTTTGTGGAATTGAATCCATATCACTAATGTTGCAGCATGAAGATTTTCTAAGCCTTTTTTGAATTACTGTTATCTACTCCTACACTGTCATTTACATTCTTCATAAAATTGATGCAAATGTGCATTGTGAACCACAGTGGGCTACAATTCAGTGCTGTTTCTTATTTAACAGAAAGCAGAGATAATTTTGTTTTGTTCCCTAGCTGTTGTGCAAGCTTTACTGGAGAGATAATTAAGAACAAGATATTTTCTAAAACATACCCAATGAAAACTAAGTTCAACTATTTTTAATCATAGGCAAGAAGGTATTTTTCTCAAACTCTACATAAGTTATTTCCTTGGACTGTGATCAAGAATGGAAGATTTCAGTAAGAAGTAACATGTTCAGGACTAGAAGATTATGGGATTTTTTTACTTAGGGTCTTCTGGTTCAATCAGATGTGTGTCTTTCAAAGGGCTGTTCAAGCATAAAGGTTAAACAGCACAGTGGTATCTTTTGGCTGTTTCAGAGCTTTTAGGGCTGTTCTCTGAAATAATAGCATTAAATAGGTGCAACTCTTATTAAACCCTGATTCTACAAATTTTATTTTTTCTTAGCAAGCAAATGTAGGATTTCTTAATAGTACCCAAAAGATGCATTTTTAAAAACTGCAAAGGGTCTATCCAGTAGCCTGTCAGTATGCAAATAATTTCCTTGTATTTGAACAGTTCCAAATGATACTGCTCTGGTATTTCTGCTCCCCTATGCATATTTAAAGACTCTAAATAGATTTTTGTATAAGTCATGAAGTTGAGCAGTGTGGACACGTCTGCACAGACTTAAATCTGGCTTTTTCTGCAGGAGGATTAGCTGAAAAACAAAACTTGAAATGCTTCAGAGATCAGCCATGAGAAAGAAGGTTGATATTCTACCCTAGCATGAATTTGCCTGGCTGCTTTTTTTTTCCCCCTCTTAATGCCTTAATATTTCAATTTAGTACTTGTTGGTTCACATCAAGAGAAGACTTGTGGTCAGACAAGTTTGCAAGTTATTTATTGGAGAATGTTATTCTGTGGTGGCGAAAATGCAAAATGCATTCATTTCATGACAGTAATGACTCTCCTCTGCTGAACTTTTCAGTGGATGTCCCCATGGCAGAAGTCAGGCAGTTTCTCCCAGATAACATTCTTCAGGAATGTTCCAGAGCTGCTCGGCACCACCAGCGGGGAAAGTTCAGCCTGGGGCATGTGAAAGGACCCAGGGCTTCAGAGAAGTGACCTGAAAATCTGTTCTGGTCCAGCCTCACACAACTGCTGACCCATGTTAGTTTGGCAGGGCTGGGCAAACCTGGGATTACAAGCCAAATTCTAAGGGCACCATTAATGCTTATGCTGTGAGGTGACAAGAATTTCTTGTGTCCAAGAGAATTGGTACATTGCTCTTTAGATAGCTGTGTTCCTTGGGGCTGGGGGGAGGAACCCCACAGAACTGCAAAACAAATCTGTAAATGTTGTTAAATATCAAAGGAGCGAGCAGAAAATACTGGAGATTTTTTTTTCTTGTTTAAAGATCAGTCTCACAAAAGACTGGAATGTAAGCAATTGAATCTTAGTTTCACATCTTCTCTGCTGTCAGGTTTGCCTTCAAAGCCTGCCACTGAACAGGCATGCCAATAATTGTGCTTGATTATACTGGCAATTGGAACACATGCTGGTTTCAAAGAAATGAGGATATCTTCATGACAGAGATAACCTTGGGAATTGTTGGCTTGGCTTCTTGAGTGTTCCACAACAAGCTCTGTTCATTTACTGAGTCCTTGTTTTGTCCTACGTGTTTGTATATAGGGGCACATCCTGTTTTTCTTTTGATTGAGATGAAAGCACTTCACTTTTCTTAAAGTTTTTGTCAGTAAAGGGAGAATATGCCCATTCTTTAGGGTGGAGCGAATGGAATATTAGACTGAAAGCACTCCAGTGACTCAGTGTGGCCCCTACATTCACTGCCCATTGCAGTTATTATCATGCAAACCCACTGGTGATTAAGTTTGTTCTTCTTGAAGCATCTTTATAGATAGCTACATATGGTTATATATAGTTGGCAGGTTCAGAAATGCAATTTTCACATCCTTGTCAAATATATTTTAAGGGGATTGCAAGAGTCTTTGCCTTCTGATAATTTGGCTGTGTTGCTCCTCAGGAACAGAGTTATGTGAATCTCTCCATTTAAATGGACGCAGGTGTGACTGGTGAAGTCATGACAAAGACAATTACCTCAGCACACTGACTAGAGGAATAATAATAGATCCTGGTAGCTGGACCACCTTTAGAATCAGTCATGATGATAAAGTATGTCCAGAATTCAAAGATAATGAGTTTGACAGAAATGAAAATTTTATATTATCTTCTCCATTTAAAAAAAAAGGCAAGCTGAAAGGTCCACTTGCTTAATTGCAAAGCAACCACATAGAATATTCTTCCATCTGTCTGATAAATTTATCAGTAGACCCAGGAAACATGGAGGCTGCATCCAAAAATAAGACTTGGGCTACATTAAGTTAAAAGACATAATGGGATATGTGAAGTAGGAAAGTTAATTGTATGGAACTCTTTTGTTTCTGGTTCCAATTGGGTTTAATGGCTTCTAATTTGGCTTTGCTGGATTGTTTTATTTTTTCCCCAGTCCCCGAATTACCAAAGCCTCCTGTTTATTTTAATTTCTGCTTTTCTCCACTATTTCTTGGTTATTCAGCACTTTGATTAAAATGCCTGACAGCAAAGGCCCTGTTCCTATTTGATCTTTGATACAATTTGCCCCCTTACCTTGGTTTTAACATCCTGCACTCTCTTCCAGAGAAGAGGACTTGAAATTAATCAAGGAACAGAATCCTCTCTTTTAAGAGCTCTTTGAGATGTATCATCTGTGTTCTGGCTCATGCTGCCTCCTTTACCTCTGCTGAAACTGCTGGGTTTTTGTTTGTTAGTGTTTTTTGTGATTTTTTTGGGGGTTTTTTTTGGGGGAGGGTTTTTTTTGTTTGGGTTTTTTTAATGATTGCACCAAAAATGAGGGTAGGTTTGTTTTCCTGCCTCTTAGGTACGAGTCAGTTAAGGGCACTGGGTAGATGATGCTTTCAGGCAATGCATCCCAAAGGAATTTCATGTTACGTGTAATCCTAAACTTTTTTTTTTCAATTAATTTCCAAGCTGCAGTGAAATTATATTACAGCTCTGTCATATGGTGCCAAGAAACCCATCTAACTTTTTTCCAAGCACAATGGATATGTATGAGTAAATCTTGGAGTCATACTGTGGATCTTGATTATTGCTTAAGCATCTTAAGTTAGCAACAAAAAAATTAGTGAGAGACATATACTATTTAAATGGATATAGTTTAAAATCCTTATAGTAGTCTTTGGGGAAAGCTGGTGTTCTGAGTTGAAATTCAGTGTGTACTCTCTCATGTTCTCACAAGGAAAGAAGGAACTTGTTTGGCCGTGTTTTGGAATCTTGCCCTGTTGACTCAAAGATGTATCTGAAGTAACTAAATTAGGATATCTTGCTATAAGTTACATTTCTTTTCTCCTTTGTTTAAAAAATTAACTTAAATACCTTGTAAACAAGCATGCTTAAACCAAGGATTATAAGAGACAAGGTGGTTGGATGAAAATACCCTCTTAATCATCTCTGTTGTAAGATAAGTCCTTGGAAAAACACACTTAAAAATAGTTTTAAGTTCAAGTTTCTGTTTGTGGGACGTGGGGGAGTGGCTCAACAAGAACATACCAAAGGCAGAGAGCTTGCCCTGCCTAAAAATATGCCACAGATGAAATGATAGTGCAAAATCAGTAACAGTTTCAGCAAAGAGGATGATCACAGCTTCTCTCTGGGCAACCTCACCACCCTCACAGTAAAGAATTTCTTCCTAACATCTGACCTACATCTTTTCTCTTGCATTTAAAACACTTCAGCCTTGTCCTATCACCGTGTAAAAACTGCCACAAGACTTGCCAGGGAAACCAAAATGACCAGTATGTACAAGAAGAGAAATGCTGCATTTGAAGCAAGGTAGCTTGGGAACTCTCTAATTACTGTGAAATGGATTGTGGGAGGTGGTGAAATGTGGATATTGTGTAAAACGAAAAAATTTTAATGTAGTAAAGCAGACCTGAGTATTCAAAGAATTCATAAGGTGGGGAAAATTAGGCCAAAGTTGCTGGAGAAGTGTAGCCAAATCATGCTGCTCTGCAGTGAGTTTTCCAAGAGATGTGGAGAGAGGAAGAGCAGATTTAACACTCTTCAAGATGTTCTTTGACCACCAATCTGTAACACAGTCATGTTGTAGGAGATGCAGCTGTCTTGTGTTGGTGTTTTGCTATTTCTGAAGTATTTGGTTCAAAGATACAGAGAGTGAATCAGCTGCAAATCTGAGCTTGTTCCTTGGAGTTTTGAAATCTTTGTTCTGATTGCGTGGCTGCAAATGTAGACGCGAGAAAAGTATCTACCAGTATTTCCATGTCTGCAGACATTCCTGCTGATACTTTGGGTAATAGGAAGTGAGGAGTTCATCCTTTTGCACTGCCATAAATCCCAGAGAGGGTGATGGACACTGCACCTCACTGACAAAACAATGATCTCACTCTGCACATCTTAGTCTGCAGCTAACTCTCTGTAATTGGTAAGAACTTCATGTTTTGATGGTAATTTTTTCACCTGTTCAACCAGAGATTTGCTGTCAGTAGTGCTCTTTAAGAGTCCTCACAAACCTAGAAAGAAAGTCATGATCTCCTCTGCCCAAAGATCACTTCATTTAGGTCCAAATATTGATATATTGTAAAGCAGTTTTTGAAAATAAAATAGGAGCAAGAGCAAGGGCTGCAGCAGGATAGAGTACAGGTGGAATTGTTTCCATTTAATAGGATATACAGTTTGAACTCATTGCTCTAAGTAGTGAGAGATTTGTCTTCCTGACAGTAGAAGTGCAGACTCAGAATTTGTGTCATGCACCATCCCACCTGCTTTACATTCCCCTTTCCTCTCTGTCAGACCACAGAGCTGCCTATCACAGCCTTGCAGCTCACCTGCAATAAATGTAAGGCAGGTTTTTTTAAAAACATACAGGCAATTTGACTATTCTTAGTTTGCCTAGGCCTTGATATATCAAGGTGAAATAGAGTATAAGCAAGCAATTCACTTTTTTTTGTTTTTTAATCTTGTCAAAAAATATATTGCTATATCATTTATTGCCATTTTTTTTGGAATTACACATCTGGAAGCTGAACATAACTTGCTTTAGGTGAGCTCAGACATTGTTGGCTGCAGCCTGTTTGACCAAGAGGTGGGATTGAACTGATAGCAGAGCAGTGTGTGTGTCAAGAAATGTTTTCAGCAAATAGGAATATGATTCAGAGCTGTGGTGAGAATGAGGCCACTTAACAAAATGAAACAGATTGTAATTGCTGGTGTTCTTGTGACCAGTTTAAAAGCTAATAGGAGACTGAAGTCGCCTAGAGGTATTGTAAACAGGAGGAGTTAAGAATCTTAGTTTTAACTGTTCTCTTATTTAAATGTGACATGGAGGAACTGTCTAGGGAAAATGTGGATTTACAGAAATCTTTCCTACAGCTCCCTGCAATTGCATGAAAGCAGGCCAATGATCTTGTAGCACTTTATTCACCTTTTTTTCATTATAGTTTACCATACTATTCCAAGTATTGTTTTGCATGAGAATTGAAGGCATGAATTGAAGTAAGCCTCTTTATTTGAGAAAGAGCCACATGTCAACCATCAAAATTTACTGATAGGTTTGTCATTGCTGTCAGCAACCCAGAAGGGGCAGGGGCTTGAAATGCTAAAGAAGAATGTGCTTTTGAAGGTCTGTTAACTCTTCCATTTGAAAGGCAATATCCAAAAATCACCTGATAGAGAAGGCTCAGAACTCCATCAAGAGTGCTTTCAATGGGCCACTTGAAACTGTTGGTCTGTTCTCCTGTTTGTTTGTTTAAAGTATGAAGAATTCTGTTTTCCATGACTTCCTCAAAAAGCTCGTGAACTGCCAATAATTCAGAAGAAGGAACAAGCAAAACAGGCAGAAAAGTCACTTATTTTCGCCTGTGTGTGAGTCAGGAGTTTGACTTCCATGGTTGTTAACATAAGCGAAGCATAAAGAGACAAAAGTTTTTCATGCTGCATATGCTGAGGCCTCACTTCTCTGGAATAAAACATCCTTCTGATGGCTGTCCACAGGACTGCCCAAGAAAAAGGTTAATAGATGAGAGATAAAAATTCCAAAGGGAAAAAGGGTAGAGCAGCATTTTTAAATAGAAGATTCACTGTAGAGTGAAGAACATGACATTGTTCTTTCCCCTTGTTTAGACTGCTGTTAATTTCAAAGGTTCTGTCTTTGTTTTCCCAGCTAATTCCATCACTCAGAGCTATGGCCTCTTGAAGTAGACTTAAAGACTAATTCTTGATCTTAAGTAAACCATTCTCATAAAGATTCGTTTTCCTACACTTGCTTTCAATCATGGGGATAGTTCTGATGCTGTAATATTTTGACCTTCAGGGATGCTTTGCTCTTCATTAATTTTGATGGACACTATAGAGATCTGACCCAAAATTTTGTGGTTGTGATCACTGATCCTGAGTAAGTATAACCCCAAAAGTAGCATATCTGAGACACTTTTACAGATTGTGTATTGCAAAGTAAACTTTTAATACTGGTTTGGTTTCTGTTGGGTTTTTTCCCCTCTTTGCTCAGTAATTGAGATTTTATAGACAGGTCAAGGAACTTCCATAGCATTCAGGCTTTGTTTTTCTCTGGCAGAAGTGGCTTCTAAGAGAAATATTGTCACTGAGCTGTAGATGTCAGTTGTGCCAATGCATACATAACACTCCCTTTCCACATTGTTTCCCGTGACTCTTAAAGTTCAAAAGCTCTCCAGTTGCTTAGAAAAATCCTACTTAATCTAAAAGCAGTAGGTGCCTACTTTCTCTTTATTTCTTGCACGAGGTACGTTTCTTACACTAAGACAATTCAAATATACTTTATGTGAAACTGAAATAAGCCAAGCATGATTTTATAGATGAAAGCTTCTTACTCAGCAAACTTAATATGATAAAATAACAGCCACTCCGCTGTGCTTTCAAGTATGTTTTGATATATACCTCCTACAGGTTTTTAAACATGAAAAATTGCTACATATGAAGTTCAACTGACTTGAAAAATTAAAATCAAGGTCTGTCTTTTAAGGTAACCGATATATTCCCTAAAGAAGGGGGTTTTGTTTTCATAAAACTTGCCTCAAACCCTGGTGTTCCTGTGCAAAATCAGCCGAGCTGTGAGTCCATATTCACCCACAGAAATACCTAACTCTTTGCAAGGCGGACATACATTATTTTTATGTCTTGACACTTAGGCACATTTCCATTCTAAACCCCAGTACAAAGCCTTTTTCTGATATCTGCAAATTTAGAAACATTAAGTAAGAGAAGAGTAGTTACCTCTGAGTGCTGTGCTGGTGGCTTTTACCCTTCACACAGGAACTCCTGAGGTTAAGCTTCGGTATAATCCCAAAAACATTTCTGCAGAATATTCCCTAAGTAACGTGTCATGAGTAACATTCCATGAAGTATTTCCTTCATTCCTCCTGCTTCTAATTCGTATATCGTCATCCAAGTGTGATCATCCTCAGGAGTGGTAGAGTGAAACTGCCTTCTGCCACTGCAGGAGACAGGCAAATTGATTACTTTGTGCCTGGGGAATCTGGTTGTGCCTGTTTGAAAGCCAGCCCTGCTGGGAGGCGGATCCCTCTGCAGTGCCCAGGAGCAGGAAGTGCCTTGGAGCAGCTCCCCTAAGAAGCTGCAAGTGGAGCAGTGCCTACCTTGGAAGAACAAGTGTAAGTGCAGGCTTTGCTTTCTTCTGCACCAAAGCATGGAGGGAAAAGGAATTATTGAGGGCAGGTGGATCTGTTCGTGGGGGGGGAAAAAGCCCTACAGAATAATGCATTTTATTACAATAGCTTAAAAATACGTGAACTCTGTTTAGAAGTTTGACCTAAAGTCTGAAGTGGGCAGGGGTGTCCAGCAGTAGATGGACCTCAGCAAAACCACTTCAGTTCAGCATATCCAGCTGTTTGGATATGCTGCCTTTCCAGGTACAGCACCTCAGGCATGTTTTTGGAATGCAGTCAGTGTTGCTGCAGAGAAAGTGGAAGCTAATTGACCAGAAAGACAAATATGACACCTTTCAAGGTGTTAGAGGTTAAAAATCAGCAGCCACTGTGAGCTGTGGGGTGTTAGTGTCAAACTGGCACTGAGCTATGCATCTTACCAGCATTTAATTCTGCTTCAGCTGTGCTTTGTAGGCTGTGCAGAGCAAAAATAGTGGAAATAGTGCAGTTATTTAATCTTCAGGTGAGACGGGAATGGGCTGTGGCAACAAACACTGCTCAGAAATATTTCCTTCAATTAGCTCTAGATGAATTGACAGCACTGCTGAGGCATGCTTTTTGAGACTAAGAGGCAGCACAGTAGGATTTTCAGACTGTAACAAAATAGGTTATGTGGGGGAGAAAAAAAGTGGAGGTAATTTTTTCCAGTCTTTTAATTAACTTTCTTGCATTGCATCTCAGTTTTTCCCTGGTTTAGCTTTGGTTTCATAGCTAAATGCTGAGAGGACAGGTCTTGTTCTAGCTGGTTGGTGAAAAGAAGCAGTGCCAGAGTATTATAAACATACTGAAAATATCACAGGTTCTTTATATGCATTGAGCAGCAGTTTGGGAATCCCTACACTAAATCATACAAAGCACTGTAGAAGTTCTCTCTTTAAGAATAGGAATTCATTATCAAGGAAGAGGAGAGGGAGAAGAGCTTTATGCTCTTTCCAGCTCTGCAGGCCAAGCCAGCAAAGTTCTGATTATCAGTAGGACACCCCCAGGATGATGATAAATAAATGAATGGTTTGGACCACAAACAGTTAATAATGGTGAAGATTGAGAGAGACTGGACATTTGAGAAGCCGCTTTTCTATGGTCTCCTTCATAAACAAATTCTTCTTGAAAAGGAAGATGAAAGATTAGATAATGAATCATAGCTCATGAGGGTAATGGTGACAAGGAATGTGGGGTTTTGGGCTGTAGATGCAACACAGCTTTTTTTCTAATGTTTTTGATGCTGAAAAATCTTCTGGGAGTAAAATAATTAAGAATTGAAGCTCTCCTACTGGGATTCTAGAGAATAGGGACAAATAAGGTCTTCGATCAAATGAAAGTGCTGACAAGTTCTGGTAACTATGGAGTGAATTCTTACCATTGTTCCTTCCCAGCAAGGAATTAACATAAATTCAAAGTACAAGCTTTGGCCTAACTTCCCTAAAAGCCATTTGAGTTAATGACAATGACTTGAGATTTCAGGAGAATGGCTATGATGTCTGGTTCCAAAATCTTCTGCCCCTGACCTCATGGAAGCCAAATATTTGTCTTCTTGTCCAGAAAATTAAATCAGAGTTCTCATGTCATTGAAATGTTGCTAAATTTCAGAACAACATTATTTTAGTGGAATTCCTTTTTTAGAGAGAAGCACGTACAAATTTCATATTTTCTAATGCTGTACAGCACTTAGTTTGGATTATTAATGTTGTAGAAAGGGCAAAATAAGGTTGGATTGTATGTTTATACTCCTAAATGAATGTGTGTCTTCTAGAGCTCTGTTTCCTACCATGTATAAATGACAAGACAATAATCTTCATCTTACAGAATACTTATTTTGGGACTTACGTGGAGGTTTTTTGCTTTCCTCTATTTAATAAAATATGGTTTTTGGAGCCATTCATGCAAGTTCCTCCCTCTACACTTCAAGTTTTACTCAGGAAGAGCAAGTTCAAAACATAGTTTGGCATCAGAGAGAAATGCTGGGTAGCAGGCAGAGCTGGGATGATCCTGAAGCACTTTTAAACAGGGAAATGCTCACGGGTTGGGAACTTGCAAAACTGTGAACTTTGATCCAGAGGCTCCAACAGGTTGTCCTGTGTTGCTTTAGATGTAAAGCAGGGATGGTCTTTTATGTCCATTTTCCTAACTGTAAATATGATTGCTTTCTCTAGAAATAATATTGAATTATTACTAAGCACCTTGGTGATTATCTAACATTAGTATTAATCACAATGCTAGTAAGTAGAAGAAATACAGCTGAAACAAGGAATTCTATCTTTTCTTTCTCAGTCTTCCCCTTCTTCTTCCTAGTTTTGTCACAAACTCAGCTTTTGGAGATGTGAGAGTCTCTCTTGTGGCAGGATGCTGACTGTTTCTTTTGATCTTCCCTCCAGGCTGGCAAATAAGCAGGACAGAGAAGGAGCTCTGTCAGAAGCAGATGTAATCGAGTCCTTATCTCTGGAAAGGCTGGTTAATGAACACAAGTGTCTCTGTCAAATTGTAAGTAGATTTTAAGATGCTGTATTTTCTTGTATCTCTGTAAAGCTTCCATTAAGGTAGGAAATTATGCTACATGGCATAAAACTGAAATTTAGATGTAGTATTCACTGTCCTGTTAAGAAAAAATCTAGCAGGAAGTCGTTGTGGCGGGAGCCAAAACCAGAAATCTTTGTGAAATCTGTTTAATATTGGTCAATATTTCAGGTAATATATCCAAATTAGTAGTTCCTGAAGTTTTTCTTTAAGCCTTTGTTTTAATCTACCAGAGTCTTAGGTAGGGCTTTACTTCCACAATCTTTTTCTGATGGCAGTAAAAAACATTTTGAAAGATAATGAGGGTTATGCTGTTATTTACCAAAATAAGAAGGCAGTTTTGCAAAACCATTTAAGCTTTGGATTTTAAAATTAAAAAATAATTCTAATTCACTAGGGAGATTTGCAAAACATATAAAGCACTACATATTGCTATTATTTTCTCTAATAGCTGAGTTAGAGCAGGGCATAGCTCTGTTTATTATGTCATGATTTTATCTGAGTGCTTTCCTTCAGTTATTGCACTTTGCACTATGCACATATAGCAATCAGAAAAATTAAAATTGCAAGTTCATCCTTATTTTTTTTTCCCAAGGAACTCGGTGCCAAAAATATTTTCTTGAATAATATTCAGTGTTTTAAAAGACCCATACAGTGCTCCAAAACATTCTGGAAAACAGTTCCCAGGAGATTTTGAGAGAATATCTTTTCCATGTTCCAAGCTTGAATCAAGCCCTGCCTCTTTTGTCCTAATTAAAGCCTATTTTACATGTCTTCCTGACATGAAAAATTAGGAGGAAATTATTCTTTTCCTATTTGCAGTCTCACCTTGTGTTTTTGAAGGTATTACCCTATCTCCCTGAAGTGTTTTAATCTCAAGAGAAGCACTCTTGGTCCTTCAATGTTATCTTACCAGATGTGTTTTCATAACTATTTCAGAACTATTTTCAGAACTATTTTCTCAATGAGGTTTGCATTTCTCTTTCAACAGATTTGCCTAGATCGTGTTTCTCTCACTTGCTGCTGAAAGTATGACAAAAAGTTTTACTCCAATTGAGTTGCAGTGCCTGTTCTGATGTAAAAAATTGGTTTGACAGCTTTTCTGACAAATTCACAGGAGATTTTATTTATCCCCGAGGTGTTTATGAACATGTTGAAGTTTTTTTTCATGAACTGAAGCAAAGCTGATTCTCTTTCATCTCAGATTTTTTCCGTTTTGGTTGATAAATCTAGCATGAGCTATTTATAACCCATATTTCTCAGTGTTTTACAAGCTTCACAGTAAACAGTAATTGTTCAGCTCATTTCTTGTTTCCAGTCAAGGAATATGATCTGAACCACAAATATTTTTTTCCCCTCTTTTTCCATATATTTACAGGAACCTTGCTCAGCGGTCATGGGCTGTGGGAAAAAAATCGATAAATCAATCAAAAAGGGATTGTTTTGGCTTCTCCATATCATAGCAAAAGATTTTGATGCCTTAAGTGAGCGCATCCAGAGAGACACCACAGAGCAAAAAGCACTTGAGGAGCAGAAGAAACTGGAGCGAGCTGAGCGAGTCAGGAGGATACGGGAACAGAGGTATTTGGCCTGTGATTCCTACTCCAGCCCTTCCTCCCCTCTCTAAGATATTCGGTTCATTCCTGTGCATAGATCTTCTGGGAACCTGGCTATCCAGGATTTAAAGCTTACAAGTCAAGTCTCTTTCTTGAAGGTTTTGTCTCTTCATCCCTTTTGTTTGATTTGCTGCATGCTGGAAATGTGCTGTGAATGAGAGTTGCAAGGTAGTTGTGGAATAAATTTGGCCTTACTAATATAACTTCACAGAAGGCTGACCTAAAAAATAATTCCCGTGATTTAATCTGAAGTTACCTTCTAAAACAAAGTATTAAGTTAGACTCTCTAACACAAAGACTGCATATGAAAATTTATTCAATACTATGCTTAATGAACTTCAGAATATCCAACGGGTGAGGCATGAAGGAACTAAAGATGATGCAGTGAGGGAAAGCAGGATAAGTGATTTATTATTCCCCTTCAAAGCCCTTTCTGGTCTTTAGCAGCATGCTGTGGTGCCTGTGAAGAGCTGATGTGAATCATTTTACTGGGCATTATTAAAATATTTGCTCAGCATCCCTCTCCTCTGCTCTGCCTTCTATAGGCAGAGAATTTTGAGTCTCAGTTACTGAAGTAGCTGGGAAGTGTCTTGGACTAAATTCTGGTTGTTTTGGTTTCAATAAGCAAGTAAATTACTGCAGTACATTTTAAACAGCTGGAACCTGACATGATCTTCATATACATTTCGCAAATTCCTAAAAAAATGGGTTTGCTCCTAATCTGCCACAAGTCTCTGCACACACAAAACCTCCTGACCATGTTGGGTTTTGTTGGGTTTATGCCACACTGAGAGGTGTAGTGGAGAGGGCTCACATTCTTCTCGATAAAATTTATGGCTTCTTCATAATTTTTTGTTCATTCTCCCTCTTTCCCCTCCCCTTGGTCCAAAAAAACCCCTCCAAAACCAAACACCAAAACCACTGAAACAACATAAACCCAACAACAATGCCAAAGGGAAAAAGAAGAAGGAAATGCATCTGAGGAGGAAGACCCTGAAGCTGGGAAATGTGGAAACCCCTTCCAGCCTATATCTGCTGTAATCTCTGAGGTAGGAGAATATGTGGAAATCTGGATCTGTTTAGAGCCACCACTAACAAATGTCTGAGAGGCAATGAGAAAAGTGGTCATTTGAAAGAGTTGTTCTAAGTCAGTCTGCACAGCACTTTTTTAATTCTTACTTGAATCTTGGCAGCCTTGTTTTCTGTGCATTCAATCAATGTTTTTATGATAAGAAAACCCCTATTATTGATTGGGGAACAAAAGTTTTGTAGACACAGTAAAATAAATGTAAACACATTACTGAAAACATTTCCTAATTAAACTTCTGGGATTCAGAAGTGGAAAATATTCAAGGTCTATTAGTTTCTTCTAGGGTGTTTTAATGGTGTGGTGGGTCATTTCAAATCTTCCTGACTTCTTTAGTTATTCAGATTTGTGAGCATAACCTCTTTTCAGTTGAAAATACACACCTGAGAATTTTTTATTAGTTTTGAAATATGAAAATCACGTTCATATATTAAAGTTCCCTTAACCTGCATTTGAATTCTTATTTTTTAGTCAGTTGCCTGGAGACAACACAATCCAAAGAAACTTTAACATAAACTTTTCCAGCGAGTAATTCAAACATTTGCTTTTCCCCAAGACAAAAGCAGCCATATCCACAGAACATGTTAAGGAAGCTACATGCACAATAATCCTTTTAGCAATAACATCAAAAGCAAGAAAATAAAGGTGCAGCTGTGAATATTGCAGAGATGGTGATTTAGTGGCACAGAATTGTGAAGCAGCCTGTCATTGAGGTTGTTTGCCACAATAGATATTTAGCCAAACTGGGATAGCATTTTCTGGAGACTTAGGCTCAGTGCATCTGTATTTTTTGTAACTAACACATTAAAAAAAAAGTAATTGAGGAGAAAGAAAGTAGAAAGTTGTTTTGGGTTTGTTTTAATAGGACCAAAATTTGCAATTTTGCAAAATTGCAAATTTAATTTCTTCATCTGTTTGAAAATAAATTCTACACTAAATGCAGGCTCTTTGGGGAATATTTTCATTTTTTAATAACTTTTCTGTCTTTCTAGTCAGTTTACAGCATTGGAACTAATTTTTAAAAATTCTCGTCCTTTTTGTTAGAATGAAAAACAGCTGGAAAAGGAAAAGAAGAGGCAAAAGTTGGAGACTGAAAAGGCTACAATTGTCTTGACATCCCAAGCAGAGCAGGACCAGTTATCAAGCAGCAGTAGCCAAAACACAAATGACAGCAGGCTGGAAAGGTGCAACTCTACAACTGCCCAGCTTTTGCAGCATGCAGAAGAGAGTGACCAGCAAGCCTCAGAATGCCTTGACTCAGGTAAAAGTGCTGCCTTTTAAGTCATTTCATGTGATTTTTCACATGCTGCTTCCTTCTGTCCATGTCCACATACCAATGTCATCTATTGGAAACACAAAAATGCAGGAATAGGTGATATAAGTTGAATTTCTTCATGGAAACGTAGAGTGGTTTGCATGTATTTTATGCCCTTAGTTTATTTTCTATAGCAAAATATTGTGTGACTTTTATTTCCCAGTATTTTATGTCCACAGTTTATTTTCGATAGCAAAACGTTGTGTGATTTACATTTCCCAATATTTTATGTCTTAAATTTGGACTGAAAACTCTGATGTATCTCCCCAACAATTGTATTAGAATCTGATGTAGGATATTAACTGAATATAACTGTAGGATATGTAATGTTTTATTTCTGTTGGATGTAGATAACAGTAAGAAAAGAAGTAAAAAACCAAAATTAAAAAGGGGCCACAGAGTAGAACCTGTTAATTCAGAGGACTCTCTTCCTAAGAATCCTACACCACCACCAGCTCTTCCACCAGGTAAGTGTAAAAACAGTAATTGATGCCTCAGTTTGTGGTTGGTAATCCTTTAAAAGTCTCCCATGTGAATGATGAAACTGGACTGGTCTTCATACAGAGAGGAGCTACTAAACCTTCCTCTCTAGAAAATCTTTGATGCAGTTTCTCACTTCATGATATGAACTTCCAGCAGTATTGATTTGGCCTGTTCCATGGGAGAAAACATCATTTTTCCAAAAAAAGATCCAGAAACTTGATTACTCACTGAAGTGATTAAAAGTACCAATATTTTTAAGGTAAATCAGTTTATTTTTGAAGTATTTCATCATTCTTCATCACGGATTCAATGTAGTGCATAGCTTGGGCATTTCTAAAAGCTTTGATTTCTCCCAAGGAGATGTGGCATCTGTGCAGCTCAGAATAATCCAGTGCAGCCATGGAATGCTCTGACAGTCTTTGTTTTCCTCTAGTTGGATGGGGAACTCCCAAACTTAATAGACTTGGAAAACTTGAGCCTCTTGGTGAAACACATCATCCTGGTAATTGAAAGTATTCTGAGTTTTGTACCTTTTTAAACCATTCTCCATTAACTTCTACATTCACTTCATTCTTCGTCTGTTTTTCATTTCTAAATTCCAATTTTCATTGACCAAAAGCTTTCTCTTTTGCTTAGTAGAAAGCATCTTTTTGATTTTTTTCAAGTCTGATTTTTTAATTTGGTTTCTCCAATGAGTTTTCTCCAGTTCCCTCATAAAGTTTAAAGTGGCATGGGATATCAGAAGTTGTTAATGATCTGAAGTTATTTGCACCAAAAATTATAAAGGGACACATTGCAAAGAGTTATGGGGCCAGTTACTTGAAGAGTCCAAATACATACTGCATTTAAAATAAAATTTTTTACCTGGAAATACCAAGATGCAGAAGGCAGAGTCTTGATTTTTTGCTTCAATAATGACTATTTTCTATTTTTGCAAGATTGTGGAAGACTGTTTTTCATATGTGGATATTACATTTTTTCCTGAGTTTGAGATGATAGCTTCTTCATTTTTCTTACATTTTTATTTTTCAAATTTTGAAAAGTTAATTTGGAGACATCTGGAACACAAGAACAAGGAGTTTTTCTGCCAGAGAACCAAAAGACACCTTAAAGGGAAATAAGATTTCTAAACCCAAAATATTTATTTCTCACAGGAATGAAATTCATGTGCTTAAAATGTGATTTGTAATCTTAATTGTAAACCCATCTTGCTCTTTTTTTTAAAGGCAAATAGGGAGAAGGTGACAAGAAAGGAAAGCCAGATGAAGAGGTAGGGAGGGGAAGAAAAGGAACTCAATTTTTCTCTGTGCCTAAGGGAGGTGTTGCATTCTGTAGGAAGAGCATGGGTGGGACAAAGAGGAAAAAACCTGCTTAAGCTGGGTGTTAATTTGTAAAATGAATATAATTATGAAATAGTTTTGGAAGTTAACAATGGCAAATATGTTGGTAGGGAAATTCTCTCTTGACCAGAGGTGTAAGAGCAAACTTGAAGTACTCAGAATTTATAGCTGAATTTAAGGCATTGCCTACTCTTTGGGAGATTTGTTCTTTTTTCCAGGAATTTTGAACCACTCACAAGATTCACACTTGCAAATTCTAGCAAGAAAAAAACTATTTTTTGCATACATAGCTGTATCTTTGCATACATAGCCCAGCACTGTCAAACCTTTAGTTAGGTCCTGATTTCCAAAAACATCATTTATTTATTTCTTTTGTTTAAAGCAGCTGTGGTGTTTTAACTCTGTCAATTTGAGATCCATAAAATCACAGAATTACTGAGATTGGAAAGGACCCTTAAGATCATTGGTTCTGTTACCCCAGCACTGCCAAGTCCATCTTGCACTGATTGAATTTCCCATCTGGCCTTGCCCATTTTCTCTCACACAACAGTGTTTTTCAGTGAATTCTTACAAATTTTGCATACTGAGAACCTGCTCCTGACTGGAAAGTCAGAGTTTCCCTAAGATCAGTAGAGCCTACCTTGAATTCTTTTATCACAATAATCCCTAAATTGCATCTTTCTGAAAATCAACTTATTTTTGGTTGTCCCTCCAGCAGAGAAATAAATCAGTGTTGATAATTTTTTTCCCTTCTCCCAGCTTTGCCCAAAATTCAAATGTGTGTTTAAAAGTTTTTTCAGACATTGAAACTTTGTAATTACACACTTATATTCACTGAAGACTGCAATTTTTCCAGTCATGCTGATAATTTTGGCAAACACGCGGTGATGAGTGCCTGTTTGTTGTCAGTGGAGGATACATTCGCCAGAATGTTAAACCTCTTTCATTACAGGAGGTAAAATTCTCTGCCAGTTCTAAAGTTCTCTGCCAGACCTCAAAAAATGGATGAATAAAACCATCCACTGGACAGATTTTCATTGACCTTAGAATAATTCATTGCAGTTTTCTTGCTGCTGTAATTAGTGCTATGGAAAACAAAGTATAAGTTGTAGAAATTAAAATATTTATGGCAATAATATAAAAAAGTATTCTCATTTTGCTGACTGAATACAAGGATAATTAAAACCTCAATCCTACAGACAGTCCCACATATTCTTAAAGTAGTGTAGTCCAGTTTGTTTGCTTTTGTTAATCTTAGCTCAGGAATGCAATTTTAACAGAAGTTATTGCATCTGTAGGACAAGTGGGATATATTCTTCTCGGAAAATGATGATTTATTAAAGCTGAATTTTGTGTTGGCAGGCCATCAAGGCTTTGTTGGGGAAGAGGTGGTCTGTATAAACAAAACTGAGATTTGAATGCTTCAAAAAGCTGCTTTTATTTTTTCTTGATTTCTACCTCTTTCCTCATACCATCTTCCATATTATTTTGCTTGTGAAGTGCTTTGCATGTTCCAGTCTGCATGGGTTTTTTAGTTTACATCCATTACAAATGTTTGAGAACACTTGTTACTCTCTTCTGATGTACTTATTAACTTTGTCTTTTACAATTTTACCACTTTAAATTCCTTTATTGACAAAAGGAAATGCTGCAGTTTCATCTAAAAATTCTGAAATAGTTCTTTGAGAAAGTCATTTTTGCTTGGAAGATAAATGCCATGTATAAATGGTCCCAAAATTTTGGATTCTGCACAGTATTACTGTCATTTAAAACTATATTGCAGTGCAGCCTTGACTTCAGCAACATACAAATTTCGGTGCATCATTTTTTCAGTGGTTATTTGTACACTCTGAATTTCTCCTTTCCTATTTTTAGGGATGTTTACAGATCCCCTTTGGCCTTGATCTTGTAAATACTGATGCATGTATACAAAATGTAATTAAACCCTCATTTGGCCAATCCATCTCTAGACATTAATTAGCACTAGGTTTGCAAGTTTGCTTGGAGGAATTAGCTCTAAACTCATAGAATACCTGGCTTTCATGAAGGAAGCAAGAATTTAGTAAATATTTTGAGCCAGGAAGGTGGTAGGTGACAGATTAATGTGTTTTTCTGCTCTGGAATTTCTCCCACAGATTTCTATGGAAAGCCTCTGCCCCCACTGACTCTACGCCAAAGACCCAACAGTGATACCCATGATGTCATTGCTTAACTGGAGCACAAGGAGAACTTTTAAAAACATTATTTAAAAATCCTATCTTTTTTTTTTTTTACCCTTGAAGGAAAATTTTTTACATGGCATTTCATCAGCATGTGACAACTGAACATGGAGTTCATCCTGTTGTGCTTAGGTGGTCAGACTTTATCATCTACTTTTCAAATCACCAGCTCTTCTTCAGGATTTCTCTGGTTTATTGTGAAAACACATGGCTGTAAACCTGAAGAAAAACACCTTCAAGATCCCATAATACTGGATTGTACATTCCCACCGAGACCTTTCTCCAGGTGCTGTGCAGGTGTTGGTATTTTTTCAGAGAATAAATGATTCTAAAGCATTTTGTAAGATTCCTGTATGATAGGGTGAATATAGAAAGGTTAAACAAATATTGAATATATTTTTCTACCTTTTTATAAAATGAGTTGAAAGTTTGAGTGGAGCTGTGTACCTACTACCAGTAAAATGATACGTAGGGAGCATTAGAAAGCTGATAGTTAACTGCATAAAAATAAAGTGTGTTTGATCTTGTATTTCTCTTACAGTACCAATACCTTTTCTTAAGTATTAAATTATATATTTCATATTTCTGGCAATCTGAAGCAGAGGGTAAGATAAAAAAATTTCAAATAAATACATTTTATACAAAATAATGCTATTTGAACTGTCTGGAAGTTTTCTTATCCGTTGTTTCCTTTGTTTTGTTAACTGAGTTTGACATAGGTAATAAATTGTGTGGAAAAAAATAGAATAGAATACTGTATTGTCTACTACAACAAATGAGAAAATTGCCCATAGTGGGAAATTTGCACTAATTAAATCATCAATTTTGATGGGAAACTGAATCACCCAGTATGCAGATGACCTCCCTCAGTTTTTACTCTCAATAATACTAAAATACCATCTTGCAAACTAGAGAAACCCTGGGTTTTTAAGGATTTCTATAACACTTCCATATAATGTTTTGAAAATCACATACAAGTGATACCTAAACAACAATGGCTACAAATTGTTATATTCCTATTTAAATGTTTTTACTGTTACATTGGAGACAACCAGCGGTGTGTTTGTAAAGGTTCATTGTTCTGCCACTTAATGACAGACAGGATGAAGCCCCCATTCAGGGGCTTTTTTGGAGAAGCAGGAATTTTTTGAGAATTTGATAATTTTATATTATGCTCTGTTGTCAGTAAAGTGGTTTTCCCAAAGGAGTTGAGATGTTGAAACAATGTGGTGTGTTACATGTTCAGCGCTTTGGTTTTGGAAATCTTTGCCACGTGCCCCTTGCAGCAAGGAGTTGCACAAACATCTGCCATATTAAAATGAAATTATTAAGATTTTTAAAGAGTAAGGTGGAATCAGTCTTAAGGATACTAAGTTTGCCATGGGGGGAGAGGTTTGTTCCTCTATGTTTGGTAGTTTAGAGAAGGGAGGAAACAATTTCTATGGGACTACCAGCATGAGAATACTTCTGTTGTATTCTAATACTGTAACAGGATTCAGCTGAATTATTCTCAGGATTTGGTCATTTTCCCTTCAGATAACACAATACTAAGTGGAGGGGAGGTTGCACAAAAATTGGTATGTGCAATCTCAGCTTTACTAACACTAGCTCTGTTACCACTTAAGTTTTTGGCTTAAAGGCTCTACTTTTGCAGACTTACTTTTTTACAGCTTCAATTTCTAGGAATGTATTGCCCTTTTGTTTTCTCTCTTTCCTAAAATAAAGTCATGGAAGTCTTAATTAAAAATAAAGCTAAATACTGCTGTGGTAACGAAATTTGAGAAATTAAAATATTGATGCTTATATATAAACTGTGTGTTGTGTGTGTGGACACATGTATCATTTTTGATTTTTGCTTTTAAAATAAATTTTACCAGTATGTGACCAAAGTACTCAAAAATGTTTTATAAGTTTTTGGTTTATTAATATGCTTTGTAATTATTTACTATGGTGGGGTTTTTTCAGTAATTTATACTGCTATGACTTTTTATTTGCTCAAGGTGACATTTATGTATAGAATAAAACTAATGCAAAGCATCAACACGTTTCCTGTATTTACAATTTTTTGGAAGTAAGTCTAGTCTATAAATATTTAAGGGCTGCAAGTCTCACATTTCTAAAATGTGTGAAATAGTCCTTTGCCTACGTTTGCAGGAGAAATGTGATCAAATTTAGAATATACTGATAGATTGGCAATCAGTTGTGTGTATATGTATAGCTATAAAGAGCTTTGATAGTGCACTTAATATTTGAGAGATAAAAGTTGTGCAGCTGTAAATTAAGAGCACAAATTAGATTTTGTCAGACTTTTTGTCATCCATAGCATCACTTTTGAAATGTATCAGTGCATGCAGCTAAGAGTATTTGTATTTAAATACAGGAGTGGTAAGAATACAGAAATTCACTATTTAAGCAGAACATTTTCAATTATCTGTGTGTAAACTCTTGAATACAATTTAGACAAAATAATTTAAAGGTAAGTTCAAAGTATCTTCTAAGAAGGAATAGTAATGTTCATGAGCTAAATTAATGTGAGAGACTCAGTGCTTCAAAATAAGTATTTCAGGTTGTTTTTCCTTTTAGTTACATCCTAGAATCCACAGAAAGACCTTACTCATAGATTTAGAGGTTTTAAAATCAAAAATTTTAAAAATAATATCTTTTATTATTATTTGGTATTTGGTATCCATTAGGATATTTGGTTATATTTATTTGGATATTTGGTATCCATTAGGTCTCTGGTGTGAGATTGGAAAGGATTGATGGACCATAACAAGGTAAACAACATAGATTTTTTTTCCCCTTTAAATAAGATTCAAGCAGTATTTTTTTCAGTAATATATTCCAGTATTTTAGTGGAAAGTTTAGTACTGTTACTTCAGGATGCTACTCAGTAACTTTGCCATCATGTTAGCTTCTTGGCTGCTGGGATTCATTCCATTTGAAATACTTTATTACTTTGAATAGAACAAACCTACCAGTATTTAATTTGTAAATGGAATAAATAATGGAGCCTGTTGTAAATGTAATTTGAGATAGGTTTATCTGCATGAGAGAGATACGAGATGCATTATTGCTGTTTGCCGTTGGGCTGTGATGGTGGTGGTGCTGATGAACTGGAGTCCTTGCTTTGCTCTGGTGCAAATCTGGTTTCAGACACGTGGCACCATCTGTCATTTAGTGGAATATAGCCATGGATTTAGGGGAAGGTGACTCATTCAGCAAACCTTTTTGTTTTATTGGTACGGTAAAATTCAATTCTTGTGTATATTTTCTGGTATGGTACTGGCTGTGGCAGAATTACAACCACAGAGAACTACTTTTTATACCAGTTTTGGTATAAAAAGTATTTTATACCAATTTCTGTATCTGTTGGTAAAACTCACTTATCAAAAAGGCATTTAATATATAAGAGGTCTCTGTTTTGCCCCCAGGCCCTTGTCACAACCCTGATAGAAACATTTTAAATAAGCTTTCAAGCTAACCTGCATGAGGTGAGCAAATTAGCTGGTGCCTGAAACTCAAATATTTATCCATACGTTAGCACTCCTGCCTTTACCTTTGCACCCCTTTCCAGTCTGGATTTCAGAGGCTGGGCTCAGCCCGCGGAAGCTTTAATTAAAACCACTCTTAAACAAGTTTGCTGCTTCCACAGGGCTTGCTCTTAGCCCTGAGAGTTGGCAAATGGGCAGGAAAGGGAGGATTTGTTTTGTTTTGCTAGGACGCAGCTTTTGCAGCAGGAGATGGCCAAGAGAGCAGGATGCCCTTCCTTGGAGGAGCAAGTTCTCAAGGGTTTGAGTTCACAGGTCTCAAGTTGTGTCCAGATGAAGGGATCAGATGAGAGCAAGCTCCATTTTAGTGCTGCTAAACCAGGGGCAGCTGAGCCGGGGTACACTGGTCCTGATTGCTGTCCTCGGAGAATGTTTTATCTGCAAGTGTGTGTGAGGGATTTCTGTGTGTAATTCCCAGGCCTCCAGCAGTTTTTCATGGCAGTGGCAGCGGATTAAGCTGGAGCTGATCTCCGGTGCGGTTCAGATGAGCTGAGTAGCACTTCCAAATATTAGGCCAGATGGGAAAAAAAGTCTGGTGCCAAGGCACAAGCAGAGACCTGATGGTGAGGGGGGTGTGGATGCCGTCAGACCCTCCAGCAGGTGCTGGGATGAGGAAAACTTTTGTAAATTGATTAAGTGAGAACACAGGTGCTGTCTGATCCTGGCTTGGTTACTCGTGAAGGCAAGAGGAGGCGGGATGGCAAGTCAGCCTCCCACGGTAAAAAAA
>VXAX01001072.1:297004-325752 GCA_013399835.1 Leptocoma aspasia | reverse complement strand
CTCTCTGAAGCTGGAAAAGAAACCAAAAAGGATCCAGAAGCAGATCTGTCAGGTGGTTCTGGATCACTTTGAGAAGCAGTACACGGCAGAGCTGGGAGATGCATGGAGCAGTGTCAGGTCTGTGGCTTTGGGGAGATGGAAGCAAGGGCAGAGATGAGGAATTGAATTAGTAATGACACCTGTGGCAAAGGCTGTCACTGGATTTGGGTCTTGATCACACAGCTGCTAAAGAATTTCATTATTAAAAAACAAAAGGCATCAATGCATAGCATTAGTTTAATTGAGTCAACTTAAAAGCTCTTTTATTGGATCAATGTGTTTTTCTGCTTTAGGCACTGAATACTCCTGAGGAATATTTTTTTGACATTAAGTGACAAATTACTAATAGGAATTCAAACAGAAAGGGGGAAATGCGTGTAAGAAAGGCCTGAAAGAGCAAAGTAAAATACAAACAAGCATGTTTCTATCACATACCACTGCTGTCTGTTTTCCAAAAATATCTGTTGATTTAAGTTTTACTGGGCCAGTGTTTGCAGAACATAAAATGTAAAAAAGGACACTTGTAAAAATGGCATTTTAGTGTTGGCTGGAATGAGCATTGTAAAGCCAATGTGTGTGTGATTATTTTTGTTGTTTACAACTAATATTACAGTTATTCTTTGTCCCGAGGGAAGTACTTCATAGTCAGGAAAAGCATTATGCTTATCATTTATATTTTCTACATAAAATAAGGAAAATGGAGAATGTCCTGTTTCAGAAGAAATTGTTGTTTTAAATGCAATAATTAGAAAAAAACAGTGGCTTGATTTCCTATTAAAATTATTTTCCTGCGTACTTTTCTAACCAAAATGATTAATTTCTGATTACACCAGAATTACCCAGTGCTGAGACTGTAAGTAAAGGCTTCCTGCACAGTTCTATTTGATGGCTGATTGAATGGCTTTTCCTTTTCTCACCCTAGAGACGCGCTGACCTCGCCGTGGTGCTGGCAGCACGCCGTGCTGCTGAACAGGTTCAGCCAGAGCCCCGGCCTGGAGAGCAGCCTGGCTGAGCAGGGATATCACCCTGCCTTCCCAGCAGCCCTGCCCTACCTGCCAGCAGCCCTCAGGTGCTACAGCAGGGCAGCTCCTGGCAGATTCCCTGCACAGAAGCACCAGCCTGGCAGACTGAAGGAGTACTACCTGCTCAATGCTGCCTCGCTGCTGCCCGTGCTGGCCTTGGAGGTGAAGGATGGGGAAGGTGTTCTGGATCTCTGTGCTGCACCAGGGGGAAAAGCTGTAGCTGTGCTGCAGTGTGCCTGTCCAGGTAATGGAGCCAGGTGCTGGTGGAAGAAAAAAAACCAAACAGCAGTTTGTATTCCACCTAGCTCCGTGCTGTTTTATTGCTGTGGTGCGTTTGTTAACAAAGGGCTTTTGATAATAATTTTAGAAGGTTAAATATGATTTATTAAAATGACTCTATAATAATCAGAGGATTTTGAGCTATAATATGCCCAGGTACAGAGCTCAGATTTTTCATCTTCACTGCCCTGTACAAGAATGCTGGAATGCTTACAATATTAGAAAGATAACAGTTCTTCACTTCTTTTTCTCACTACAAGGAGACAGGTAGAGGAATTTAAAAACGTTCTTGAAGAATAACACAGAGATTTTGTTTACATAAAACTTGTACAGAGTAAAAGACAGCAAAAAGATGCTTTCTCATGAGAAGATTTTTTCTGCAGGCCTGCATGCAGAGAAACTTATAATATGTTCTATCAGCACTGTTTAATAAGGGTTTTATGAAATCTGTTTGCCTAAAAGAGGATTAAAAATGCAGTCCTTGCTTTAACATAGGTTGCTGCAGGGTGACAGGCAAAAGTGGGGTAGCTCTGTGGTTATTTTCTCCACTGTTAACTCTCCAGAAGTTACTTAAAGCCATGACAATTTGTTGGCACAGGGATGTAAGTAATCTGCAGTCTTAGAATACTTCTCCTTTTTTATTTTTTCTTCCTTCTCCTCTGCTGCTTCTTTTGTCAGTGCTGTGCAAATATTACAAGTAAATTTAAGTGTGCTGATGCAATGGGCAAAGGGAGAAGGTTTATGGTCAGGAATTGGTTGGAGAAGGATTCTGAGATGATCAGGGTGTTCGGAAGGCAGCAGCAAGCAGCAGCTTGGGCCAAGGAGTCAAAGCAAGCTGGGGTTGCTGTTTCCAAGTTTATTTGCTGGCTTGGGTAATAATTGTTTCAAACTGTTCACAGCACCTTATGCTCCTGCTGATGAGACCATTACTATAACCACCTGTACCAGCTGATTACAGCTGGTTTCCCTCCCTCTTCCAGAGGAATTAGATGGTGCTAATGAAGTAAATTAAATAGGAATTGTCCTTTCAGAAGGTTTAGGGAAAAAAAACCCAATGCTTTACCCTCTGTCTGCTTCTGAAGACACCAAACTGTTGCTGAGAATGGGAGATGGGAAGAATTTGGTTCTTAATACACCTCAGTGAATGCTAAGATGTACCTTAAGATACACAAAATTGATGCTTGATTTATTTAAAAGGCAATTTAATAATGTGGGGCATGCACTTCATTTAGATGGTGGCTCAAGGAGCCCAAGAAGGCACTCACTCTTTGGATATGGGTCATGATTAAAGTTTGTTTTACTGTGGAAGTCTATTGCTACAGAAGGATTTGCTAGTAAATATTTAGGGTTTGCTCTGCAGGAGTATGTTGAAATTTATTTAGATTTATAAAAATTCAGTGGTATTCTAAAAAGTGCAATAACACAGGCACATAAAGTGTAAACTCCGTGGTAGTCATGACAATGCAGTAGAACTTGCAAAATGGAATTATATTTGTAAAAACAAAACAGAAAAAAATTATAAAGGTTTCTCTTTGGATGTTTACTTCTTTTTTTTTGTTTGTTTGTTTGTTTTTTCCTTAATTTTCTAAGGTCATTTTCACTGTAATGAATATGATGATTTGAGGTCAAGATGGTTGGAGCAGACAATAGAATCCTTCATCCCAGATCCTTTGATTAACTTGATAATGGTCTCTAAACTGGATGGTAGACAGATTGGAGATCTTCACCCTGAATTTTATGACAAGGTAACATTATTATTGGCAATTAATATTTCTGCATTCTGATCCTCCTTCTTCCTATGCTGCTGTCTTTTTAATTTTGTTATTTTTTTCCTGGCCCCCCACAAAAATACCTGACCTATCAAGGGGAATAAAGTCATGTACAGGATTTGTAGAGCCTCAGGAAACACTCTATGAAGCTTTTTGTGCATTTATTCCTGTGTTGGATGATGATGCCCATTCAGCCTTGGGAGTGAATTCTGAGGACCTTGTAGCTGTCATCTTTGCATGATGTGTAATTAGGAAGGGGAGGAGAACAAGAGGGAGCTGCTCAGGTAGATCTTACTTTCAGAGCACTCATTTTCTATCTCCCCACCTGCTAACCCCATAAAAACAAAATAGTAATGGGATCATTTCACCCCCAAAACGGAAAATAAAATTTTCTTAATATTTGCAAAAGAAAATAAAACATATTTTGGCACACAGTGTTCGACAAGTGACCACCTTTGTTGAGATTTTTTAAAATTTGATGTTATTAATTGTTTAGGTGCTGGTTGATGCTCCTTGTTCAAATGACAGAAGTTGGCTGTTCTCTGCTGACCCTCAGCAAGCTGTGCTCAGGCTCATGCAAAGGAAGGAGTTGTCCTCCATGCAATTCCAGCTTCTAAGGTGAGAAGTGCAAAAAGTTCAAGGAACTTCCTGTAATTAATAAAAATTACATGGGGGCAAGATTTAATAAACCAGCCCAGGATTTCTCCTCTGAAAATAATGTCAGGAATATGTGGTTGGGAGTGGGTCTGGGATAATGAGGATGTGGAAGTCTGGGTGGGTGATATCAGCAGTGAGGCCTTGGTCCTCTTTAACTCACTTATTCACTGAAATGTCCATTTGCAGATGACTCACAACAGTCTGCTGTAAAATCAAAATATTTTAGGTGGACACAGCTAAAACGAGTTTAGATATCTTCCATATGGATTGTTTGTAGCACAGAAAAGCTCCCAGTCCTGACTGGCAGGGTAGAAAAGTAAAGGAATGTGATGTTGGTGGGGGAAAGGGAGGATTGTTTATTTTTGAGAACATCCCCCCAGTAATCCAAAGCCAGTCTGTTGTGTATTACACATTTTAATGCTACCAGCTATGGGCTGGCATTTGTGAAGCATTTCAAACTGCACAGTTTTTCTCATGGGGGAAAAAAAGAGTGACTTTTCAATAAAACCTAAAATAAAACCCTGAATGTTATTTGTGGAGTAACAGTCATGCCTGAAGTCCATCTGTCAAAGCAAATTGAGGGAAAAAATAGCATATTATTAAAGAAAAAGGAAAGTTTTTATGGAAAGTTCCCATTGCAGTTCAAGATAGTTTTGCAAGGCTTCCAGTTGAAAAAGGCCTGGCAGAAGCCTGTGATTTATAACAGAAATATGAGGATCTTATTGCAGTAATGCATCATGTCATCCATTTCCTTTGAAGAAATCAATCACATTTAAAACACTGACCTGTTCAGTTTTCCCTTTTCAATATCTGACATAGAAAATCCAATTTGTGAACCCGTAGCAAAAGGAAGCATACATCATGCAGAGAAATTTTGAGAATTTGCATAAATCATTTCACATTGTATTCCTGGAGAACTCATGGCAGCAGAAACCTTGGTTTTTAAAAAAAAAAAAACACATTCCTGTCAGCCCAAATCAGATTTAATTGAATTATTCCTAAATAGAGAACTTTCTGTTGAAAATATTCTTTACTTTAGCAACAGTAATAAGAATTTTTAAAGACAGAACAACTTTGCTATATAAATTGTAGTAAAAGGATGGTTACTTTGAAGAGTTAGAGTTTATAAGGATTATTGGTAAAGAATATAAGGATTATTGATTGGGTTATTTGGGTTATTGGGTAAAATATTTGAAGGATAGCTGTCCACTGGCTGGTTATTGTTTTTTTTACCTGATCATTTTAGAATGAATTCCCAGCTCTAAAGGCATCTCAGATCCCATGTGAAAGTGGAAAAAGGAAATGATAAAGTAAGATCAGAAAAGGCTGAACGGTTTATGACAAGTGCATTAGAACTAAAATTCTGCAGTGCTTCCCTATTCAAGCCTCTGTTTAACAACTAGAGTGCATAATTATAAATAAAAAGTTGAGTTTGAATCCCTTGTCCAGTACTTCCAGTAACATTTAGGAGGGCTGAGCCTCCATGAATATTACTGTAAAAAAAAAAAAAAAGCTTCAGTGCTTTTTCCACGAGCCAGCTCATGCAGGGCTCTCTGTGGTTCATGGATTCAGGTTACCTTGATGCTCCCAGGTGTTCCTGACCTTGGTGCCTGTATCTGTAAACAAAAACAAGTGTGAGGCTGAATCCCAGCAGTTTTATTGAGAGTAATGTCAGAAATGCATTCTAAGAGCATGGAGTGACAGGACAGGGGGAATGGCTTCAGACTGGCAGGGAGTGGGTTTAGATGGGACAGTAGGAAAAAATTCTTCCCTGGGAGGGTGGGCAGGCCCTGGCACAGGGTGCCCAGAGCAGCTGTGGCTGCCCCTGGATCCCTGGCAGTGCCCAAGGCCAGGCTGGACAGGGCTGGGAGCAGCCTGGGCTAGTGAAAGGTGTCCTCCCCATGGCAGGGGGTTGGAAATGGATGGTCTTTAGATCCCTTCCAACCCCAGCCATCCTGTGATTTGAAGGGGAAGCTTGAAGGACCAAGCATTATTTCAGTTTAGCAGGAGGATCAGGTGTAACACAAAAATGAGAAAAATGAAATGCAAAGTGGAGTTGTATTTTTATTTCTGTCAAGCAACAGCCTAAAATTTGAGATTCCCTCCTCGTTAATTAAGGAAATGCTTCACCTCTAATTTCTTCTTGTGGATCTGTTTCAGAGGAAGCTGGGGTCATCAAAGAGGGAAAAAGGAGGGTTTGCAATGCAATGTAATTAATTAAGTACATAGAGGCTTCAGAGAATGAAGATCTGGAAGAAGCTGATGCAACAATCCTTCTCCTGCAGCTTGCATAAAATCTGAGATGTAAATAAGTGATATAAATGCTGAACAGCAAATGTTCTAAGCAATGAGGGCAGCACTGATTTGAAGGAAATTGAGATTGTAATGATTGCTCGTACCCAAACCAAAGCATCCCTGCTGAGTGCTCTAATCCAAGAACACACTGCAAATCTTGTTATTATTTGGAGTGTTCGTGCAGAAAACAAATGGCAAAGTAAAAAAAAAAAAAAAAAAGGAATACTCATTTCCTGATGCTAAATGCTAACACAAAATACAGTGGTTCCCAAAAGCAAATTTACCAATGTTATCAGTTCTCAGAGAGAAATTAAATTTTGGGCTAAGCTTGAATGCCCAATTACGTAGTGGTTAAACTGTTATGGATGTTGTAATTATTCTTAGACTGGTTTCTGCAGCTGAAAGGAACTTGTGTTAGGGCTCAGCAGAAAAGGAATCCAACAGAATACAATTTAGAAAACTCAGCAAAGGCATTCAGACTGCTGGAACTCTTCTATACACAGCATCTCTGAGTAATTAAACAGCTCTGTATTTTCACTGAATTGTGGAGTTTTCCACAGGAGAGGAATTGTGTGCTCTTAGCTGGGCTTTTTTGTGGTTATAGAGTGAATGCAAAAATCATGTTTATAAATATAAAATCATATTTTTAGCATACATCACCACTGTACCATTTCTGCTGTGTGGAGTAAATTGTGCTGGGAATTGCTCCATAACATCTTCAGCTCTTTCCCCTGGAATTTTTCCTTTTGCTCCTCTGTAGCTGCCCAGTTAATCCTTTTATTGTCCAGAACCATCTTCTCAATTAGGTCCACTGGGAATTTTTGAGAATTCCAACTGTTGAACCAACAAATCCGCTGTGGCTTGTGTGGGTGATAGGAGTCTTCAGCCACTTTCTATCTTACAAAAGCTGAATATTTTGTGTGTGTTTGTGCTGTGCCATTCCTCAAAACGTTTTTGATTGGGTTGTTGGAGGCTTTATGTGGTTGCTTGGAATTTCTTCATGAAGAGTGAGTGCTGTGGCCACCACTGTGGCTCCAGGTGTTCCATCAGAGATGTTAAAATAATTGCTTTCTGATTTTAAGTGTGGCAGCACCCTGTGAATAACTTATGGGTCAAGTCCCTTAGGATATGTTACAAAGGGTTTATTGAATATATGAATAACTGTAAGACTGAACAAATAAGTTACTCGGCAGCTTTTTGGGGTCACATATTTGAATTCAGGCACAAATTTTGCTTTAATTCCACCTTCAGTCCTTTCTCTGTGTGTTTTATGAGCTGTGAGGATAACCACTAACCCTAAAGTTCTTTTTAGAGGGCTTCAAAGGTCTTTCATTCTCCCTTCTGGGCTGCCTCATATCCCTGTTTTAACAGGGTGAGTATTTCAGAAGTCACCATGCGTTAATGGAGAAAGATCAATAATTCTAGCTGTTTGTTTGATCTTTGCTTTAGAATAATTTAGAATTATTTGCAATAGAAATGTTGCTTATCAGGATTTTCAGGACAAATTTTGTCTAGGGTAGAACAGACTGGTTTTTTCTTTGGTTTTCTGGTTGTTGGTTGTTTAGTTTAAGGGGTTTTGATGCCTGTGTCTCCTTTTATTTATAACTCAATCTAGTGTTGAAAAAGGCAGTTGATTTTCATGATTCTCCTGCAATGTTTCTCACTGCCCATCACAAAGTATTAAAAAAATTGGTATTTTGACACTGAAGGATTTTCTTTATCTTTTTCTCTGGGTTCAAAGAAATAAAAGCAAAACCTTTAATGTGCAGGTCATATTGCCACAAAGTATCTGGACTCTTAGGAGAGGCAGAATTTCATGTGATTTTCAAAATTTCATATTGATTTTATTAAATCAATAAAAAGAATAGAATTGGCATTTTTTATTCTGATGAGACATTATCATGCCTGTTGAGTAGAAATACGTTGTAGTTGCCAAAAGATGGCACTGTTGAAGTGTTGTGTTTAAAATTTCCCTAAAATTGTGTCATCTTTTCACTTTAATACAGAAAATGGTCAAATTATTGACATAACTAATGCTGCCCCTTCCCATGGCATGCAGCATAAACCCAAGCACAGGAGGATAGGTTGGATATGCAGGTGCTACCTATAGTGTGAAATATGTATTTCTGTGTCTGCCCTATTTTAAAAAGATGTTTGAGACACTAAGACTTTTCTCTGTCAGTGGGAAAAATCCATTTTAAATACTGGCTAACTACATTTTAGTTGCATGGAAGAGTTTTTTGGGCTTGTCGTGTGGCTCTAGCATGATCATTTTTTTTTTCCCTGAGATATTACACAGTAAATGCTGTTTTGTTTTCCCTAATTTAGTGAATCTTGAGAAATAAACTAAAAAAAAATTTTTTTGAGTATTATAATACTCAAATATTATATATTTCTTTCCAAAGTCTTTTCTGGTATTCCTGTAATACAGGGGGTTAGACTTCCACAGTACAATATGAACCTGTACCCAGAGACACACCCTGCAAAAATATAAAGTATTTTTACTTATTTTTTGTTAGTGCTGTAAAATCTCATTTAGAAAGAGGAGGAGGGGGAGCCATCTGCAAGTGTTAATTTGATTTACAGAACTTGTTGAATGAGATGGACAGAAAAGGCTTCAGAAAAAGTTTGCTTATCAGGATTTTCGGGACAAATTTTGTCTTGGGTAGAACAGACTGGGGTTTCTTGGATTTCTGGGTTTTGGTTGTTTAGTTGAGGGGGTTTTGATGCCTATGTCTCCTTTTATTTATAATTCAATTTAGCATTGAAACACTAAATAATACTCTTAATGTGGGTTCTGGTGTTTCTTCATGTGAAACATGAAACCTTCTAGTAGTAGTGCCTGTAAACTTGTAAAATTCATTACAGGAAACATATGTACCTGAAATAAAATTATGATCTTAACTAGATGTTTATTTCAGCTGAAAGTTTTAGCTCTTAAATAAACACACATGTCATGTGTGCCACTATGACAAAAAGAACTGCAGATTAACTACCTTTAAATAATGTGGGTTTTTTTTAAACAGGGCATTGTAATAAGAGGAAGGTGAAAAAAATATTTAGGCATCTTAATCATTCTAGATTTGACTTCCCATTTTTGGGAGTCACAAAGTAGCAGGCACTGAATTCCTGCAGCTGAGAGTGGATAATTAAGATTCCCAATGAAAGAGAAATCTTAATTCCCAGATGGTGGAGACAAAGTTATGCTTTATCTCCAGCCTACCCCTTGGATGAGCTTGTTTCCCTCCAGTGGTTAGAGAGGAAGTTGCTTAAATGTATTGGAACAATTCCCTGAAGATCAAATCCTGAATGAATTCTCTGTGCTGCTGATGAGGAGAGGACCAAAGTCCCTGGCTCTGCTGGCCCAGCTCAGTGTCACCCCGTGTGACTTTGAGCCTCCCTTGGACTTTGCAGCTCCCTGCAGGTTTATCAGAAGCCGAGCAGGGCTCGATCAGGGCTGGTGGGCGTTGACTTTGAGCCGGGGCACTGGAACAACTCTTGCTGCACTTGACAGGATGGATAGATACATTGATTAACCTTGCTGCCTGAAGTCATTCTCCTCAGATATTCTGATTCCTGGTGTAGCTTCAAAATAAACAGAGCTGCACTGAGCAGGCTGACCTTTTTAGGTCATGGGCCAGTGAAGATTCACAAGTTGAGGTTAGATACAGGGGGGTTTGAGGTGAGATTTTCAAGTTCTCCTTCAGAGGCCTCTGCTGCTCTTTCCTCTGATGGACTCAGCTGGAGGAGCATGGTGCACTTGAAAACGTCTTGAGGGATTGTTGCTTTCCATATGGGAAGAAAAGGACATTTAGCAAGTGTCCAGGCTTTTAACCTTGTAACCTGTAGCTACATCAACTTTTTCTATCTTTTACCCTTCCCACTTTTACATGGTGAAAGAATTTTCTCTCTTGTCTAAACGCTGTCTTAGAGGAAGGAAAGTGGTTGCCATTATCTGCTCTGAGTAAAATTCTTAGGTCTCCTAAAAGTACATCTCAACTGTCACAGTAAAATGTTCCCAAGCTTACTGGCTGCCCTCAGGGCTTGGCACTCCTGCATGCATGGAAAAGGTGTAGCTGGCAGGGGAAAGTCTGTCAAAAATGAGTTATGTAGGTGGATTCTGATAATAATCTGAAGATCAGCTCGACTTTATGAGAGCCCATTTAGACTTCAGCTCTCTTATCTTTGAGTTCTAATGTGGAAGATAAAAAGCAAGATCCAATACGTGGTGGGGAAAAAAGTGATTTTAAATTTCCCCAAACGGGAGTGAGGCCAAGAGTGCATCAGGCTCTCTTCAGGTTTGGTGTTGATGAGAAGGGAAGGTTGCAAATCCCTGCTTAGCTTTAATTTAGTAGTTAATTCCATATATGTGGGTGCACTGTGGTTCCTCAGACAGACCAAGAGCAGCAGCATGAGTGAGCCTTGCCCTTTTAAATGGGCAGCTGCCAGCAAGGAAAGGAGATGGAGAGAAGTGGGGACAGCTTTTGGGTCCAGAACTGCTGCTTTTGGAGCCCTCTAAGGAGTAAATGTGTGTTGGGGTGCCAGGATGAATATCTGGCAATTCAAATTGGCTGCTGGTAAGTGCAAAATTTCAGAAGATGAGAGCTGGGAGGGATGTCAGGGTTCCACCTGCTCTCTTTCACTCTCTCAAGGTGGCAGTGGGAATGTTGTGCTCTATCAGCCTGTAGTAGGAGCATTCTCAAACAGTTCTGAAGGCTTTGAAAAGCTCAGAGGTGTGTGTGAGATGAACTTCTAGTTTTAACTAATTAATAGGTTTAACTGATTTTCAGAGTATCCTCGAATGAGTCCACTAGGCCCAGTTAAACTGAAAACCTAAGTGCACTGTAACCTGATTTAATGGGATTTATCTTCAGACAGTGTTTTAATGGAAAATGAACCTTTTGTGTAGCTTCTTCTTTTAGAAATGGCCGTGATACTAGGTTTGAAGACTACTCCTCTGTGGTGCAAGATTTTTGAGTTTTCTCCTTACTCTGCTAATTTAGAGTAGATGAATATAACTTGCATATCTTATTTCTATACTCACAGGTTGTATTTCACATGTCTGAATAAGGACTTGGCAGATCTGCTGTAATGGGAAATAAGGAGTTTATTTAAATTCAGTTTCAGTGGTAAAGTGATAAAGAACCTCTGTTCCCTCCATCCAACAGCAGTTGTGAAACTTTCAGGCTTTAAGCCACTATTTTGCCTTTGTTTAGCCAAAAGTTGTCAACAGGTTAATGAGTGAAGGGCACATAAACAATATATGATCCTTAAAAAATGAGGTTGAAAAGCAGTGGCTCAGTGACACCCCCAGATCCTCTTACCTACTAAGTAAGTTGCAGAATTAGCAGGAATGTTTCTAAAATTACAGCCCAGTGATTAATTCAGGCTGTTGCTGCAGGTTCACACAAGCATCCTGCCAAGTGTCCAGCTGGCCCTTTTGATGTGGGGTAACCCATTGTGTATGCAGTGGCAGCATTTCCACAGCAGTGCAGAGCACAGGAATGCTTGATCTGTCTTCTGAATGCTTTGTACTTGTCACTGGGGTGTAAAAAATACCTTCAGCTAACTGAGACTACAGTAATAAATGAAAAGCAAAACTGTGTTGTGGGTGGTTTCCTGAACTGTCAATTACATACAGTTAAGACATTTTCATAATGTTATTTTTGTCATATTTACTTGTACTCTGGATTTATAAGTCTACACATTGTCCCAGTAGCAGTATGTCACTTTTGATGTTGATTTTTTCTCCTTTTTCCTGTTGTTCTTTGCAGGTCTGCTGTTAAAGCCCTGCGTCCTGGTGGGTCCTTGGTCTATTCCACGTGCACCCTCTCCAAGGCAGAAAACAGTGATGTGATCAATCTCATCCTGAGCTCCTGCAGGAATGTGATGCCTGTGGATATAAGTGGGATGGCCAGAGGTGTTTCCCAGGAATTCACTTTCCTCAGTGGAATGCAGCAGCACGAGCTGCTGGTTCTCCCAGAGAAAGGGAGAGCGTGGGGTCCCATGTACGTGGCTAAATTAAAGAAAGTGTCCTCCACCTGATGCCTGTTGGTTGGTTATAAGCAGTATATGATTAATTAATATTGATTTAAATACAGTATGTGTATATGAACATATCTAAGGCGACTGAATTTAGAGTGTTGCAGTTTTCTGATCAAAAGGAAGCAAGAAATTTAACTTGTTTTAACTTAAAATACTGAATGTGCCTTCCAGTGTGGGCCTGTGGGCCTCTGAGAAGTCCTTAGGAAATTGTATTGTTTTCAAGGTGGTGCTTTTAAAGGGATTTGGATTCTAGAATGGAGGCTTAATGTGGTAGAGTTTTGCACTGGTTTTGGTATTTTAATTTACTAACTTGGTTCTGATGCAGTATGTTTTTAAATAAATGGTTTTCAGTGGTCTGAATTGATAGAAACCCTGCATTCTCTCTAAACACATCTAGAAATCTGTGTTTCTGCAAGAACTGATTTGTATGTACAGTGTCATCTTCAAGCACTGGCAGAATAGATTTCATATTTGCTAAGTTGTTTGCTTAAAAAACAAAGGTGTCTTTTGTTTACAGATGCAAAGGTCAGCAGTTAGATCAACACCAGCTTGTTTTTTGTTATTTATTAATATTCTTCTATTTTGAGCTTGCAAAAATATGGATTGAAAGAGTAGTGATGTATATATTCCAGCCTATGCTTGTCTTGAAGCACAGTGGAACCCTTTCATCCCCAAGGGTTCTTTCCCAGATGGAAGGTGATAGTCATTGGTTTTAAAAACGTTGTTTTAAAGAACAGAGGTAGATGAGTTGCTCATGTGGAAATGGTGGTGTGTGACATTGTACATTTATTAATTCCACAGAATCACAGAATGGTTTGGGTTGGAAGGAACCTTAAAGATTATCAAGTTCCAGCTTCCTTGCTGTGGATGGGGACACCTTCCACTAGACCAGGCTGCAAAATCCCATCCAACCTTGAATTAAACACTTCCAGGGATGGGGCATCCACACCTTCTCTGGGCAGCCTGTTCCAGTGTCTCACTGCCCTCACTGTAAAGAATTTCTTTTTAATATCAAATCTAAATCTGCCTTCCTTCAGTTTGCAAACATTTAGTATATTTTATGTGTATATCACAATTTGCCCTCAGAGCACTGCTGTACCTTCTGCTGAGGCAAGCAAATGCATCAGAGGATCTGAAACATCACCCTTTGTTCTGTGAGCTTTCACAGTTACCCTTTCCCCTGCTTTGGGATGAAAAATGTTTGAGGTGGCCCTGTAATGTTAAATTGTCAACAATGTCTCTGAAAACTTGAGAGGCTGTGAAGTTCATGCAGTTTGAGTATGCAGAGGATACTATTAAAAGGCCTGACAGCATCTGTGCCAGGAACATTAAATGTAATATTCAGATTTAGAGTCACGTCAGGCTGCTGGGTGAAATAACCATACCTTTGGCAAAATGCTTCCCATCACTTTCATTTGCCTTGTGGAAATTGAAATGGAAAGGCAAGAATGTAACTTGCTCAGGGATGGAATTGAAATATGTGCTTGAATTGGATGGTTGAGGAGGACATGGACTGGGTAATCACAGGAAGAACAAAGAGACCCTTGAAAGCTGAACTTGTCAGTCTCAGCAGATGGGCAAATCCCTGTGAGCTGCTTCAGAGCTGAACCCTGCAGCAAGGCCTCCTGGTGGGTCTAAAGGCAGCTCTGAGTCCTGCATAACCCTTTGCTGATCTCCTGGAGTCCCTTCCCAGTCCCAACCAGTCTAAAAATGCACCAACAAGAGAGGTAAAAACAAGGTTAATTAATAAGTGATACTTATTTTTGTTTGTACTTGATGAATTTTAGTTTGTACTCTATTCCAGAGTGCTGTGGAGGTGTTGTTTTTTTTTTTTTTCCTGTTCTAATCAGTTCTGCCTGGTGACAGGAATTTGGTGAGCACACGTGGAGTGAGAAGGGAAAAGCAGAAAGGATGGAGGCTGGCCTGTAGAGGTGAGGGGCAAAATTTGCACAGTAGTGTCCACTCACAGGCACTTCCTGGAAAGGCTTCTTGTCCATTCAAGTATCTCTTGGATACTTCTGACTTCTGCTCCCCTTCATTACAAGGCTGCAACATTTTCCCTTTTTGTACCCATTTACCAAATTTTATCCCTTATTCAGTGGCATCTGCCACAGTTCAATTATGGCTTGTCAAAAGCATTCTCCACTGTGGAGTGGGGTGGAAAAACAGATTACACAATGTCTGTGGGCTGATGCAGCTGACCAGGGGACCAATGAACTCCTGGCTTTCTCAGTAAGGTGTGCAAAGAGAAGCTGAAGCACGTTGAAGGAAGGGCAAAATGAAAAGGTCAGGACTAGAGCAGTGGGTGAAAAATGTGGAATACTGGAGAAGAGACTGTGTGGCTTTTAGCAGGGAAGAGCAGCAGTGCTGCAGGCTGTTCAGGAAAAGCTCTGTGAGTGCAGAGGGGAGAGTTCCTCTGGGGGAGAGTGGTGGGAGAGCCACAGGTGCCTGTACTGGGCAGGGAGGATCCCCTCACTTCATTTGACTGTCTTAGAAGGAGAATTGAGGACATCAGTTATGAAAACTGCAGTGGGATTGCTTTAAGTTTGCAGGGTCTTTAACTTAGCTATAAGCATTTAAATCAAACCTGTCTACCTGTTTCTTGCCAAACAAATGGCTGTATTGGTAGGTGTTCCTATCAGAAAAAATGATTTGGTGAGTGGGAGGAAAAAATGAGAATCAGGCCTGGCTGTAGTAGAGCATGGCTTACTTCTAAGCTGATGTAGCTTTATGCAGTATTGGCTGTAAATGAGATTCTTTGTTCCAGGGGAAATTGGAACAGCACATGCTGGTAGTCTCTTAACTTCCAGGGAAAAGTGAAATTTGGGGTTCTCTGTTTGCCAAACCTGGGTCAGAGCACACAGGGCGCACACAGTCACTGGTCACAGCTTTTAGATACCACCCCACCACGTGATGCTTGGCTAAAGACTGGTTTTTATCAGACAGATCACAGCAATCATGTGTCAGAAAATGTTTTCCTTGTCCTGTCTGCATCCTATGACTTGAGATCAAGGTCTAATGACCTTGGAAGTTTTTATTTTCTTAGTAGTTGTACATAGTTTTCAACAGGGGCAAGCATCGTGCAGCTTCCACGGCTCCATTCCAAAAGTGTTTTGTGTGCTACCAAAACAAAATCCCTGGATCAAAAAGTCACAGCTCCTCTTGAGGGGAAGAGATGGAACATAAACCTGGGTCAGGTTTTTGTACTCCACTGAGGAATTTCTGCTCCCTACAGCTGTGTGCAGGGTGGTTCTTCACATCAGTGTTTTCTGCTGTTTCTCCCTTTGCACATGGTCACCATGTGGTGGTGGTGTGACCCTTCATGGGCTCAGAGGAAAAAGAAATGGATCTGCTGCCCTAAACCCACAGGTAATAATCCTATAGTGAGAGGTGCCACAAGTGCTGCTGCAGAACTATTTTTTTAAGATGATAAAGGCACTAAGAAGGCAGCAGAGCAATCCAAATTCGAATGGAGCCAGCACTTCAGCTGGTCAGTGACATTCTCACCTTGTTCTTTCCAAAATGATGTTTGAAAGTCTTCAAACATGAGACTTTCATCGTTAAGGACCACAAGCATTTGGCCTGACTTCACTTCTGACAAGGCCAATCAAATAAAGCAGTCCAAACAGACAAGGGGCTTGTTTGTGTGCAGTGCCAGAGCAGATCTTGCAGCCACAAGAGATTTAGAGATTTAGGTTTATCTAAATCTCTTGTGTCTGCTGTGTCTCAGTCCTCTGTGCTGCTCTGGGATAATTCTTGTACAGCAGCATCTGTGCTGGGGATGGGCCCTGACTCCATTCCTGCTGATCCTTCCCCTGTCCCCAGTAACTTCCTTTGCTGCTGGGGAGATCTTCAGTGAGAATCTGGGAATGGCTTTCAAACCATCTTTTGATGTCATTTGGCAAAAGTTCTGTCTCAGAGCACCTGAACTTGCTCGAGGTCCCTTGATTTGAGGGTGCCTCAAAACGCAGCACATCTTTTAGATCTACATTTTACTCTTTAATGTCCTGGGTCCTTACTGAACATCCTACCCTAAAAAATAGAGGAGACAACAGGGTGCTCTCTGCCCTAACCAAAACAGGGTCAAGCCCAGAAGTGTGATGAGGCAGCAGGGAGAAGGTGGGAGAGGAGAAAATGAGAGTAAAAACAGAAAGGTGGCTTCCTTTTTTAATGATTCCAGCCTTATTGAGAACCATCCCACCACTAAGAAATGAGCAGCTCCTCCTGCCTGCATTTGGATGTGGTGGGCCATGAAAAGCAGGGAAAAATGTCACTGATAAAGTTCTCAAAAAGTATTTTCTAGTTGTCCCAAAGTGGAATAAAACGNTTAGGAGGGTATTTTTCTGTGTTGATTTACTCTAGGAAAAATCTATCTTGTCTGAATGTGTGATTAAGTAGCTGATGGAATAATTCTTTACAGGGAGGAGAACATGCCAGAACATTTGAGTGGTGTAAAAGAGGGCTGCTGAGAGGATTAGAAAAGGTACGAGGAGGAGTAATTTTATGTTGGCAGGAAGTAGACTTAATAGTACTTTTTTATCTGTAATTTTTATGATTCTGTGGCTAACCAGGGAAATGTTTAATGTTCCTTGTACAGCAAGTGAAGGCAGAAGAAGGCAAATTGTCATCCCCAGCACTGTTATAATTCATTCCATTACTCCAACAGGGCTTTTATGTTGTCACGCCCATAAAGCGCCGGTGTGCACACTCAGAGCCAATCCATCTTTATATACTGCTGCTGATCCCATTGAAGGCAATGGCAAAACTCCCATCAATTTTAATGGCACTGGGATATGGCCCATTTTGTAGATATACAATGGATATTTCCTGCACACACCATTTTTTGTGTATAACGTGCTCCTCATCCGAGGTTCAGAGAGTGTTTTATAAAGTGGTGAAGTCACAACCATTGATGTGGTCTCCAGCTGATGAGATAATGTGATCTGCCTTCAAAACAGGATTTAAAGATTGACATTTATTTATCTACCTATTTTTTAATTTATTAGGGTGCACACAGAACATCTTCATGTGCAGAGTACTGCCTTTGGAAAATATGCCCAGATAAATTGCAGGAGGTAACTGTTAGAAATAGATGCAGCACTTGCAAGGTTAACATTATGCTACAGCACTTAAAAACTAGAAAGCGTCAAAGAAAATTGAAGGCAGTATGGATCAGTGGGTTAGTACATAACACAGCAGTCTGCAGCACAAGAGGCTAAGAAAGGTCCCTTTTGAAAAGCAGCTGTTTGGATAGTGATTCCTTCAATCAGCAAGGTACAAACAAACAAAAAATTAATTAGATGAATATTTTAACTCATGCTCTAATTGGGAAGTGTTTTGAACAGAGGTAAGGTGCCTGTTTCCTGCAGAACCCATCGTCCTTGACCCTCTTTAAAGAAAATGCACAATGTATGAGCCCTATCCCAGTGGCTGTAAACCTTGTTGGTTTATGCAGCTCTGGATTCATAGCAGCTCTCAAACGTGTGCACAGTGGAAATGCAATGACCTGCCAGGCTGATGTTTTCACTCAGGAAGCTTCCTTTCCTCACCACAATTTATGCTGGAGAGCACTACATTTTCAGTTTAGTGCAGGAACAGGGTTTGCAGAGGACTCAAACAAGAAGTTTGCAGTGTAACTATAACTTTTAGGATGTAGTTGTGAGTAAATAATTCAGCGGGCCTTGCTGTGCAACACTCTTCCACTCAGTGCTCGCTGCACTCACAGCTCCTGCAGTTGGATTATGCAAAGATTTGGGAACTCTTTGCTTAGCTGGGTGCACACAGGAACATATCCAGCTTTTGCTGAAGCACACACATGCTTCAGGCAGTGCCAGGACTTTGAAGAGTCCCTCTTTCTGATTTCTGAGGGTGCTAACTGGCAGTGCTGCTAGGGGTGACACAAATGCCACCGTGCTGAAGGATGGGAGCATCATCTCAATGCACAGCGGCCCTCTTGTATCCAGTCCCTTACAGCACTCCTGGAAAACAGCACTGACCTAGCACATGTGAATTAACTGGTTTTGGTGGGCTGGTTTTCACCATCTTCGTATTTTCAGGTTTGTTTGTGTTGTTTATTTAAAATACGTAAGTAGCAGGATATTTTGCTTTATTGGTTTTTATTTTGCTTGGGAGGGGTTGTTTGTTTGTTTTAAATTATAGATACAAAATTGACCTGAACTGCCAGGCTGAGATTTATATTCTTCTCCAAGTTCTCAGGAGATTGCAGACCTTGAATTCCAGTGCTGAAAGCAGTTTCAGGTGGAGCTGTGTCCCAAGGGCTCAGCTGTGCACCGCAGCACCATTCCTTGTACAGCACCTGTAAACCACCACAGGGGCTTTGTGGAGAGGCTCAGAGTTCAGCTCCTGGTTCCTTTTTCTATTGATTTCCTTTGGCAATTTGCTTCTGCTGTGATTTTTCAAAGCACTCAGTGTAAGCCTAAGTGCTATCAAAAATCAAATCTTCCTATTTCCTTACCTGAAAACAGAGTTAAGACTTATTGGAGCATATTTGCTGGTTTGCCCTCAAAGTCTCCAGGATTTATTTTTTTCATCTGTCTCCTGATAATTATGCACACGTGTGAGCCATAGAGATCTTGGACCAACAAAACCACACTTGCCCCAGCAGCGTTTGCTAAATTCCACAGAATCACAGAACCACTGAAGCTGGAAAAGACCTTCAAGGTCAGGGACTCCAAATTTTGACTTTCAACTAAACCAAAGCACTGAGTGCCACATCCAGTCACTTCTTGGACGCTTTCAGGGATGGCGACTCCACCACTTCCCTGAAAAATCTGTTCCAGTGCTTGACAGTGAAGAAATTCTTCCTGATTTCCACCCTGAGCCTCCCCTGCTGCAATTCACCCCTTTGTAAAGGTCCGACTCGACTCCATTCCAAATTTTCAGAAGACAGCTGACCTGGGAATTTATTTTCTAAGTTACAAGGCTATTTTGTGCTTAGAGGATTCACTGCTTTTGCTGAGAATGTACAGTACTTTAATGGCAGGGGGTGGGGATGAAGAAAGCTTTTTACCACACATTTTTATTCCAATGTATGCTCTCAAATGACAGTCTGGCAATCCACAGCAGCTGTCAGTAACCTGCAAATTATTTCTGCCCTCCCTAGCAGATGTCACAGTGGCTGTTGGCAATACACTGTGATGTCCAGAGATGACAAAGATTAGAATATGTGGAAGTTGTTAAAGAAAAATTGTATAAAATGTTCTTTCTTAGACAAAAAAACCCCAACACAAACCAAAAAAATCACCAACCCCAAAGCATAAATGCCTGGCTTTCTGACAAAAGCCTACCTCCCTTTTTTTTATTATTATTAATTTTTGCAGAATACAAAATGCTTTCGCTTCTGAACTCAGCTTTGCTTTAGTCTAAGATATAAGCTGCTTTTTTAAGTTATTGATGCTTGACCCATGAAATAGAAAATTACACATAAAAAGGATTTTGAGCCCAGATTTCCCATGCTGGAAACAAAATACTGTAGAGTGCAACAGCTACCTAGAAGATCTAGTAAAAAGAAAATTAAGGTAATTATAGTAATGGCTGGAACACCGATTTTTCAGTTATTTCCAGGTGTTTTCAAGTGGCAGAAAACTTTGAAAAAAGAGTCTTAAGAGTATTGGGAGCAGAACTCTGAATTTCTGGGTTTGTCCCCTTTCAGTGGTCTGATTTGCATAAATTTGTAGCTGTGGAGCTTCTAACAAATGCAAGCAGCCCATTCTTTATCATTAAAACTAGGTTATGTTTTGGTTTTTCTGTTTTATTGAACCTGTTTGATTATTGATTTTTCTTCATAGACTTTGAATAAGTGGAGCATTTGTAAAGAAACAAACATATGCTAGGGAGAAGTATCTTAAAATTCTTAAATCTTCTAAAGTTTCTTCTTTTCCCTTTTTCTTTCTGTTGAGGAAAAGAAAGCAGGAAAATTGGTGTTTCTGAAATAGGCTGTAAAAGAAGGATAGTATAAAAACTTCCCAGGAAAGCAGATCCTCTGTTGAATTAAAAGGAAAATGGGAATTCCCTTTCCTTTTTCACATGATCCCTTTAGTCTGTCTGCAAGGTTAACAGTGGCTAAGTGACCCTGTCCAAGTCCTTTTCACTTCCTTGGGGCCTTCAAAATCATTTCAGCCCTTTGAAAATGTTAAATTCAATGCTCCAAATGGACAGAGTTTCAGTTCTGTAAGACAGCTCTTCAGGTACACAGCTGCTGCTGGAGGAAATCTTGTTCATCTGCTATGGGGTGATTTTAATCAAAATATTAAGTATTTTAAAATAATAATATTTAAAATATATTAAATATTAATATATTAAAATAATACTAATATTTTTAAAAATATTAAGTATTTTCTTGTAGACTTGTGTGGGAAANTGTAAACCTCAACTTTTAGTGTCTGGAATGGTAATAAGTTCAATATATATATAAAAATACAAATATATATATATAGAGAGAGAGAATTATGTAAATTGGTGTGTATATTCATGGGAGACTGTATTAAAATGTAATGACACAAATGTGATTTTCACTTCAATTTCAGAGAATAAAGCAAACCCATCTGCTGTTGGTCATAGTTCTCCCACAGTGCCTGCCTCAAAGAATGGGACTTGAATTTTTCCAATGAAATTAGAATGTCATGGCCTTGACCTGAATAGAAACAAATGTTAACGAAATATTTATACAGAAGATGCAAGTGTAATCCATGGGATTTGCCTGGCTGTTAATTTGTGAGCATTGTTAATTCAGTAGCAATGACCTGCATCAGTGCAGCTGAGTGTCAATATTCACACATGCCATCACATGCATTAAAAATGCTCCATTTGCCTTTTTTTCCCCCCTCCTAACATGCATGATCAGTTTCAAATATAACACTCTCAAATTTGTATTATACTCAGCCAATCCAGATCTCATTATGTTGGACAAACACTGTACAAGAGGAAAGTGGATCACATAAATGCTCCTAATCTTCCTGATGAATTTTCCTACTGTTTCCTACTGCAGTGGTTTGGAAATGTGCTACAAATATTCTCCTATAAATTACTTTGTTTAAGTTCTGGTACAGTATTTGTGTGGGGGATTTTGGTTTTTTCTTTTTCCTGGGTTTTTGGTTTTTTTTTTTTCATTACTGTTTAGAAGGTTTTGATTCATTGCTTCAGATAAAATTGAGTGCTTTACCACTGCTGTTTGTTCTCTGTCATTGATGGTGATGCTCATCCCACCTCTTTCTTTTTATTTTTTAGTTTTTTTAAAGTCTGCTTTGAATGTTAAATTATAACATTTAAATGTTATAAATTTAGCAATTTATAATTGTTAAACACCTTTTCAGACACTGTAGGTAATGGTTTTGACTCCCTCTTTTTCTGATGTAAAACTGTTTGCACATTGGTGTTGCTGTTGGACATAGTGGTATAAAACAGCCCAAAATACGGGACTAGAAATAAAGAGATTTTTTAGGACGCATACGAATAAATAAATAATAAAAAATAACATTATATATTGTATATGAAATATATAGGCTAAAAACATATGAAGTATTGCATATGGCCCACATAGGGTCAAGGACATCTGCAGGTGCTTCCTATTAATGGAAAAGCTCCAGTCTTACACTGGGCCATGCTGTAGTGTTTAATAGAAATATTATCTGTCATATTCATTCCTTAGGATGCTTTAACACCATTTTAAAGCAAGATTCCAGCTAACAAATTCCACAGATTTTCCACAATAATTTCAGTATAAATCTGTGGCATTTCTACGGCATTCCATTGTCCCAATTACCCTTTTTTTTTGGGTTGCACAAAACCTTCCACAAAGTAGAGTATCTCCTTCTTGTGGTTTGCTGAAATCCTGGTATGACCTGTGGCATAAAATGCAAAAAAAATAATACTTTTGACAAGGATGGGTCTGTGTTTACTGAGCATTGCTGCTTGCTTGAAAAGATCATTTGTGCCTGTTAATTGAAAAAATCTCTTCTGTTGATTAAAGTATGTTTACTAGGTCAATTTATTTTCATTATTTGTTTGGGAGGTTTTTTTAAGTCCAAACAGGTGAAATTTTGTGTGATTCTGATTCACGTGGACAAACCAAATCTGTGACTGACAGGGGACTTTAAAAAGATTCCTCCAGAAATGACCAGGCCAATGTAAAATAAGCAGTGGTTGAACTGGTATTTACACTCATAAGTGGATATTCAGTGATGTATTAATTTTAGTGGTGTTTGGTATTTTTTTATTGTAATTACAGTAGATCTGCTTTTCTGATAATACAAATATACTGACTGGTAGAAAATGGCATTAATTAGAGAAATCTGAAACATTTATAGGCTCAGAGATGTGCTGCTCTTTCTTGGTGTTTATTTCTTTTGACTAGGCTGAGATTTGGGAACTGGATTTTTTGGTGTTTAAGGTATAACAGTCTTCATTTTGATGCAAAATTGCTATAGGTGCTGAATTTCCTTAGTCTCTTTTCCATCTGGTCCTGTTTTTGACTTCTGTTCACTCAAGTTATTAAAATTCTTCTGCATTCGGGGTATGAATAATAAATTAAAAATCATTTTTAGTACACTTATTCTTTACTACTAGAAATCCACTTTTTTTTTTTTCCCCCACAGCAGACTGCTGACCAGAATATTTTGAGTCATGGCTTTATTTCCCTTCATCCAAGAATTTTGCAGTGAAGGGGCTGCAAATAAATCTGGAGCCAGGAGGGAAACACCAGAAAAAGGGTCAAAATTTTGGGGTCTAGCCATTCACTGTATGGGGCTTTCTAGGGCAATTAGCACCTTTTGTCCTCCTTTTCTGGTGTTTCTGCAAGGTCTGACATTATTGGGTTCTGATCCACAGTTCCACATCTGAATATTTATTGGGAAATACAGACCTGGTGAAACATATTCTTGCTGATGTGGAAGTAGGTGAGCACTGCTGGAATAAGCTGCCTTTTTTTTTTTTTTTTAATTGGATCTGCCCCCAGATTATCACGTTGCGTGGAAAAAAAAATCTTTCTGGCTGTAGTTAAGAATGCAACATATCAAATCCTGATCTCCAATGAGATAGAGCAGAGACCAAGCAGAATTTCAATTTTTAGAGAATGACCTGATTCAGATGATGATTCCAAAATCAGAAAAAGGCAGGCTAGTGATGTCCAGTTTGTCATGCCAAAGAAATATTTATCTTTAAAGTCTAAACATCGTCCTGTACCCAGTTCTGCACATTCCTGGCTTTGATTAAACAGCCTTGTCCTTTTCCTGCTGTACAAGCTTTGGCAGTTGTCACTGAGTTTGCTGCTCCCCCACGATTTTCTGTGGGTCTCTGATCCTTCAAGCTCGGGATGATGAAAGTAATTAGCTAAATGGTTGTTCTCTAAATATAGAGAAGCCTTCAAGTAAGAGCATAGAAAGAATTAACCTTTTTTGCCTCCACACAAACCTCCTAAGGATTTGAACAATTGATTTCAGATAGGTAACAAATTAAATTTTAACAGCAGTGTGAGAAATACACTTTCGTTTTGCAGCTCATTTCACGTGCTCTAGAAAAGCAATGCTTAGGCAGGTTATCAATGAAGGACAGGTGCCCTGTTTGGGAATGGATGCAAACACACAGCCTGAGAGGCTTTTTTGTTCCTTCATCTGTTCATTTTTTGGGGTTGTTTTGGGATTTTTGTTTTTGTTTTGTTTTGGTTTTTTTTTAGGAGAACACGGATCTGCACAGCTGTTCCCCCTATCAGGATCTGTTTTCATGTAATTCTTTTCTGGAATCTGAACTAACCATGTAAAATCAAATTAGGAAAGAGGATAAACTGCTTTGAGGTAGAGTTGCTCACAGGCTTTTAAGTATTTTTGATCTCAGTCTGCTCTACTCAAGCGTGATAATGGATAATTCATTTGCTAAACTGGAATAAGATTTTATTACTAAAACATCTTGTCAGAAGATTTGTAAATTGAAGCCAAGAAGTCAAAAGACAATGAAAGCAGTCATGTATGTCTAAGAAAAGGATAACTGTGCATGTCCTGCTTTTAAAACTCAGGAGTATAAACATTGAATGAAACTTTCTAAATGGAACCAAAGTCTCTCACTGAAGGAATCACCCTATAAACAGGAATTTGCAATACAAATACAAATTTAAGAAGCTTACTTCTTTATAAATCTTTATAAAATCTTTATAACTATTCTGTATAATTAAGTGTATTTTGAGTGTGTAGAATCAAATATACAGATCTCAGCTTGAGATGTGATTTCCATCTGAGCTGGAGCTCTTCACTTCCCTTTTTTTACTAGATATATGTATGTGCTTCATAGCCATCAATGATTAAACATACGTGCTTTGCCTGCCAGAAAATCAAACACATGATGTGTGATCCAGAGCTGGCTGAATCAAGGAAAACAACTGCACTGACTTAGGCATCAACTTTGATGTGTAAATGTGAGGGGGGGGGCACTTTTCAAAAGAAGAGCTTTTCCTTTCTCTTTTGGTAATCTGTGACTTTCTCGCCCTTCCCCAGAACAAGAAATCTTTGCTAATTTTCAGTGGTGAATGAAAAAAACTTGTCCCCTAATGAACTTTGTGCACTAGCAACTGTGCATGGCTACTGCTTCAGTAAACGGTGTTCTGTGGCTCTTTTTTGTCAGTGTTAGCCCACCTTTAGTTAGGATGCTTCATCATTTACTATTCAATGTCCTGTCTGCAGAAATAATGAAGCAACAATGAGAAGAATCTTGTCTGCAGCATGTGCCCTGCCTTTGAAAGGTGAGAACAGTTCACAAATGCTGTTTTTTCCAAACAGCAGCAGTGCTATTTAGGAAAGCGCTTATAAACAAATGTCTTGCAGGGCTCTTACACAGCATCGTTTTTAAAGGTTCTGCTTTTGTCAGAGAATCAAGCTAAAAACCATCTGCCTTCTGTCTTAGAAACATTGGGCTAAATGCAGACTGGGAGGTGGGAGCCTCACCTGCGCTGAGCTGGGCTCACTTTAGTGCTAATTGTGATTCCAAGGAGCTGTAATTGCCTCGGTGAGGCAGCAGGAGGGAGCAGCATCGCCCTTCCCTTCCCCTGCTTGCTACAGCCCTCCTGTGCCAGAGATGCCCGAGGGCAGGAGGCAGAATTGTCAGGAAAATTAATCCACAAACATCAGATGTTTATGTCCGAAAAGGAGACAGAGGAGTCCTTTTACTTTATTCGGATAAAGGGAGAGGCCATGGGGCATTCCCCTGGGGTCTCTCAAATTTTTGGAGGACGCAGCCTCCTTTTTATCCTAATTTCCCTTCTCTCTTTCTCCATTAGCTGAGGTACTTGAGAGGTACAGACTGCCCAGAACGCCTGATCCCCTCTAATGTATAACTCTCCTTTTTAATTTTTAATTCTCATAAAATTTTATGATTTTTCCTTATTGTTTCTTCCATCTTTCAATGTCCAATTTCATTTATCAGCAAACCCACGATTTGTTTGTAAAGGCAAATATCTTTTTCCATTCATCAATTAGTGGAATCCTTCCCATTATTTCTTTTGTCTCTCAGTGCTAGTTTTATCCACCAGCAGAGCCACAGTTTGTTTGTAAAGACAAGTCTGTCATTCCTCTCAAAATGGAGCAATTGCCATTTACCAATTTGGAGCAAGAGCCAGTTACCGTGGTGCTCTTCCTTCCCTTCTGCCTGTGACCTGTGGAAAGCTCACCTTCTCCTCCTAGTTACATCCCTCACACCACCTGGGATGTAGTCGTTCCCAAATTCCTCCCTGCCCCTTTGCCAAACCCCCTTTTCCCTACCACTGCTGTAGTAAGGCAGAAAAATTATCAAGAATCTCATAAAATCAGCCCTGCTCTGGCTAGCCTGTCATGTCTTCTAAGCCAAGCTTAGAACATTTTGCAAGTTCCCATGTGAAAGCAATGCTGTTGTGAGCAGTTCATTAACAAAACAATCTATTCCTGGGTGAAAAACAACCAGCACCTGTATAAACTGTTTGTAGAAAAATGAAAACTGTCCTTCACAACCAGCCTTCCCTGCAGGTACACACCGAGGGTCTGAGTGACCAATCCATACAGCACAACAACTCTTACTAATCAATAATGTGATTGGCAAGAAGCTACTAACCAACTGGGAGCCCCACACGAGGTCTGTAAAACTGTATAAAAACCGAGTTATGTGAATTAAAGAAAAACTTTTTCACCATGAAGAAAATGGTGTCCCATGTGCTTCTCTTTGACTTCTCTTTTATTCTTCCCACTGACATCCACTGGTTTTCCATGGTCCCTCTCTTCTGCTTGCTGCCTTCTACTTAGAACTGCAGGAGAGCTGCCTGGCTCAGGCCAATGTCACCCCAGGGCTGACAGGAGCTCTCTGTACGATTTCCAAAGGTAGAAGGGGGAAATTGCTTCTGTGAGGAATGCAAGACAGATGGCTGCAAGTACAGCAAGCACTTACGTGGTGGAGGGAAATAAAACCTGTGCCTATTGCACTCTGACAGATTGGTTTGAAAGGGTTCCATGCAGTTTATTACCTCCAACCTGGTAAAAAGAAACTTATTTAGCATCAATGACACCCAACGTTTAATCCAAACTCTTTCAGTGGGGAGGCAGAAGATTATAAGTAGTGGTTTGAGAGCCACCAGCAGCTCTTTTAGGCATCTTAAATCAATTTATCTGTAGGCTCTCTGTAATTTGCAGGATGTTGTACTTTTCCATGAACAAAAAGGTCAGAAAAAAATTGCTTGTCAGCCAGGTATATAGTAAACATAAATTTAGCCTTGTGTGGATCAATACAAGGTTGTGTGTTCATATCCGATTACCTTAGATGGATTAAGATGTTGGATATTATTAAGACAATAAAAGACAGGATTGGCATCACAGTGGTGGCACTTTGTCCTTGAAATTCTGTGGCTGGAGAGGTTCCCATTTGTAGATGCCAGATGGTTCTTGAAACCCAGTTGCTGAAATGAGGGAAGATTTGTACCTGAACAAGGTTTTCCTGTGAGGTTTCCTTTGGATGTTCTCTTCCTCCTGTTTTTTATATATCTTTCTTCTTTTGTATTTTCTTCTTTTGTGTTTTCATTTTCAGCCTGAATCCGTACTTTCCATCTTTATGTTTTGCTAATGAACAATTACTAGCATGGTACTTTGCTTCTATAATCTTTCTGGTTTTACCAGCCAGCACACCTGGCCACGCTCAGGGTTACCCATATTACTTTTGTGGTAATTTCCTTGAAACTGGGCTCAGAAAATTGAGAAGATGTATTTTACTGAAGGTCAGGTAAAGCATCCATCTCTCCCCATTTTCAAATCTGCTTTGTGAATATGAAAAAATATCTGTTTCCTCATTAAAATTAGTCTGGGGTTGAACACTTTTCCTACTCCTTCCACCCTAAAGAGCAGGCATCCTTTAGGCTCCCCTCCCTGCCTTGGCACTGTTCTGTTAGGGTGTAATTGTTCCTTTCCAAAGTGTCATTGTAAGGACAGGATTCTTCTGGATCATCTTTCTCAGACAATTATTTCAGGCTACACTGTTATAATTGATCTTGATTTACAGCTCATTGTCTTTAGGAAAAATTCTTTCCATCCATTTTAGATTACACCTAAATCTTTGCTTTTTCAGTCTGCATGCAGTGTGTATTTTGAATACATTATTTTTTTTATTATTATTTATATGGCATCTACTTTTTTTATTTATATGGCATAATGTCTTATGATAGGAACAAAGTTTAGTTTGAGCTTTGTCCCGTTCTGATTGAACTCCTGGCTGTAGTATCCAGTGGGTTTCATATCTCTCTGTCCAGGTATACCATCAAAATATTAATATTAAATATTGATTAAAACATATTGCATGTGTGTCCTGGCACAGCAGTTTTCTAGTGCCTCTGTGGGAATACTTCTGTTTTTTCCTTTGACTCTTCTGGGGATCACTTAGGATGAATCATTTGAATTGCACTGTGATTTGTAGCACAGCAAGTGGAGGTCTCTTGCTCTGCTGTGTCTGATATAAATGTTGGCATTCCTTCCTCTGACTAATGGGTTAAGATCAAAACATCCAGCACAAATCAATATTGGGTACAGCCCAGCACCACCTGTAGATGGGCACTGCACTAGAACAGTAAACATAAAATGAGTCACACTTCCCATGGCTTCCTTTCCCCTGGGTGTTGGATGAGCTCTGACCTCTGAAGGGGTGATGGTGCTTCTTTGCTGGTTTGTTGGACTTCCCAATTGTTTTATCTCTGATTAGAAGCCCCAAGTCCCAGTCACAAGCCCTAAGTGTCAAAGGGTGGCTGAGTCCTGAGGGTGGATTTACAGATAAAAGTGGCTGGAGGCAAGCAGGTTTGCCTTTCCAGGGAAAGGATGGAGGTAGCCAGAGCAACCTGTAATGGCTCTTTGGGTTTGGCTCTGGCTAGGAAATGAGAAGTGGCCCCATCAGTGTAAGAGCCAAATGGTCTGGATCCATCCTAATGCAGCTTTGACCTGGTTTTGCTGCAGGCTGACCCTGTGAGGTTGTTTCAGTTCTCAGCAGAGGACACAGACCTGTCCCACTTCTCCTGGAAAAGTTCAGCTGGGATGGTGGCATAAAGACTTCTGCTGTCCAGGCAGCAATCTGCTTTTCTTCCTTGCTTTTCATATTATATTCATATATATATATTATAAATATATATAATAAATATATA
>VXAX01001072.1:262367-293889 GCA_013399835.1 Leptocoma aspasia | reverse complement strand
AATAAAAAAAGAAAACCCACTCCCCTCAAAGAACTGGCATTTCCCTCACATGGACCAGTGTATTGGGGTGGTTATCAGTGGAATTCATTTGCACCTGGTGGGGAGAAGTCCTGGAGTGAAGCAGGATCTGTTTTTACTGAGATCCAGAACACGAGCATGATTTATCCCTGTTTTGCTCATCTATGGCTCTGTTAGCTGCACTTAGAGGTCTGAGGGGTTTACTGTAAAGATGTTTTCTCCTGGTTCTGCTCCCAGTTGCTGTAAATCAGAAGCTGTTTCACTGAGCTTGTGACTTGAGTTGTAAAAAACCAGTGCACATTCTGGTTTTCTCAAGAATTTCAAAGAGTTCTGCTTATTGCATAGTATTTTTGGCTGTCAGCAACAAATGACTAGTTCTGGATAAATTGCTGCTCCCATATATGAGGGGTTGGATGCTCTTTTAGGAGAAGCCCAGAGAAGGATCCAGATAAAATTGCTCAGGCCAACAAATCTTCTGTGATTCCTGGAATTCTGTCCTAAAGTCACCAGAATCAAGCTTCAACTTCTGTAAGAAAGTCTTCCAACAGCTTTTGTAATGAAGTTTTTGTTGAGGAAGGGCAAAGATTGCCCCAAACTTTTGCAGTGTCTCTGAAGATGCTGTGTGAGATTGGGGGGAGAGAGACAGTTTCTCCTGCCTTGGAAAGGACTCCAGTGTCCATGAGGACACAGGTTGCTGATAGCGGGATCACAGATCCTCTCAATTTCTGGTTAATTCTGTGTGATTTTGCATGCTCAATTCTGGCAAATTTTTTTGGGGTGTTCTGAATCCCTGTGCTGTTGCTCACAGCTGCTTCACAAAGCTGGCCACTGCTCTTTCCTGTTTCTACCAGTACTGAAGTGTGGATCCTTACCAGTTTTTTTTGCTCTACTTTTTCCACCACCACATTGTTTAGCTGGCTCTTGGAGGGGAGTTCTTCCTTGTCTCGAGGCAAACTGAAGTAAACCAAAACAAAAATTCAGAGGTGTCTGTCTGCCATTCAGGTGTTGACAGAGAGCTCCAAACATCTGGCAGGACTCTGCAGGGTTAGAATACCTTACACTTTAAAACAGCTTACACTTTCACACAATGGAATTTACATGCCTCAGAGGTTTCCTATCTCCTGATCTTGTCTGTGAGCAATTAATAAGTTGGAGTCATTCAGCTGAGAGTGGTGGCTTGGTTGTGTGCCTTTTATAAAGCAGCTGAGGCGTGAGGAGACTGTGGCTGGCTGCATTTACGTGAGTGCAGCTCATGGACGTGGAGACTTTTCCTTTGATGCACTTCCTTTTAATCCCCTGCACTCTGACTTAGCCAGCAGGTGATAAAATACACCTGGCCCTTGCAATCAGAATATTCTGCTTTTATCTGCTGGCTTATCCCCTGGGATCTCCAAACACTTTGCAAACCTTTTTGGCTCTGCTGTTGCGAAGGGAGAGGCTTTATTCTTATTTCCTGCTTAAACAAATTGAGCGATTTGGCCAAGGTTTGTGTTTAGCTGTGAGGCCTTAAGCTGTATTTAACATCCATTTCCTAATTATGTGTAGCAGTGACTCTTTCAGAATGTTTTGGGTGTTTGGTTTTGGGATCAAAGTAGGGGAATCCAGAAAAGTCCATGGCATTTGGAAAACACTTCTCAAAACAATCCATGCGGAAGTCACCAACTCTAGCTTAGCTGGTGGAGGTTGTGAGTGTATAAACTGGTGAATTTTAAGTCCTTTAAAATTATCACTGGTCAGAGCCTCAAAAGTTGGAACATTTTTCTCTACCTGTTCAAATATCCCCCCAAGCCTACAGTCCATCCCCAGGCACACCCCAAATGAACAAATCTGCTGCCATTACTTTCCATCTTTTGGGAGCACTTTTCCTCACATGTTCTTTTTCCACTTTTCCCCCAATATACAGAGGAGAGGTGGCCTGCTTGTTTTCTGTTTAAGGCTCAGGAAAAAGAGTGATGGCATTAATTTATGCTGGCTTTTCATGTGGTGGATTTCCATTTTTTCTCACCGATAAATGAGAAGCTTGAAGAATCTCCTAAATGATCTATAGATGCAGTGACCACCATATAGTGGCCCACTCGGACTTGTTCTGTATTTTTAACAGAAATTTGTACAAACATAATAATTTCCCATGTTAATTTTCAAGGTGATCATTCATGTTTGGGTCTCTGTCTTTCCTGATGCTTTTACTTCAGAATGATTGATCTATAGTAAATGAGACAAATATATGAAAATATGTCAAATGTGTGTATGATGACAGATTTAGATAATTCACTGAGATAATTTTAAAGTGCCACTGGCTTCTGCATTTGTTGTTGTCAATTCTGTATTATGTTTATTATGCTTATGTTTCATGAATTTTTAGTCCTGACGTAATAATTTTCAACTGTAGGAACAACTTTAGTACTGAAACTACCTTAAACTAACACCAGCATACACATGAAATAATAAAACAAAGCAAATTTTGACCTGGAGTAGAAGGAAGCACTGTGTTGATCCAGCCTGGAGTAGCTACAGTTTATGGTGGGAGATTTTTTTTGTTGCTCGTGTCACAAGCAGAAATATGGAATCATAAGGCAAAAATGAGTAGCACCTCCAACATGAAGGCTGCCTGCATAATTGGAATTCAAGGGACTACCCAGCTGGTGAGAAGGAATTGGTAGGTGTGGGATATTTTATGATAGCAGCCTTGCGGTGTGCCTGCAGCAAGAAATGCAAACACATTAAACTCTAAGGTAATGTTGCTTAAATAATTTGTGTGCTTCTGTATATATATGTTTGCACAGCAGCAGCAGCAGTTATTGAAACTGATGCTAGATATTTCTGGAGTTTCCATTCACTGTAGGGGTTAGCTACGTGTAATTTTGAGATGTGATGGCGTTAGACATTTCTCAAACACCTGCCAAAACCAACAACCCAGTAATTGCTTTTTTGTTTTTCCATTGTTCCCTGCTATTGTAACTGCTTTCATGTGTTTGCACTCACTTAATCTGTAGTGGGTTTTTCAAGTTATAAAATCTACAAACAACTGATACAAACTTAGAAAATTATAAAAGCTGCAAACACTTGGATCATCCAGCACAGTGATGCACTAGGATTCCTTGCATAGCTTCCCTGAATTGACTGTATTTATGTTGCTGTGATCATCTGAAGTAGGTTTGGTAACTGTGCATTTTTGCTCAAAAGCATTCTAGAACAGCACTGTTACAGTCAAAAAAAAAAAAAAACAAAAAACCAAACAACTTGGCTTTCCTGGGAATAAAATATTTACAAAGAAGAAGCAGGTGTGAAGTCCACTGGCAGATCTTTGGGCAGAGAGTGGAGCACGAAGCAGATGGTTTCACTTCCAGCCTGGGAGGCTGTTCAAGGATGTTGCAGGTGGCATCAGTGTTTGAAATGCCCACAGGTGCATTCCCCAGGAAGGTAAGGGCGTGGTGTGGATCCCCAGCTGTGCAAGGTCCTCAGACCTCTGCCCTGCTGCACAGCTGGGCTCTTCCTTGGGACCTGGGGCTGCTCCCTGCAGGGCCCCATGGAAGGCAGGGGTCTGGAGGTGCCCCATGGCACACAGGAAGCACAGGGAGCTGTCAGGGGCTGGCCTGAGCTCTGCTTTCCATGCTCAAAATTTGGCCTCTTGCCTCCTTAGCCAGGTATCAGGTAAAGGCCAAATTTTGTCTGCTTAAATTCACTGGTGTCACCAGAGGTGGGCAAATCTGCCCCAGAAAGGATTCCTGTATGTGAAGCATGTTAACTTTAGATATCACGACGTGCTGCCTATCACAGTGTACTCCAAAGTTAATTCCCACCCGATCATCCAGGAAATGTCAGATTTTGCAATGTCTGTGGTGGATATAATAAGACTTTATCATCAAATGTCTCTCAAATGCTAATGAAGGCAGAAGAAACAGTAAAGCAAACACCTTGTCAAATTAATCTATATAAAAAAATCTGTTCAATTAATAAAGTTGGCAAAGAATCTAGGAATGTGGGATGAATCCAGAAGAGTGGCAAGTTTTTTAACTTCAGCTTCACTCGTTCCTAATGTCAGGGAGAAAGTGGTTATTAAGTGAGATGGAATCTATGAGATCTTTCCCTGCCCTTTGTTCTGTGCAGAGCCCAGCACTAAAAGAGATTAGGACTAGACTAGTTTATGAGGGAAGAGAATGAAAATGGTAAAACCACCTAAGGCAGTCTGGGAATGTAGCAAATAGCAGATCTCCATAATTTCTCTCCCCTGATAACCCAAGACAGTCCAGCCAATACAGGAGAGAGAAGAGCAGCAGTGGTTGGGGTTCACCTCCTGAGGTGGTGAGTGCTGGCCCAGGAGCCTGCAGAGCGCCTACCAAGGCTCCAGCATCCATGTGGGACAACTGGAATGACCCATCCCACCTGCAGGGAGCTGCAAATCTGAAGGGGGGTTAGATCAGCCCCTCTTGGCACAGAGACTTGTTGGCTACAGGCTTTGCATTTCTACAGGTCTGTGGCTGCTGACAGTTTAGTCAGAGAGAGAAACAGATAACTTTCCCAGGCATTATCCTGCCTGGAAAGTGTGAGAAAGCTCAGGGGAAGAATCAAAACAATTCTTATCCTGATCTCTGCACCCAGTGTTGTGAACATGCTGGGTGTGCTGTACCTGATGTTTATGGTAAGATGTTTACAGGAAGGTTTTGTTCCTAATTAACCAATGGTGTGAGGGGTGTTGCCTGAGGACCAGTCAGCTCCTGGGTGAACAATCCTGTCTATAAAAATGTGTGGTTTCAATGAACTTGGCTTTATGCCTTCGGATTAATTGGAGTCAATGTCACCTCCTTTACGCCATTCCTAACTCAAGGGTGACACAGGTGGTTTGTGGATTTCCCCCAGAGAGGAGGTGGATTTTGAAAACTCCATTTGAGAGCAGAGAACACTGAGCTCCCACCTGCTGCCTTGGACAGAAATGTTCTGCTTTGCAGTCAGTGCCCTGTGTTAACCCAGCTGAAGGCTGTAATGGATGTGCCCATGTCTGCAGGATGCTGGCAGTTGCATTTAATAGGCTTAATGTGATGTAATTGTTAACACAGGATTTCTACACAGTAATCAATACACTTATTAATGAAGCTTCTTGAGAACCGACCAAAAATGAAATGTTGATAATTTTCAAGAGAAAAGCAAGAAATCTTCTGTTCAGCAGACTTAAAATAGTAAATGAATAGACAAAAAGAGTTCACTGAAGTTACTGACTGAGCTAGTACCTGAAGGACATAAATTTGATGCACATTTCTTTTCTTGGCATTTAAGAGAGTCTTTTCCCATGTGAAATGGGATAGCTGATACAGAAATTGCACTGATTCTGTTTTCTGGTTCTGTCACTTCAGCCAGGACAAGGAGCTCAAGCTGGCAGTGCTTGAAGGAAGGGAAGTGCAGGATTTGGAGCTCACAACCCTGTCACACTGCAGTTCATGGTGAGGTGGCCATTTATACAGATTCATTCAGATGCTTCTTTCAAGCTATATTTATTGTATTCCACAAAACTGAGCCATGTGTTTCTGCCTTGGAGCAAGATTATGTTTATTTTTCCCTGGTAAACAGAAGACTGTTTTTCAGACTTAGTGCAATGTAAACTGAAAAGCTACATATAAAAAGAAAAGAAGCCTGTACTTGATGTAAAATTTGGAATAGGTAATTGAAAAGAAAATTTCACTACTGCTTGTTTCAGACTTGGGTTGGGTTGTAGGGGTGATGGAAAAAACTCTGCATGCAAATGGATTCTCAGCAAAGCCTAACAGAGTATTCAGTGGTATTCTTTATAGTTTGCCCATAAACAATAAAGTAATAAAACAACAGCAATAAATTTAGCAGAATATATGATGAAAAATGATTATTTATAAATTAAAATGTTTGTTTTCCAGCTACAGAGGACGTATCAATTAAATTTCTTCCTTTGAGACTAAGAGCAGACCTGTAATCCTAATTAATATTTTTACCTGTGATATTTGTATGAAATGGGGAATTACATGTTACTGGAAGTCGTCACAATCAGCCAGTGAAAGGGGCCTGTTGAATGATTTAGTATCACATGGATGAAAGGCATGATGCTGTGGCTGCATCCAGGTATAAGTGGCCTCCTGGAAAATTCAGAATCATGTTTTAAATGTGGGCAAAATGTTGACCGAGTCAAGTCAGACATGGATTTCGAAAGTGTCATGTCAATAATAAATGTGCTAGAAAATCCCATCCCAAAAATGTCATGGCAAGAAAGGGTTAGACATGGGCTTAGCAATTCCTGCTAAAATGCAGAGGTTCCTCTCTTTCTGGATGGAAACTCCATTTCTTTTCCCTCTTTTCTGGCCTAACTGATTTGTTCTGAGACTCAGCCTGTGTAGGATTTTGTGTTATTTATGCAAACATTTGCACCATATTGATTAAGAGCAGAGTGCAGCAGAGCCTTTTCTAAGCCTTAGTAAAATTCTGGCTATTGTCATCACTTGGCAATTCATAAAAGGGTGTGCTAAAAACCCATAACCTTGTCTGTTCTGTCAAGAGTGTTCCCCTGTCAGATTCATGTGGTTTCAGTCCAGCTTTTTCTTTTGTCTCTTTATATGCAGACATAACACTTAACAAGTGATAATGTGTAAACAAGAGCATGCATTATGCAGATAAATAGACTCCCACTGCCGAACAAGTCCTTAGCAGTTTGCATTAAAAATAAATACAGATGCAAAGCAGAATTCAATATTTATTTTAACAGCAGGTCTTTATCATTGGTAGCATTTCCCCTATGTTTCCAGGATTAAATAAGTGGCTTTTAAAAGAGATTCACCAGTCCAGAAGTTTGAAGCAGTTTAAACCTTTTCTTAATAGCACCAAAGGGAGAGATAATAACAATTAGCAGTTCTTCACAATATCAGGAAATTACATCTGCATTAACTGACTGAGAGCTGCTGGATCCATGCAGCCACAAGTCTCTTTACCCACTGATAAATGTGGCCACCAGAAGTGAGAGGAAGAAGGCACCAAGATTTCCACAGAGATCTGAGCATTTTGAATAATACTGAAGTTTTATTCAAGGCACAAAATGGGTTTGGATTCCACGCTCCATTGAAAATCCCAAGCAAAGAAGCACAACTCTCACTAGGCTGTTAAATATTTCCACTATATGCTTCTCACTAAGTTTAAAGGTGCTGCTTAAAAGCAAATTTGGCAGACATTCAAAAATAAAAAAAAGGTGGCTTATTTTTTTTTTACTTTTCTGAGAGCACCACATTTCTAAGCTTGCCTGCAGCATTTATTCTTGAATGCTAGGCTCAGTCTAGCTTCAGTCTAGTTTCCCTCATCTCCCCACTCCAGTGTTTTTGATGTGATTGAGGTCAGAGGGGTAAATATGAGGTTCAAGGGATCAGTACTGGTGAAGGAAACAGTGTTTAACTCCAAGTTTTAGATTCAAGGTGAGATCACAAAAAGTGGCCTGGTGAGGAGCTATCAAATAATAATGAGCAGAGCAAAGGGAGCACAGCAAGAAATTAAAAAAAAATAAAGACAGCAAGTTAAAAAATATTTTTTGGAATAAAATTATAGATACACTTTACACTAAAATTATAGACACAAATTTGAAGTTTTATAGCAAAAAAGTAAGAAAAATAAAAGCACTGAAACACCTGGATAAGAGGTAGCTGGACTGTGTCTTCTGTTCATTGTGGATGAAATTGTGCTTTTTATCAGGCTACCTGTTTAAAGATGCTTTCTCTTGCATAGACCTCCACTCAAGTCATTCCATGGTTTTAAATCTCTTGTTGTTTCATGGTGCCTGTCCATCAAAAGGAGGGAAATGCCTTCACGGTTTGGAAGCTGCATTGCTTGCTGTAGTCAGTTAAGCCTGTCCTTTATAGTCACAAATCTTTCTTCCACCAAAGGATCCTGGAGAGAAGTTTTATTCTTTTTGTTGGCACAGAGGTAAAGAAAGAATTTGAGAACTATTTTACACCACCAAGCTGAGTCCAGAAGACCTGGAGTTGAAATTTTGCAGGCAGCATTTGCCAGAGTGGGAGGGACTGGAGGTCAGTCAGAACTGCTGGCTGAGATCTCTCCTGCTGCAAGTTTGCTTATTGCAAAGTGAGCCTTGGAAATGACACTGGCACTAGTGGGGCTTCCCACATCCTGTTTGTATACAGCTCTCCACATAATAATAATAATAATAATAACTTATTAAGAACTTGCAGTGTGCATGTGTTGCTAACAAATTTCAGCCTTGCAGGGTAACAGGATTTTAAAAGAGCGAGGATCCGTGGTGTCTGCACCATCACAATTGGGTGAGCTGGGACAGGAGATGGGGACGTGGGTTGTGTCAAGTCCATGACCACATCTAAAAATCACACAAGCAAGGGGAGGATTTTTACCCTGCAGAACTCAGCAGGTGCTTAGGTGACAGTGTCAGGCTTTCTGTTTTGTCCTCTCCTCTCCCTCAGCAAAGTGCAGCATATGGTTAACTTTCCTTGTTGCATCGTGGTCTGTTAATGAGGCAGACACTTAAGATAATTATACTTCCCTCTTCAAACTTCCTGATTTGGCAAGCTCATCTCTTTGGAATTCTGGGGTATTGCAAGAGGGTTTCTTTTGTTTGTTTGTTTCCTTAGTTGTCATTATACATGAAAAGCTGGATATTTTGATTTGTTGTCATTTGAAAGTCCAACTAAACATTTCAGAATCCAGGAGAACCTTTGAAGACATTCCCCTCCTTTTTTTTTGTTGCTGTTTTTATTTTCCTAGGTGTTTTTGGTTTTTTGGTTTTTTTGGGGGTTTTTTTGTGGCATTTTTTATTTATTTGCCAGCAAAAGCAAATGTAATGTTTCATTTGGGTGATGCCAGCTGTCCATTGTGAATGCAAACAATGAGGCAGTGGGGCTGCATGGCTGCCTTGAAAAAATGTTTGAAATACAAGTTACACATCCTGCAGGTGCCTCTGCTAGGAGAATCTATTCACTCAGACATTTAGCTGATATAATGTACAGCTGGTCAAACAATGCCTTCAGGCTGTCTGAAAGTTTTCACAGGAAATTAAATGCTTTGGAGTTCGCTGCAAAACATTATTTCATAAAACCAGGGTAATTTTGATAGTGCTCTTTTTAGACTGCTAATTTCAGTTCTCTGCCCCTTCTATCCAATTTGCCTCTTTTATTCTTTGTTTTAATGAACTATATACAGTAAATTTCTAAGTTGATTTGTTGTGGGGTTTTTTCTTTTTCTTTTTCTTTTTTTTTCTTTTTTTTTTTTGTCATTTTGTGATGCTCAGCTGTAGACATGGCCAGCATTTAAGTAATACGGAATGTTAATTTTTTGGTCTTTGACCCGTGGGGTCTTTACTGTGTGCTTCTTGGTTCCCTAATGTTCTGTAATCTGCAAAACATTTATTCCCATTCTAGAAGCCACGTGTAGATTTCTATTCCAAGGGTATTTTATAAATCATGACAGTTTAAAAGGCACCAGGATAGCAAATGGAGAGGGGCTCTGCAGTTTTTTGTGTGCCTCTCATGGAAAATGTACACACTTAGAGATAAGTCAGAGTGAAGCAGCATAATCTGTTCTTTCCTGCTCCAATTACATCAGACTAATTAAAGATGCCTCCAAATCCTTTTGTATTCAGCAAAGAGCACAGGTTCTTAAAAGCCATTGAGCTTCATGTGACTTAAATGCCTGCCTGAAGTTGAAAAACACCTTCTTAAAAGCTTGGAATAAAAGGAAACTTAAAATAAGTGCTCATATTCCTCACAGACTCCTCTCATGCAGCTTAATTAAGAGCAAGTTTATTAATTAGAGTAGCACAAATTACAAATTCTTAGAGACCATGCTGAAGAAAAGAATTACAAAAACAACTAACCCATCAAAACTTTAAATACCAGAAAACTTCCTCTCCTTGCTTACTCTAATCCTGGGGGCAAAACTCCAGACATTCTCAGGGATTGGAAGAGGAGAAAAGGCTGGTGAGAGAAAGAGGCACTGGCTGCAGCAGATTTCTTTAATTGTGATGTAAGGAGAGTGGACTGCACAAAGAGGGAGTTTTTTTAGCATCATGATCCAATGTGGGTTGCAATGGCATAAGTTTTATTTTGGTATTTTTTGTCTGAAGCCTAAAGATTCAGATCAAAAGAGAGCAGTCCTCGGGAGCTCTGATGAACAAAGTGAATATTCACATTACATTTGGAAACATTGATAAACCAGCTGGATGACGGAGGTGACTTCCCACATGGCATCAAGTTTGGGATGCAGTATTTTTTCTGGGAGTGATTTCAATAACTACAGCAAAAAGAAAATCCCTACATTTGCAAGGATTCTAAGGAACTCTGATTATAATTAGTGTGATGAGCTGGGGAGAGGGTTTTGGGGAGCTGCACTTAATTCCCAGGGGTGGAAGGGAAGGGAGGAAACATCAGCATCTTCCTCTGAAATGGTCCCAGTTCAGTGGGAAAGCCCTGCTTGACCTTGCCTAAACATGAGGACAGAAGATGACATTAAGAAGATCCTCAGTCTCTTATTAGGCACTCAGATCCTTGTAGAAAGGAAAGGTTATGCAAATGAGTGTATTTTCTTTTTTTTTTTTTTTCTCCTAGACTGCTGACACAGAACACTGATGAGATTTGGGGGAGATGTTTTAAATTAGAAACTTGGGAAGAGTTGACAGTTGCAGAAGGGTACTGAGGTCACCCAAAGACATCTGCTAGGACTGTCAGTCAGGAGCACAATGCCATTTTGCCACGTGTAGGGTAGGATAGAAAACTGAGCTGCACTGGAGACGGAATAGATGAAGGTCAGGGTTGGATTCTCAAAAAATAGCAAGGTTACAGATGTGAACTACATCAAATTAGGCACAGGGCCAAAAGTGCACATTAGAAATGCTGGTATGCACAAATGTTTATGAAAGTTGGAGTAATTTCTGCATTTAAACATAAACCAAGTCAGCAAAAATCACAGGAGAAAAAAAGGTATCTTTTGAGGAGTGTTGATTATAGATATCTAGCAGACAGTGAGTATAATCACCTCTGTTTATTTGGGCCTCTGTTTTTGGGCCCAATTTTTCTAATTTCATCCTTCCTGCCCTGTATGTGTCTCCATTTCCTTCCCCCTCTCTCCCTACTGTCAGATTTTGCCCTTTTCTGACTTAGAGATGGGGTAACTGAGAGGCATTTAAAAAACCTTTTATTCCATTTTTAGTCTCATGTGAAGGGTGAGACCATACAGATGTTATAATTCACACCATCACAATCAGAAGCCAACTATTTCCTAATTACAAAACACTATCAGCTTTTCTTGGCCTATCAGCTTTTGCCACACCATGCTGAAAATGCCATAAAGCCAATTACCTAAAACTGCCCCTCGTGGGTGCCCTTACAATGCATCTTCCATAGTTCTATTTCTACAAAGTATCTAGTCTTATTTGCAAGGCCATCCTTGGAAACTTTTTTTTAACTCCATTTCCCTCTCCCACCTTGGCATTTTCGGTGTTCAGGAGTATTCAGGTATGATTTCTTTTACTTCCCACTATTTGTTGTCAGCTCTTCCCCTGACTGCTAGCACAGGCTTTGCTGAGGGCTTGTCAGTGATTGATGCTGGGGAAACACCTGGAGGTTGCCACTGTATTAAAAAAATACAGGGATATCCTTACTTTGTCCATTGCTGTACTGACTTCAGTGCCTGGGAGTGTTTTCTTACACCACCTGAAGGATGGCCTGTCCAGGTACAGCTGGTTTGCAAAATGGGCCAGGAAGTGTTCCAAGAACAGATATTTATGGAACACTGAATGGACAAACAAACCTACCCCCGATACAACAGATGCAGAAAATTAAACTGGAAAGAAAAAAAAAAAAAAAGCTACAATCTAAATACTGGGATATCATTTTTGAGCAAAATTATAGGTGGTGGTGTTATTTCTTCTTCCCTCTTGGGAAAGCAAGGTATATGTCACAGCCTCCAAAACAACAGTGTCTTTCTTGTGAGCTCAGGTAAACCTCAGCTCCAAATCCAAGGAGAATCTTGAGCGTTGTGTGTCGTGGTTTAACCCTGACAACAAAATACTGCTCACTGTCCCCTGTGGGGTGGGGAGCCAGCGCTGCTCAGCAGCAATGAAAGCAGGGTGTTACCAGCATCATTCCCATCCTAAATCCAAAACACAGCACTGCAGCTGCTGCTAGGAAGAAAGTTAACTCCATCCCATCCAAAACTAGCACACTGACCCCTCAAAGGGTTTTGTTGCAAATGCTGAGCTGTGGCAGCTGAGGGTGAATTGGAGAAGGAAGCCAAGCTGACAACAAAGCACTTTGCTTTAATACGGAAAAAGCTTGGAAATCAGTCTGATTGAAACTTTAACAAGGCTGCAAGGACATTTCTACAGAAGGCTCCTTTGCTGGGTGATCATGCATTGCCACTTCTTAGGGAAGCAGTGGTTGCATTGTAAACTCTTGCTTGCATTGTAAACCTTAATATTCACAAGGATAAAGCAAAACATTCAGAATACACAGTGAGTGTGGAGTAGCTATATTAATGAGCTTGTAAGAGAGATTTCAGTGGGGTCTTCACATTCTGTCAGGACTAATTGCTCACTGTCTGGGGCAATGGTTCTCATCTTTGTTGTGGTAGCAATGTTTTGGGCAGCACTGGTGTATTACACTGCAGATGGCTGTGCTGGATTGGATGTTAGTCTGGAACCCCAACATGTCAATTCTAGAAATAGTCCAAACCTCCGTGAGCTGCAGCGGTGCTGAGACCTGTGAGACCACACTTCATTAATCTTTTTTTCAGATTTGTTCCTTTGGTCCAGTGATTTGTAATCCCCCAAGGAGTGTGTTGACCCAGTGGCTCTATTTACCCTAAAAGTTCTATAAAAAAGAGAGAAACCTGAACTGCAAGGCTCTGTAGTTTAGGGAGCAAAAGGTAGGGTAGGCTGGTCCTGTTGCTGTTTTGCTCAACACAAAGGTTCAGTTTCCTAGACAAATGATGGACAGTGCCTCCAAAATTGGAACTTTGATCCCAAAGGGGCCCTGTGTTATTATAACATAAAGAATGGTTATTAAACTGTCAGAGGGTTAATAGTTTCATCTTAATAATCTTGATAGATGGTGCACATTTCACCAGTGCTCCAAAAGCCCTCAATGAGCTTTAAAATATTTTACTATTGGCTTGCCCTTCATTTCCCAAGGAAGTCTAAGGAGAACTCTTCTTGCTAATAAATTCTTTATCATAACATAGCTGGTTGTCCCCTTATAGAAGGGAAATATATCCTTTGCTGTGCTGTCTGATTAATTGGTCTAATTTTATCAGGAAAATTAAATTCTCTTCATTATCTAGGAAGTTATTTAAAGAGGTCTGAGCAAAACCCCAGCCCATGAGCCTGATGACTTTATTAACTTATTACTTTTTAAGTGAGTTCTGTCTGAAGGATTCCCTTCAACTTTGAGGGCTATTTGTCTTCTGTTCTCAGGATTTCAGGATGACAAATGGGATGTCAGCTATGACTTACTGTAAGACCTTATGGTATTCATAGTGGGTGGCTTTTACCCTTACCTCTAAATGCTCTGTATGAGGCAGCCAGTAAAGCTGGCCAGTTCTGGAGTACAAACCAGGTATCTCAGTGGCTGTACAACAGGCAAAGTAGCTGCACTCTTAACTGGAGCAGTTCTTAAAACATTATTGATCTTTGAGTGAGAAAAAGGTCAATAAAATATATGTGTAGAAATATGCATGGGAGCTGATCCCAGCTGTGTGTGTAGTACACAAAACAAAGGAGATTCCTGGCAGTTTAAAACATTGTAAATTAATGCTTTACTTCTCTTTGCTTAGACCTGTTTCAGAAAAGAATAATTTCCCCAGCTGTGCAAAGCTGATGAAGATCTTCATCTTTGTATTTTCCAGAACTACTTCAAGCTGAATATAACAACCAGACTGAGGAATTCTGCTAATTCACTTTATTCTGGCCTCATCCCTGATGGAAAGGGCAACAGCTGGCAATGAGGTGAGACCATGAAGGATATAAACCCTCATGTTTTAGATCATAAGCCAATTTGCAATAACCTGTGTTTAGGAAGAGATTTTCCCATGGGTTTATAGGATTGTGAAAGCATATTTGCTGCCCAGGACCATGTCCAGATGCCTCCTGTATGTCTCCAAGGCCCATTAATGCCTCTGCAACCTCTCTGATCAGCCTGTGCCAGTGCTTGGTGACCCTCACAGTGAAAAAGAGTTTCCTAATGTTCAGCTGAAACCTGCTGTGTTTCAGCTCCTCTTGTTCTGTCCCTGGGCACTGCTGAGAAGAGCCTGGCTCAGTCTTCTTTGCACCCTCCCTTCAGGGTGGTGGAAACAATGAGAAGACCTGGCCTCAAGCTGCCCCAGAAGAGGTTTAGATTGGATATTAGGAAAAATTTCTGCACCAAAAGGGTCATCAAGCCCTGGAGCAGGCTGCCCAGGGAAGGGGTTGAGCTGACATCTCTGGAGGTGTTGATGGTTTAGCAGCAGACTCAGCAGTGTTAGGTAAGGGTTGGACTCTAAGATCCTAAAGACAGTTTCTAACCCAAATGATTCTCTGATTCAGGTATTTACCTCCACTAACCAGCTCTCCCTGAGCCTTCTGCAGCCCAGGGTCTTGTCAGCCTTCCCTGCTGCAAGGATTAGTTCTTGGCTCATGTTCCCTGTGCTGTCCAGCAGGACCCCCAGGGTATTTTCTGCCAGGCTGCTTTTGCAGTAGGCTGGCTCCCAGCACAAGCTGCTTGTTCCTTCCCACTTGCAGGAAATTCCTCTCCATGCACAGGAGGGATGCTCCTTGGTGGTTGATCAGCTCTTCACAGAAGGCACTGAAGGATAATTTGCATCTACTAAAGCAGAGTAAGTTATGACAGTAATGCAGACAACACTGTAATATATTACACTCCATGAAGTTTAAATATAAAACAACATAAAACATTAAAACATAAGTGAAAGCCTTTTATTGATTGCCCAGAAAGGGGGTCTAGAGATTAAAAAATAGCTACAGGAAAGGAAAACAGAAAGCACAAATGCTGCAGAGTTCTGTTCTTGGACACTCTTCATTTACAGTTCACTGCTTTAAGTTTTAATGCTTCCTGATAAATCATATTAAACATTCAATATTTGTATGTAACCATCTGAAATGTGTATCTTTATAAGATTAAAAGTACATTAGAACGTGGAGAAGGTTGTCCATTATTTTTATTAATAAGTTTAATATAGATGCAGTGGTCAGGCGTATATGATTTATGTATGTACTTATATAAGATTTATATATGATATAAACCTGAGAGGAATATGATGTGGGAATAGCTGTGGTGCCATCTTCCCTATCCATAAGAAAGGTGCACTGAAATATCCTAAACCTCACAAAGCACAGTCTGGACAAGCATTTTATGGTAAAAGATAAAACAAACCCACATGTATTGTGCCCTTTGCTGTCAACATGATAACTTGTAAGTGTTCTTTTTCCTGCATCTTCCTTCCATTATTATCATCCTGTCTGAGCTAAATGACCTGTGACAGATGAGAAATATAGGATAGTTCATGGACAAATAGCACACTCAGAATTGGATACATTGTTAGAGTATTGTAACCTGCTATGCTGAAGCTTAACAGAAATGCAAAATAATTTTTTTTTTTTATTCAGTCTGGAACAAGTTTCCAGGTAGTTGATTAAATGAAGTGCAGGATAAGGCTTCATTGAGTTGGACTTTTCTGATTGAAAGATTGGCTTCTGTGACTTCTGTGTGGAAGGTAAGAGCAGTGGGAACCTCCTGGTTGAATATGTGATGGCAAATCAGACTCAGTGATGCAATAAGCATAATATTCCTGGCATTCAGGCTTCATTTCCTGAGGGTTTTGGAGGTATTTCTGGTTTTGGGGATATTTCCAGTTTTGATCTTCGGTGTGGAAGTTGGATGCTTGCCTCTCTTAAGCCCAGGTTGCAACAACATCTTTATTTTGGACTGAACTTAAACAAATATAATGGTCCTGGGACTGGGGCAGGATGAAGTCACTTTTCTTAAGGTCCCTTCTAGCTCTACAGTTCTGTAAACATGTTCCACCCTCAGAACTGGACACAAATTAGCTGCCAGGGTTTTTATCTCCATGTAAGGAGCACATTTTGCTCCTTCACAGAATAGAGAACAAGCCCTCCCATGTGAAGCCACCTTTTATTCCTTCACAGGATATTCATCTGCTGGTAACCTGCCATTTTCCAGGAGCATTTGAATAAATGAATTATGGTCCCTGAGTTTTGTAGCCCTTTCTGTATGGTTGAAGTGTTATTTATAGAGAATCCTAGGCAAGGCATATTCCTTGGTTGGTGAGTTCTTATTTTTATGTGCTACTTCCAAACTTGATGTGGGCTAGGCAGATTTTTTTCCTTAAACTGATGCTGTTCTGTCCATGTAAATCCAGCAGTAATTGCATGGCTGATGGCTCAGCTGGCTCTGGGAGGGGTCTCTCTGATGCTGTGATAAGATTTCTTTCAGTAAAGGTGGTTGGAACAACAATGCCATCAGTTCAGTTCTGCCATCTTCTTATCAATCCATTCAAATAATGTTTAACTCTGGGGACAGGTGAGTGATTTGTTTGAAGTTAATGACAGCCAAATGAAAGGATAAGATAGTTCAAAGATAAAGGTGAGGCAGTTTCACTCATCTTGACTAAGGAGCTTGTGACTCAAAGGTTTTGTTCTTCAGCTGCTCCTTGAAACATGATCTGGTTCATGAAATTCTTATTTATTGGTTTGGCTGTTGGTTTTTAATCTGTGTCTGATAACTCAATGACTGTTGCTTATTTTTTTTATTTGTTCTGCAGAATTAATTGTTATTATCCTGAAGTAGTTGAAGTACGTTTGTTGAAAATAATGTAAGCCGTGCACTTTCTGCCAAATTTTAGCAGCTTGTTAATGCTAATCCCAAGGACCATCTTGTCTCTGACAACAGCATCAAATTACAAATTGCTTTTACAAGAAATTAAAGAGTCAAGTCAATCTTTTGCAAAACAGTTTGGGTTGTCACTGAGCAGAAGTGATTTTCCTTGCCATCCACCAGCTCAACAGCTAAGCTCAGCTGTGGTTTGCATGGATTTTCATTAGAAGACATAGATCTTCAGTTCTGGAATTAATGTTCTCTGAATCCCAGGTATTTTTGACCAAGCTTGCATCTGCTGGCCAGTGCTGTATGGCTCAGAGCTCTGCTGGTCAGTAGTTTGTGTAAATTTTAATTTTTGTATGTGAGAAAAGGGGCTTGTGTGCTAGGGGAGAGGAATTCTCTGCTGTGTTGGTGTGGCCTTTATCTTCCTGTGGTTATCCAACTCAAGATCCTCTCAGGTGGAAAAATCTTCAGAGTCTAAATCCTTAGAATCCATATACTGACCAGAGACACAGACATATACTGTGACATGCAGCCAGCAGTGACATTTTGTTAGAATTCCTGAAATTCCAGAACTTAATATTTTTTTTTTTAAATCTCATATGTGTTGCACTCAGGATCCAGAAGATCCATTTTCTACTAAGGCAGGTTAAGAAATAATATTTTTCAGCCTGTTAGAGGGCAAATACATAGGAATTACTAATTATTATGTTGAATAGTGTCTCTGAGAGGTGAACACCCAGGCTGGCTGATTTAAGGGGCCTCTTGTCAAGAATGAAAACAGTGACATGAAACTCTATTTTTGTGGTATCTGTTGATTCTGGGTTACTGGGGAAATGACAGAACTCCTATTTCAAATTGATATTGATGATATGGACATGAAATCCATGTTAGCATGATGTCTCTCTCAGGCCCAGTATTGGGCTAGTGACGCAGAGGTGATTTATACAGAACTGATAGTTTTAGATAAAAGTAAATGCAAGTAGAGGAGAGTTTTTGGGGAACGTCAGTCAGATTTTTGGCTTTTTGCTTAAGGACTGCTTTGATATCCATGAAGATGTAGTAGGCTTTTGCAGTGATATGGAATTTGAAGTAATATCATGGTTGCATGAAGATGGAACAGTCTTTGCATTTGTCCATATGCCTTTAATTTATTTGAGACTTGCCAAATGTGGAAGTAGTCATCAGTGGGAGGCCACTACCCCAAACAAGAGTGACATTTTTGGTGCATCTCAGCACGGCCCATGGCATTCAACACCTGGGAGTAAAAGTACTCATAAAGTTCATAAAACTTGTGACACAAAGGGCATCAAAATGTTAAATGCTGAGGGCAAATGCTTGCAGATTGGGATCACCAAGGAGGTGGGCTCCACTCACATAAAAATCACATTCAAACAATATGGATTTCAAATCAGCCCAGTGTGGAGCACCACTGAGTGGGAAACACTGAACAGCAGTGGTGGCCTTGGAACAGGGAAATGTATCCTCCCAAATCAAAAAGGGTGAATGTTTTGGCATCAGACAATCTCAAGCCTTCAATGCAAGGTTGTTTCAGAGGCCTGCTGAGATGTGGGCTGTTAGTAAGGAATTAAGGAGTAGGAGGTGATGAAAAAAGGATTTTTATCTGTCTAATGCATTGGCAAAGACTGTTTTTTTTCTCAGTTCTTGAAAAACTGTTTTGTGATCCAGTGTTATAAACTACAGCCAGTGTAGGAAATAGGCTCCAAAATCATCCAGAGACTGGAAAGGACTTTTAGCAATGAGAAATGCAAAACCAGTTCAGTCTGTGTAGGTCTCAAAAAGATGGCAATGGGATGACTTGATTGCAAGATGTGGCTGCCTTTAGAGAAGGCATAAGAGAAATTCATGGGTAGTAATGGGCTCTTCAAATAAGCATGGAAAGGCACAACAGCTCAGTCATTGGAATCTGATGCCAGACAAACTCAAATGAAGCACAGTTTTAACTGTGCAGAGTACAAGCTCTCAAGAGAAATGTTTGGCTCCTGAGTTGCTGCGGTTTTTTTTAAATCAATCCCTCTGTGGATGGCATCCTTTAGCTGTACAGAAGTTACTGGGCTTTTTTCATGGGTAACTGGGTAAAATTTAGTGGTCTGTGGCCCACAGGAGGTCATTCAAAAGAATTGTAAGGGTCTTGTCTGCCTTTAAGCTCTATGAATAAATGTTTAAGTAAAGCCCAGCTCCTTCATTTTGTGTAGTTCAACAGGTTGATTGTATTTAATTTGGCACAAGCCTTACTTTCACCCTCCAATATTTATATGCAGGGATGGAGGAGAGGTGGCTCTGCAGTTGAGCATCCCTGAACCAGGGTTTGATTTTGTGGTCTGCATTTGTGTTTGTGGTTTGTGTTTGTGGTCTGCATTTGTGGTTTCTGTTTGTGGTTTATGGTCTGCATTTGTGGTTTGTGTTTGTGGTTTGTGTTTGTGGTTTGTGGTTGTGGTTTGCGTTTGTGGTTTGTGTTTGTGGTTTGACTTTGTGGTCTGCATTTGTGTTTGTGGTTTGTGGCCTGGCCAGCCTGACCTGTGAGCACTCAGGGACTGCCCAGCACCCATCAGTTTTTTGTGACACAGTGCCACAAGTCCCATGTGTTTGGACCACCAGCTCTTCCAGCCTGATTGCCTCTCCTTAGCCCTGACCAGAGGGAGGAGCAGAAAATGCCTCTCGGCCTCACCGCGAGGCCGTGAAATTGTGTGAGCGCCGCTCGTGAAAATGACTGGATCTGCTGTTTTAGTCCAAGTGTCTGAGTGTTTTTTGAAATTGTAATTTTCCTGTGCTGCTGTGTGTAAAGGTGACCCCAGTGTGCTGGGCCCCGGGCAGTATGATGCAGACAGCTCATCAGCGTGATTCATTTGGCGGGGTGCTCAGTCAGCACCTCCTCGCCAGCAGGCTGGAGCTCCTCTCTGATCTGCCAGGATGTAAAGGCACCTACTAGAGATGCAGAACTCCCTGGAGATGCATTAGGGTTTGATTTTTGTGGCAGCAACACATTTACCAGGGGCACAAGGGTTGTAACCTCTGATTGGGCTTGGTAGCAGCCGTGCAGGGAGAGGCAGAGCAGTGTCACCTGGAGCTCCTGCTGGAGAGGGAGGGCTGAGTGATGCATTCCTGCAGTCACTGCTGTTCCTGTCCCACCTTCACTAGGTTTAGAATTGTTTAAAATGGGTTCGTTGCTGCCTGTTGGCCACATGATGGCACAAATCAGTCGAAAGAGCATCACTATGATCAGGCTCTTCTACAGGGGCTTATCCCTCCTCGCTGCTGTTTGGATCCACAGGTGACCATGATCACAGCGAGGGGCAGTGGCGGTGTTTCAGACACAAGCTTAAAAAATAAACACTGGAAAAAAAAAAATTAGAAGAAAAAAACCAGTCTGAAGCAGGAGCAAAAAGGATCCCTGGGGAAAAAAAAAAGTTGTCCTTTAAAAAGGGCTGGTCGGAAGAAAACTTTTGTTTCTCTGATTTGTTTTGGGTTTCCTTTCAAAGGATTGGTAAACTTGCAGGAATCAGGAAACCCTTTTTATTTCTCTTCTAAATCATGAAAACATCACGTGCTGTATTTTCTTTGTGAGATGTGTAGAGAGGAGACAGTTTTTTACAAACAGCGATTAACAAAAATCAGTCTCAGCTGTTATTATTACAACTGCAGTGCTAATAAGCTAAATATACTGTACATAAACTTCAGTGGTTCCTGTATCCATTGTCCACCTCCCTTCCTCACCCAGTAGCTTTAAAACCCTACCCTAAATGTGTGCCTCAGCAGAAAGATTGAACTACTTCACTTCCACTTCACTCCTTGCAATGGGGAGGAAGGATGAAATTCCATCCAGGAAGGATAAAATTCCACTGTCTGTCTTCTACTCCCTGTTGCCATCAGAAATATGCAAAGGTTGTGTACAGCTCTCAGGAGAAGTCCCTCGGGCTACTTTGAAAGATTATTGTGCCTTTATTAACAAAAATTTTGTGACTTCTAGACTTCTGGTTCTAGATATGTCAGCAAAATTAAAGGGGGGAAAAGAAAAAAGGAAAATCTGCACCCCTAAGGTGCAAGACAGAGTGCAGTCAAATCCCTGAATGGAACATGAGAATTCCCAAGCATCAAGCAAGCATTTGACATCTTTCTTAGTAAACAAACACAGCACAGTTGCATTTCTCGTGGCACAGCAGCAGCACAGCGGGTTCTGCCTCCCTCTCCTTGCCCTTTTCTCCCTTCTCCTCCTGCTGCCCCCATGGCTGGCAAACAATCCAGAGGCCAGTGACAACATCCGTGTCTCTTTCAAGCTGAGTGCGTTATTCAGGCATTTGGGAGGGTTGTTTTCCTGCCCTTGGGTACCCCAGCACGCAATGGGGAAGATGCAGGAGTTCAGGGACTGCTGAGTGCTCAGCTGCTGCTCTTTCCTAAGTGAAGGCAAGTGGGAAGCAAGTACAGCATTTAGAAATAAAAGAAAAATATTTTTTTCTGTGGGGAATGTTTTTTTGACCTCACAGCTGTTAGGTAAAATGAAAAAAAAAAAAAAAAAGAGATGAAACCGTTGCCGCAGAAAGAGAAAAATTCTTATTGTTTTTTAAAGAGGCAAGACTGTTTACTACATCAAATTCATTGCACCATACAGAGAAAACACTTCATTTTGGAATCATGCTTTTAGATTTGCCTCTCCTAACTTTATCTTTTATAGTCCACTGTCACTGTTAATGCTTAGTGATATCTTAAGCTGTATTTGTCATGCTTTTCCTTGTGAAGAATTTAATGAGCAATCCACCAGCCTTTCACAGATTTTTTTTGATGTGGAATACAAAATTTTCCGAATGAGAAGAACGATGCAAGTCGAATACAACAATAGAATTTTTTAGGTTGGAAAAGGCTTTTAAGATCAAGTCCAAACTTCCAAGTCCACCAGTAAATCACACTCTTGAATTCCTCATCTACGCATATTTTAAAATTTCCAGGGATGGTGACTCACACAGGCAGCCTCTTCAAGTGCCTAACAGCCCTTTCCATGAAGAAGTTTTCCCTAATACCCAGTCTAAACCTCCTTTAGTGCAACATGGTATTCGGAATTTAATCTCATTTGGCATTTTAGAGAAAACACAGGCTGAATGCTCAAACTTGCAAGAATCCCTTGAGTTTTTCACTGAACGTAGAGAGTCAGGACCTTGATTTTGTATTTCATCCAATTAAATTGCCTTTGATCCCTGACTGCCATACTAAGATACTCCACTAATTTGTATCAAAAAAAAAAAAAAAGATAATTACCAAATTGCTTATCTCTGGTATCCATTTTGAAGTATGCTGTCAAGGAAAGGAATCAAACTTTTTTGGGTAACGTATTCTGAGCTTTGCATGGTGCTGCTTGCGTGCCATGATAAATAAGAATAAAGTAAGGCCTTGAGTGAAATTGGAGCCAGATAAAGCTCAGTGTTCTTGCTTTCAGATTATCTGTAAGCTTTAATTCAGTTCTAGGCCTGGTGGGTGTGTTGGAGCCTAATGCAGTTTGATTTTGATGGCAAGGATGCTGTTTCAGATGGAATATGGTGACTGGGTAAAGCAGGACTTCCTGAGAGGTTATTTGGAAATGATATCAAGCAGAAGAAAAGTTTAGGTCTACGTGTTCTTGCAGGGGAGAAAATGGAGTGCTGAGGGCAGAAAGGCACTGAAGCTTTAATGTGAGTGCAGAAAGAAGCATTCATACACCAATGAAATTCTGTGGTCTCCAGGAAATGCTTTATGAAACCTTTCAGTCTTAGTCTGGTGGCTGGCTGAGGAGACAAGGGAGCCCACTGGAGAGCTCAGCATTTTTGTTTCCCAGACAAACATGCTTGAATTAGATGTTGTTTCCTGATGTCCTCTCTGGCGAGGCAGTGCTTCTCTTGCTGTGTTGCCCTGCTGGCTGTCACTCAGTTCAAGTCATGGAAAGTCTCAGCACCATGCTGGGAAGACCCCAAAAATCCATCACCTGACATCTCCAAGTGCCAGCTGCCTACCAAATGTCACTGCCTGCTGTGGCAGCAGGCACTGTGTCCCTTTGGGAACAATTTTCACCTTGTTTAGCTGAAACCAGGCCATGGCATCATGACTTTGGCCCGTGGCAGAAGGCCCAGGGCAGCACAGGGCAGTTTTTCCCCAGTGTTTCCCTCCTACAGCAGCCTGAGGAGTGCCCTGCAGACAAGTCCTTGGAGCTGCAGCCAATAAGGGACAGTAATTTGGATTAAGCTGTAGAGCTCCAGTTTGACTGCAGCTTTTAAGTGAGCTTCTTCCATTCTGAATTTTTCCCAAGACCCCTTTTCCTTTCACATCCTTAAAAAGTGATCACATTATTCTTGGGCTGTTGCATATGGGCTCGGGCGGAATTTCAGCTGCCTGCCTGACAATGATGAATGAACCAACTCCAAATCCCTTGATGTGGATCAGCTATATAGCATAACAATAATATTGTTGTTTAACATTTATATGGAAGTAATACCGTGAGGAATCTCATCCATTCAGGGACTGATTTTGCTGGAAACTGAATAAAACACACAGCGAAACAACAAGCCTTGTTCCAGAGAAAGGCTGTCTAAAATTCAAGCTGTACCAGTGGAAGGAGACAAACAAAAAAGACAAGGAGCAGAACAATATAAATGACAGTAGCATCTTTACAGAGCTTCACAAAACCTGGGTGCTGCTGAATTTTCTTGCATGGTTGATCTGATTGATTGATCTAGATTTTGCTCATCCCTTTCCACTTCCATCTTCTTTACCTGTGCTGTCAAATAAACGCTTAAACCTCAGGTTTTTTCCTGGCAAAGGTTGGGAAATATTGGAAAAAGGAAGCTGTCCAGGAAATTCCCTATGATACTTTGTTATTACCTTTGGACCAAATGATTTTACAGTTGGCTTTCTGTACCTTGGCATCCATATTCAAGCTTGCTTGGGTGAATTCTTCTCTGCAAGATGTTTGTGAAGCTGTCTGCCAGGACTGTAAGATTCTTTAACTGTGTTAAGTCTGTTACATTCCCTCCCATTTCTCACTTTGTAATGTTTTCAGATTTGCAGTTGGGCTTCTCTGGAAATATATATATTTATATATTTGTTTATTTTTTAACAGATCCATTCTTGGTGCTGTTCATTCTTCCCTGTGTCCAGCAGGGGAGAGATTTTAAATCACTTACCTACTTGGTCTAACTATTTTCTCTGGAGCCTAGTGCCACAAATTTTTAGTAAGAGCAAACCTAGACCTCTTGTTTCAAAAGTAATAGAACATTCCCTTGACAGTTTGTGAAAGTCACACCCTGGTTGTACAGCATTACAGATATGTTACAAAAAAAAAAGAAAAAAAAAAAAGAAAAAGAAAGAGAAAAAGGAACATATCTTAATAAAATATTTAAAATAAAAATACTTTTAATCCCATAGGTAAGCTCTGTGCATATATGAACATGTATATGAGGGTGCTGACATACACGTTTAAAGGAAATTTGGGCTCCTAGACATTCCCAGAATCCCACACCCCAAGGTCCTGTTATAAATCTTAACAGTACTAGCTAGACATCATTTAGTCAAAGCATAAAAATACATAATTACTTTTTGGAAAGCATTCTTCTAGCCTGGATGGCGTGTGCCACATTATCTAACACAATTCCTGTTACTTCGTGAGCTTTCACTAAGCTGGAAGCGTTGGGTGATTATTGTCTAATAAAAAAAGGTCCATGTGCTAAATTTAAATGCCAAAGGAAAGTGAGGCAAATAATATACTATAAATTACAAGTTGTGATAAGAAGGTAGGTAATTCCAAATGATAAATTATTTAATTTTATTTTCACGGGAAGAGGCTGAAACAAGGCTGTATGTTGCTCTGAAATGACACAATAATTGGAGTGAGTACAGGATTACTGCATTTGTCCTGACTTAACATTTCATCAGGATCAGATGGAATTAATTTAAATCTGTGTGATGTTTGTCAGAGGCCTCACACTTGGGCTGCAGTGCCACTGTACAGCCTTGGCCATTTCAGCGTCTGCCTGCAGTGAGGATGTTGCAATCCACATTTCACTCTGGTTTGGATCTTGGTGATTTTACAGAGTCAGAAATATTTCTGGATTAGCTAGGGAAGAGTGCCAAGTGACTGTAGGATTGCTGCACAGCCAACTGGATTCCTGGGCAGCTCAAACACAATTTGTATATGAATAGAAGGCTGTTATAGGGCTCGATTCGTTGAGGGGGAAAAGCAAAACACCATGGAAAAAACTGAGCAGAAGAACAATGAGAAAAATAAATATATATTTCACTAAATTGCTCAAACTGGTGGCTATGATTACTTGATCGATATGTCAAAATATATTTTGAAAAATTATGATATGCCATTCTTGGGAAGACTGCAGTGTTGAAGAAAAATGAAATAATGGGAGAGGGGGATAAACTCCAAGAACAATTTTGCCTTTAAAAGCACATACCATATCCCCCATGCCCAAGTTTGACAGTATAGTCTTCTCAGAGATGCCTTTTGGGCACCATAAGCCTTAGTCAGGAAAACATCCAGTGGTATTTGACAGAATGTGCAGAAAGGGGAAATTCTCTTGGAGTTTATTGAATGATTAATGATAATTTAAATCCACTTCAGAGAAGCTGTTATGTTCTGGAATAGTTTCTTGGCTAATGTGCTAATAAAAATGCATTGTATAATGCTACTGCTGGATTTCAAACAATTTAACAGCAAAAAGTTGCTTACTGAGGAATATTGGAGGTTCCTCCAGAAGACAGATACAGATGATAGATATTACTATTACTGTTAGATGATATTACTATTACTGTTAGATGATATTACTATTACTGTTAGATGATATTACTATTACTGTTAGATGATATTACTATATTACTATTAGATGATAGTAATTATGATGGCAACAAACTGGGCCTTGTCTATGTTTGCAAAACAGAGGGAAACATTGCAAAAATCTTTCCTGATTTCAGGGGTGAGTTGAGCATTTAGGAGGCAATTATCTCTGCTCAGCCTCACTTCAGGCCCCGGGTAGGTCGTGGAGCAAACCCTTCATTTCCATGCACGTGAACAAGGACAGTGGGAAGAGCCAGTGCAGATTTATCCAGTGCAAAAAAGGCATTCCCTGGGCGCCTTCTAGGATCAGATGGGTGCTTGTTGTTTACCTGATTGGGTTTTGGCACAATCTCTTGGACACACACAGTCTCTGGTGAGGTAGGGACAGCACAGAGTGATGGAGTGGATGGAAGCTGTCAGGACAGCTGGGCTCTTTTCAGAGGGGCACAGTGACAAAATAAATAAATAAAAAAAAAATAAAACAGGCAGAGCTTGGAATGTGGAAAATTCAAACTTCATGTTAAGGGTTGGGTGTGGTTTTCCACCATGAAGAGGGACAAACTCTGGGGAAAAAATTGCCCAGAGGAGTTGTTGTCTCCACGTCACAATTCAAGGTTTGTCCTAATGTAACTCCTGTGCTCGTAGGATACTCCAGCTTTACCTTTCTGAAGTTTCTACAAGAAACAGAGATTTTTGTTGTCATTAGCAGCACTCTGAGAATGATAGGGCTCTGAAGAGAAGATACAGTGCAATGGACAGGCAGGGAATAAGGCTGAACAGTTTAATAAAATGATTTCCAAAAGAATTGCCTGAAATGCTTTGCGGCTCCGGCAAGACAAGCCCCCAAAGACACAAACTCCTCGGGAAGCAGAATTCATCTGGAAAATAGTCTCCAAATGTCTCTGCTGCACAGAAATGCCCCTCCTCTCCCTGCCCACAGTGGTTATTCTTCTGTTTGGAATTAGCTATTTTATTGTACAATCCTGGCTGTGCCAGGTTTGGTATCAGTGTGGTGAGAACTTCACTCTGGCCTTTGGGACCCTTTGAAATATTTGTAGAGACAAATAAATGTTCAAAAGGACCACTCTATAAGACCAGAGTCATACTTTGGTGAACTCTCTAGTTAGGGTGTATTCCTAAAGAGGAAGAAGTACAAGGGAACGACCTGTAAACTCAAATAATATAATTTACTTGGGTTTGATGGATGTGTTTTTCAGGACACTGCTGTGGGTAAGAGAATTTGTTTTGGTTTTTTTCCCTCTAACAATGAATTTGGGGAACATGAATCTCTCACCTCTGTCTTTCATCTGCCTAATTTTACATACACAAAATAAATAAAAGCAATCAGAGAACCACAGGAACTGCAAGATAAAGTGGATGCTTATGTGTTTGGTTTGCCATCTGCTTTATTTTGGACCAAATACCTGTGTATTCAGTCCAAAACCACAGCGTATATTTATTTTATTGTCTGGGAATGCTGCTTGCCTCATATTTAATAATATTTTTGTTATTCTATTACAACTCTACAGATATGAATTAGGTAATTAAAACTCCTCCAGAAAAATTTTAACACCTGTTTTGTGCCTTAAATATTGTTTATAGAATTCAGAAAGCTGTGAAACTTTATTTTGTTGGACAGATCCTTATTACTTTAAAGTGCTACACTATCCTTGTACTCCTATTTTGTGAGGAAGCTGTTGAAATCAAAGAGAAAGCTGGCTGCTACTGGATCTAATTATTACAAATCATGTGGCAGTTGTTGCAGCAAGAGACAGGGAAAAAAATTAAATTTTTTTTTTTTTTAGTTTTGTATTTAAGGAAAATCAAGTTTCCATGGTGCAAGGAGGAGTTGCTAGTGGCTAAAAACGGATAATTTCAATTGGCTTTGCTCCATCAGCCACAAGGAAAACACCTGGCAAGCTGCTGCATCCCAGCCAAGCCTTGTTAACCTTTTGGCCTTCTCAGTAACTATCAGCAGGCACCGAGTCAGTGCTGCTAATAAACTGGCATTAAAACTTCCACCTGCTAATAACATCTTATTGCTTTTCAGGATTAAATAAAAGGAAATGAGCTGTTTAATTACAGTCAGAGAAATTTTGCAACGCTGTGCTGCCTCGGATGGTGACAGTAATGCTGAAATGTGTTTAAGGACGTGGCTACATGAACTGATGGCTTCAGAAGCAAGCCAGAATGGCAGCAGCTATTCTGTGTTAATTTTTGGCTTGTAGGAAGTGTAAAACATCATCTTTTTACATGAAGGTGCAAAACATCATTTTTTTACATGGAGGTAAGATAAACTGGGGACAGGCATTTCAAAAAACATGTGTAGGCGGTTGTAAGCCAAGTTGTATTCATGGAATTTTTTTTTCTCCTCATTAATGTTCTCCTTAATTATCCTACTTTATGGGGAATTCTTTGCTGGTTTTTAATTTGTTTGCCTGCCTCACTGCTAGCTAAACTCCCAATTCTGGTTTTCTTTGTGCAGCAGTGAAGCAGAGGAGAGATATTGCACTGTAGCCAATATTTTTGTTCTATTAAGAGGGTGTTCTTCCTTTCTGATTTTTCTGAAACATGTGGAGCAAAAAAAAAAAAAACTGGAGGAGCAAAAATCTTGCCTGGAAGTCCCAAATGTGGGATGTAGGCTGATTTAATATGTCTGTCTGTCTTTCGTTGCTTCATTTTCCACTTCTTACCCTGATACCTTGATTATTTTAGGCCAAAGTCAGCTGGATTTTGGAGAACCAGCAATGCACCATAGCCCCTGTGGAGGTCTGGTTTGAATATTGGCATGTTTTGGGACAAGGAATGCAAATACCAAATTTCCTAAATACCATTTTTGGAACAAGGAATGCAAATACCACTTTCTAAATGGGGAAAAAAAAAAAAAAAACAGTGCCCTGCTGGCAGCTGGTCCAGTTCCAGTGGGACCAACTTCACAATGTGTTTTCAGCAGAAAGTGATTTTTATGGCAACGTTGCAAGCTCTCTGAATTCCAAAAATTTAAATAGCCTGGAATATGAGTATCTCTCAAAATTAAGATCATCCTTTTAGAAAGAGGTGTACTGCAGCAGTACTTTGCTTTTAAATAAGCAAATTTAAATTTAATAAAATTCCCACAACGTGTTCCAACCTCTCACTTCTTCTTGATGGGGAAATAAGGACTTGGAGGGAGGGACTGTAAAGTCAAGGGATCTCAGTTCATGTTTCAGGACCTTTAATTTATTTCTCCCATGAGCCTTGGCTGGCTTGTCAGCATTATGCAGCCTTGCTGTGGTGAGCTGTTGAGAGGCAGCATCTTCAAAGCCAATAAATCTTTAAAAGGACAAAGGGAAGCATTAATGTTGTACATGCAGTTAGAGTGTTTATAGTTTGTGCTTTTTCATTCTGGTTTTCAGAGGAACTGTTGTTGGGAATGCTTATTCTGCTTTAAAAAAAAAAAAAAAAGGCGTTTCTTAGCATCTTTTTTGATCAAAACATAGGCAGAGTGTGTTTCTGATCACTTTAAAAGTGACTTGTGAATTGTGTGGAGAGAGGAATAAAAGGCCACAATAAATTGCATTGTATTTTACATTAAATTGTTGTGTGGCAGCAGTTTCTAGCGAGACAGATTCACAGCAAAATGATTGCATGGTGCACATTTGCCTTTCTAAAGGTCATCAGGTTATGATAGGCGAGATAAAGAGAGCTTTGACCACCTCAGATTTGCAGGGGTAGCTGTGTGCCTGTAGCTTAATGAAGATTTTCATTGTTTTAGTCAATGAAATAAGACATGCTACTGTGAAAAGTATCCTGTGTGGTCTCTTAGAATGAGGATTTTAGTACAAACACTTACAGAGCCTCAAGTCTGCACATTCTGACTGAATATTTTAGGGCTTTGCACATTTGAGGAAATCAGTTATGCCACTCTTCATTTGCACAGCCAAACCCTCTCTCATATTACTGTTTCTTTTGTGGGGAGATTCCTTTTATTTATTTTTTTTTTTTTCACAGTCAGGATTTCTGATTCTGGAAGCAGCCTATAGCACACAGGCAGAGTCTCACAAAGACTGACTTCAGGTTTTGTCTCTGAGCTCAGCTCCCTCCTTACCTTCTTCTCTGAGTCTTGTGCACTTCCATCCCAGCTGGGACACAGCTCCTTTTCTAGAGATTCAACAGAAAACAGCTTGTTTATTCTCTTTGTATGTTTTTGCCCTGCTGTTGCTTAAAAGTAGGGCAAGACTTTGGAGAAAATGCTAAGGTACAAATGCAGGTGGAGATTAAAGGAAATGAACTGTCTGCCTGTCACAAAAATCCTGGAGGTGTAGCTTTGGAGCATGGAGAAAACAAAGGAATGATATTTCATGTGTTGTTGGCATCTCCCATGTATTGTAGACTTCATTTTAGTCTTCTTTATGGCACAGCTCCTGCATTGAGGGGTTTCTGCTTTTCTTTTTCTCTAGGAAAGAGAGTAATAGCTGGAGGTGTGTGGGATCTAGGGTCTGAGCATGTTTTTTTGGTGGAAATTAAAATGTGGGCACCCCAGAGCCTCCAACCAGACAGCTTCTTTTTGCAAAGCTGAGTGGGAACCATTCCTTAAAAGCTGTTTTTTTCTAACATGTAATTTTTTTCCCCTCTCAGTAATTAGAAACAAAAGCTGTCAATGAAAGAAACCAACTCTCTCCAAGATCCACACTTCTAACAGCAGTTCTGTCACTGAAGAGATGTGTTGATGGTATCTTCAGGGTTTTGTTCCTCTCTTTGTGTGGTGGGAGATGCCAGTGGCCATGGCTGAGACATGGATTTGGTCTCCTTAGAAAGTGCTCTTGCTTCAAAACCTGGTGGGGAGACCAGCCTTGTTTTCAGAGGTCAGGGGGATACACTGAAAAGGAAACATGACTGAGGGAATATTTCTGGGTTTTCTCAGGTAACCCAGCAGTAATTGCTATGCCACAGCGTGCTCTAGCTACCATTTACCCTGAATATTAAAATATAAATGTTTTGAATGAGCCACAGCTCTCTGAAAAGCTCACTGTCAGGGCAGTCCTCTGTTCTGGCTGGTGTTTCTAGTGGTCATCTTGCTTTCTGGTAGATTTTTTTCAGGATTAGCAGCATTCTGCCAGTCTGATCTCATGTTCTGGTGATTTATACCTCACATTCAGGTCTGCAGTTTTTCAGAGCATACCTGAACCAGGCTTCTCAGTGCATAGTCAGCACAGTGGGTCCTGCAGAGTAGGGCTTGTGGTACCAGGGATCAAATTTAAAAGTTTGTGGTGTCTGGGACAGTCTTCACTGGCGGTGTCTGAAAGGCAAATGCAGCTCCACTGTCTGGTTATTATTTTATTTCCAGCTGTGGCAAAGGGATAGACATCAAGGCAGGAAGGCTCCCAAGAACCTGAAGTGAAGATGCACAGGCATGCTGCTGCATTAATATGGATTATAGGCACATGGTTTCCCTTGCAAACAGGAACATCTCTGCAAAGAGTGATAAGCCCTGGGTTCCTTTCCTGCAACACTGCCTATAATTGCTAGGGAAAAAATGGGCTTAAATTTAAAGTTCCTGGAGCACTGCTCAGCATCCACAGAGTGGATTTTCAGCACTATTTTTAGCCTGTTGCTTGCTGGGTTAGAATGCAAATAGCTGTGTGCACTCTGGAGCTGCAGAAGTCCACACAGACAGAAAACAGAAGGGCAGTTGTGCCTATCCTCACTGAAGAGTTTTACAATTTTTTCCTCTTTGTTATTGCCCAATATTCAGTGTATTTGCTGCCACAGATCTTTCAAGCATGTGGGCTTTTGCTACTGCTGATTGTCTAACTCTAATATAAATGATAATATAATATATAAATAT
>VXAX01001072.1:239792-253696 GCA_013399835.1 Leptocoma aspasia | reverse complement strand
TTTTTTTTTTTTTCATTTTTGCAAGCACAGTTCAGTTATTCTCCTTGCAGAATCTGGAAAAAAAAAACCCATAAGAAAATGAGTGGGTGTTGGACAGCAGCACCAGCAATTTGGGGCAAAAGGAATTTCATATTTAAAGAGCATGACAGCCCTTTCCCAGTAGGTTTCTCCAATATAAAAAGGAAATGTTGTGTTTTCTTCTCGCAAAAACTGAAGCACAGAGACAACCTCCACAATAAAGTTCCACCTCTTGATTGAAAAGGAAAGCTCAGTGAGCATAAAAAGTGTGTGCTCGGCACCAAGACAAATGCAATAACAACTGATTTATTCTCACCTCAGCATGAGCTGGCTGCTGCACGATTTGGGGGAAAAATCCCATCCCATGGTGAAATGAAGCAGCAGGGTGGGCTCCTGCTGGAATCTGCTGGCCAAGGCAGTGCAGAAGAATTGACACCAAAGATGTCACATCAGGGGAGAGATTTGCCAAATCTGAATTGCTCACCTGCCAAAAGTGCATAAATCTGCAGTTCAGGGAGCATATGGAGAGAGGGAGCACATTCCACAGTGCCAGCCAAGGGAAATCTGTGGTGTGAAAGGAGCTACCAGGGATGTCCCATGGAGAGATTTGTATTCCTCCCCTGGGGAATCTAATCATTCTTTAAAATTGCAAACTTAATTTGTAGCCATGACCTTGAAAAGATTATTTGCTTCAGTCTTCTAATAAAGCAAATCTAGATACTCAGGGAAGAGGTGTTTTAAGGTTTCTTAATTTTAAAATCTGTTATTTATGGAGTCCTCAATTTTGTGAGCTATTTCAAAGCCATTCACAAAAGGGATATAGCAAATCAGGCGGGTTTGGGGTTTGGTTGGTTGGTTTTTGTTTGGTTTTTTGTTGTGTTTTATTTGTTGTTGTTAGTTTGGTTTGCGTTTTTGTTGCTTTGTTTTAGGGGTTTGTTTGTTTTATTGAGAGAAATTATAAATCCCTGTACTCAGATGCCATACCTCCAATGGCAAGCTTTTGGAAGTTAGAAGATCAAAAAGCCATGGTCATTGCTGACATTACCCGTGTTTCAACTGGTTTTAGAAGGGCTAGTAGTGCACAGAAAATGTCAATAAAGTCATCCTAGTCCAAGTGGAATTGCAGGGTTTGTGGGCCCTACTTAGGTGAGGGATCTGAGGAGCTGGAAGGGAAGCTTTGTACAATTGCACTAATCATGCAGGATTGAAGGGGAAGTCACTTGGTTTTTTTATTTTTCAACAGATTTTTCTTTTTTTCTGTGCCATTAGAGTGAAATGTGAGATGCCTAGAGATATTTCTTTATAGGTGATAATATTTAGCTGGCAGAAATTCATGTGCTCCACAGCCATGCCATCATTATTTTGTTGTGATTCCAGTGCAAATAATTGTGCTGAATTTTACAGGGAGGGAGATTGAAGGATGGGAGGGAAGCATTGTCTCCAGAACAGCTGAAGGGACAGTGGCAAAGTGGCATTTAGTCACCATCTCCTCAGTTATCCCCTAATTCACACCTCCCCTTTGCTCTCCATGCTCCCTTTGACATTTTTGTACAAGCTGCCTATTCTTTATGGTAGTTATAAAGCAAATTATTTGCATAGCAATGCATGTTTTTCCTGGGATCTGCTCTCCTTCTGCTTGCACAAGGAGAGCAAAAGACTGATTCTGTTCTGACCTTTCAGTAAATTAACTTAGCTCACCTCTGTATGTTTGCCTTCCCTGCCACACATACCTGGTTACCTTTTTAATTACCTTCTTTGCTATTCACATTATTTTCCCTTAAATTGTGTGGCTCTCCAGAATCCTCTGCTGAGCCCGTGCTGCTTTGTGAAGAGAGATTCTTCTGAAGGCAGGTTAGCTCAGAGAAAAACATGCCCCAGCAGCTGTAGAGTTGGGCTTACCTGTCTGGACGTGAAATATTTGAAATAATTTTCAGCCCGAGCTGCACCATCCCTAGAGAAATGGTAAAAGTGCCTTTACTAGCAATTAACTGGGAAACAGGTGTCTGTAACTTCACTGCCAGGACTTCTCTTCCTTCATGAAAGGAAGGGGAGAAACAAGGAGGGGGAAGATGAAATATGTGTAAAGGAAAAAAAGGAAAGGGAGGAAATCCTTTTTTTCCCAGCATGTAAGGCATGCCATGTTTTATCTCTTTGTGCTGCACTGCTGCCATCAAGAAGTTTATATTTTGGAAGAAGAAAACACTGCCTCTATGAAGTAGAAAAGATTTTTTCATTTTTGTTTGCATTTATAGTCCTGTGTGGAATACTTCAGGTCAGATTCTTTTTCCTAGTGTATTTTTGAGTTGGGCAATTTGCCTGATTTCTTTGGAGCAGGAAGGAAAAGTTTGTGGCAATTAAAAGGCAAATACAATTTGTCCTTTCAGGAAGAATTTTGCCAGCACCAGTAGCAGGTAGCTCTTGTGAATTGTGCTGTCAAAAGACTCAGAAAATCTGGGATTTAGTGCTTATGCTGCAACAGATTTCTCTGTGACCTTGAACAGGTCATTCAGTTTCTCTGTGCTTCAGATCCCCACTTGTCAGACAGGGATAATGGTGTTTGCCTCTCCACAAGGTTGCTGTGAGGATAAATGCAATTAAATCATGCAGGATGCCTGGGTGCTGTTGAAGCGATGCCACCAAAGGAAGGGAGAGGAATTAAACTCGGGATTAATTCTTCTCACAGTTACATGTGTTTAAATTGATAGTTGCCTTGCTGAATTTGTTAAGATTAATAGTTCATGGCAGAAAATCAACAAGGCTTGCTTGCCCCAAAACTCAGAGGGAGGCAAAGAGCCTTGCCTGTCCCTCCTCTCTTTAACCACAGATGTGATGCTGTTCCTGTTCCCTCAGGGGTTGGCATGGGTTTGTGTTGTAGTTGAGTTTAGGAACAGCAAGAGAGGTGATCCAGACTCCATGATTCAGAAGGCATAAAGGCTTTTTTATTAATAGAATATCACACTCTTATAGAGAAGTTTGTGCACCTAAGACCTGACTGGTCTTTAGGAAACTCCTCGGTTAACAAGGAACAGCTCCTTCTTGTAAACATCCTGCACAACACCAGGTGCAAGGCATAAGGTAATAATTGTTCTAATTCTTTTCTCTAAGTTTCCCAGACTGAGTTATCTCTGTTCTCTCTTCAGAAGAACTGAGAATAACCACAGGCTTGCACTGTGCAGAGGAGGAAAATGGGCAGAATGAGCTGCAGAGTTCTTCACCTGTCTCTCCATTTCCTCTTCTTTCCCCCTGCCCCAAGGCCACGGCAGCCAGGAAGCCACAATTTGCCCCAGACTGGTGGAACTTGCCCATTGCTCTCTGACAGGACAATGTTGTATCAATGTTGACACTGATAGACCAGTTTACTGCCTTTAAGGAAAAGCATTCTGTAGTGGGACACACCATTCATTCCCACTATGGAATTGTTTATTTGCACAGTGTGGAAAATGACAAGATTTATTTGCAGAGTTGGAATCCTTCAGGTATACTATAAATATAATTACAAGAACATATAAATATATTTATACCATGCCATCAGTATTTTGGCACCACAAATCTTCTTTCCTTGACTGTGAAAATAAATGCTTTAGAAGAGAAATAAATCATTAGTTTCTGCTCATGACTCAAGAGTTAAAACACACAGGATATTGGCCTAAAAGACAATTGATCCACTGTCTTTTGACACACAAATGCAGAGGGACATTTCAAAAGATATTCCATAGAAATATCTGATTTTTCAGAATTCAGTCTTTGCAGAAGGGTGGAGATAATACTTTTATGACAGTTTGGCATTATGGGCAAAAAGGTACTTGCTGAAGCAATATGTTATGTTTTCAATGGATCCCTTTGGTTAGTATGTGGGACATGGGTTTTCCAAACTGAAGCTCAGAAATGGTAGAACCCTGTTACAATGTGTGGGGGTTTTTTGTTTGGTTTGGTTTTTCTGTTTTGTATTTTAAATTGTCTACACAGTCAAGTGTAGGCATGTAGAAGGTTCTGTTGTCCTTGCACAGCATTGATTCCTCCAACCACAACCTAAGGTTGTCTAATCAGTTCTGATAAAATAAAAGTGAACACGACACCAGTGTTAACGCTGAATTGATTCACGTTTTGGGACAGACTTTTGCCTGTCTTTGGGAAAGCTGGCATTCACCTTGGTCCAAGTCGTGTCTCCTCTTTGTGCATCTTTCTACCTGCAACACGAAACCTGATTTGTCTCTGGAGATTTTGTTGTTTGGACCAGGGAGTTTTCATTCCAAAGGAGCTGTGAGTTCCCAGGTGTGCCTCTGATCTTGCCTGGGAGTCTGTCACCGCACAAAACACCCACACAGTGGATTGGTGGGTTTATAAACTGTAAGTTTCCCCAAACCAACTTTTTGTTTATTTATCAACTGAAGTCATGGAACTCTCACAGACTGCTTTGAGCCCAGGAACTGTGGCTAAATTAGGTGATCTTTAAAGAGAAACAAAAAAAAAAACAACCCAAGAAACCAAACCAGCTCCACAACAAAAGAGAACAGAACTCAAAACCTCAAAAAACCCCCCCTGATATTGATTCAAGGATTTGCAAAGAAAGAGAAGCTGCTTTGAACAGTAATTTGTTGTGATTGATTGGGCTTGCAGCTTGAGATTTGAGTCTTATTTCTCATCTACATTTATCTGGTTTGAACTGAAAGCCTTGGACGTGGTTCATCCTTTTGTCTTTCAGACTGAAGAGGGCCCTGCTGTGAGATTAGGTATCAGTAACACAAAAGTTACCATGATCATCTCTGCCCCCACCTTCCTCTTTGAAAAGCAAAATCAATCCAATTAACCTATCCTCATCTTAAAGAATGTTTCTTTTTGTGGCTCTCTGAACCCTTTTCAATTGTTCCTCATCCTCCTGGAAGGCTCAGTGCCAGCTGACCAATATCTACAATTATATAGAAAACAGAGCATCAAGTACAGACTGAAAATGTCAATAATAGTTTAGTGCAGGTAACTCTGAAAGGTCAATTTAGTTGTAGGTGGGCTGAGCAGTGTATCTGGGTGAAGTAAGAACTGATCTGTCTGTTCCCAGTAAGTTTTGTGGCGCTTGGGAAGTGTTTGATGGCAGAAATTCAGCTATTAAATGCATATTAAATGGGTGTTACAACCTAGCAACAGGATTGATACAAGAGCAGATGCTTGTACAATTTTCAGCAGTATGATTTCTCGCTGCCCAGCTCAGGTTTTACATCTATTTAGATACAGCAACAGAAAATTAATTGCTGAATATCACTGTTTCTTACTAGTGTAAGGCCACTGCATTATTATTATTATTCGTGGCAGTAGTAATAGCAATAGTATCCTGTTCAGCAAAACTGTGCAATACATTTCTTGTTTTCAAAGGACCATTTGTTGAAAGAAGCTGCTTAAATCTCACTGATTTCAGACGTTCCAGCGGAATCCCAACATTTGGTAAACGTTCTCAGTGGGAATGTTTCCAGAAATCAGTTTTTGAGTGTACATTTGTATTTTTTGTGCATACCACAGCCCCAAATTACCTGCTGGTGTAAATGAGGGAAAAATGTTAGGTTAAGCCCATTTATACCAGCAGGAAATCTGGTCAGGGATTTGCTGTGATGAGCAAAAAATATGTGTATATTCTGGAATTAATTTTACAAAGCTGGCCCAGCATTGCTGCCCAGGGGTAGGAAAGCATAAATACCGCAGCAGGGGTAGGGATGAAATGTTATTTGACCATGCTTGTTCTTTCAAAAAAATCCTCCAGAGGAAAGAGCATAAATTGAACAAGTCTGTGTATTTTGATACAGTGTACTTATTTTAGCAGGCAGAATAATAACACAGCTAATTTTGGGTTTTGCATGTTAGGTAGCAAATACCACTGCTCAATACCTTTAGTCAACAGATAAAACTGTTTGCTTCTAATTTTCCTCACGTATTTCCAAGAGGTTGTGCAAATAAAGAGGATGTTCTGTGATTATGTCACAGCATAAAAGCACACCCAGATTTACCAGAATCAGTATTTGGGAAATAGTGTTTGCTTAGCTCTGAAAATCAGTGTTACTATTTGAACAAAAGTGTGGTTTTTAGAAAATATATAATGTGTCATAAGGTGGGCACTGGGACTTCGTGATTTTTTTTTTTTTTGGCACAATTAGAATTAAATATACTGTCTAGTTTTCCAGATATGCAGCTTTGGCTGGGATATTATTTCTTTTCTTGTTGTTGCTTTGAGTTTATTTCTTCAAGATACATTCCAGCAAGTGGGGCTTTTCTTTCTGGCTCATTTGCTGTGAGCACGTGGAACTATTTCCAATATAAAGAATCTGCATAAACAGCAGCTCCATGATAGCGAGGTGATTATATCAGCTACAAATATTCACAAGCAAGACTTCTGCTGGATGCCTGCTCAGGAGACCCACGTGGCTGATTTTGGCCAGTTTCCTGGAAATTTGTGGTGTATCCATTTCAAACCTCAGCCGGCTCAGGCTGTGCCTGCTGCAGGCACGGAAGAGAAATGCTCCTGCCTTCCGTAGCATTTAATTTTTATTCCTTATACATTGTAAAGTTTTATGGAGCAGAGCCCGTGGGTGCTGCTGTGATTATTCAATGGAGAGCCCTGTTTGGGCAGGATTCAGTAATGGGTAATGGGCTGTGGCAGCTCAGTTCTCCACTCCTGGGGTTTTGTTGCCCTTCCCACCTTGCTGGCAGCTGCTCTGTGGTGTGCAGAGCTCGGGGAAGCCAGAAAAGGGAAGAAACTCTCCCGTCTTCAGTGTTCTGGTGAATAGGGGAGGTCCTCACCCACCCTCCCTCCCCCTCCCCACTCGGTGAGGTTCCAATTCTCAGATTTAGAGCGGGTTCTGTCTCCCAGAGCAGAGGTGTGAGAAAGCCCATCTTCTTCCTTTGATTAATGCTAATAGGATTTGTGGCCATAAAGCACCACGCAGGGAGCTGAGAGTCTGTGCCAACATGATTTTTTTTCATCTTCTGTTGCTTTATATATTACCTTTCATAAGCAGACAACAGAATTCATTCTGCACAGTTGAAAGAATCTACACCAGCAGGGGGTAGGAAGGTGTCTTCATCAAATTAAAGTAATTTACTGACACATGTAACCATCTCTGCACCATGAAATGTGTTAATGATGCAGAGTCTGTCAGCTCTGGGCCATCAGCTGAAATCAGGCCCAAGCTGGCAGAGATCAACACTCCTTGCTCTCTGCTGGTTGTACAGGACGTGGTGTGGAAGCAAATTTCCAAATCTGTCCCAGGGCCTGTTGGAGTGTGACCTTTTGTGGTGAGGGCATCAGGCTGGTTTGCTCCCTGCACGTGCTGTCTTAATGGAAATGAAAAGTTTACAGTGTGATCCCAAAGCCAGTGAGATCCCTCCAAGGATGATTTCTTTCAGTGGGCTTTGCTTGCATTTCTTGCCAGTGCCTTAATCCAGGTGACCTGGTGGGTTGTACCCAGAGGGTGACTCAGTCCTGATGTTAGAGGCTGCTGATGCTGGGATAACCATTCATGTTTTTCTTTAAAAGACACTGAGGCAATTGATGTGGAGATTATACCGTCCTCAAATACCTGATCTACTATTAACAAGTATAAAACTTTTGTTGAGTGCTCTGGGGTTTTCTTGGGTTTGTTTGGTTTTTTTTTCTTTTCCTTTACAAACAAGATACACTTGAAACAAAATACTATTCAGGAATATTCAAAAAGTTGAATCTGCTATAGGCATACGTTCAATTAAAAGTAATTTATCATCTCTGGCTAGGAATTTCCAGGAACTAGGAATTTCCAACCAATTTTTAGACATTTCATAAGTTCCTACCTACCTTGAACTATCCTTAAATTGTCTTTATGTGCAGGAAAGTAAATTGAAGCTAACAAATATCCCAGAGCCTTGTCATTTCAAAGCCTGGTCTTCCATGTCGGTTGTGATGTGCTGCCATTATTCAAGAGGCAGATTAGGCAATCATCTTAATAAAATGTGAATAAGATGAATGCAGAAATATCAGGTACTGCTGAAGCATACTTCACTAAGCAAAGTATTTGCAGCTACTATTAAGTAGGACATAAGTCAACAGAGTACCTGAACAGAAGGTGTTGTGTGTTGTTGTTCCAAGAAAATTTGGAGTAGTTGCCTTTATTATTAAAATGGATGGCTTTTTCTATATCTGAGTGCTCCCTTCTCCTCTGCCTTTCTCCCTCCCTGTAGTAAATGTCATCTAATTTATAGTGGTATACCAAATTACTTGGCCATCCAGGATATATTTACTGTGAAGAGGTGTAAGTGATAGTAAAGAAGGAGGACATTTACCCAGTGGGTGTATTTTGTTTGGCCCTTTCCCTTCTTCTTCTTTTTTTCCCTTCTTCTTCTTTCTTTCCCTTCTTCTTTCTTTCCCTTTTTTCTTTGACATGTACTTTTTTCTAGATATAGCCCATAACAGAGTGGGAGGGGCTGAGTGAGTCTGTAAGATTTTATTCCTCTTTGGGAAGTAAACATGTTAAATAACACTTCCAGACCAAATTAATTGTTCCCTTACAACTGTTGGTGACTATTTTGGTGATGTGAGGTAGCCACAAATCAGAGGGACTGTCATTCCTGGCTTCTGGCCTGAAACTCGGAGTTTCCAACCTGGAGGAGGTAAATGTCTGCGGTCTCATGCTTCCTTGTGTTCTGGTGGGATTTTGGAGCATGATGTGGGATCTCACAGGTGCACAGAGCCCTCAGGTGAGGCGTTCTGCCACCCTGGCTTTGCCACCAGGCACGGAGAGCAAGGCAGCCCTTAGAACACTCCGAGAGCAGAGTGTGTTTCGTGGGTGTCTGGCAGAGAGTGCAGCCCCAGTTCTCTGCACCCAGCAGCCAGAGAAGGTGGAATCTGCAGCAAATCCCTTTCCACAGTGACAGCAGGCAGGCAGACAACTGCCTGCTTCGTCTCTGGTTTGTTCAGAGATGCCATTCTGTGAAGGCAAAGGAGTTTTTTCTCTCAATTTCTCTATTTTTAGTTGAAAATGGATGTTAGAAGGTGTGGTTGACTCCACTTTTCTGTCCATTTTGCTTAGGCACGTTGCTTTTAGCTTTAATAAAATTCCTGGAAATGCAGCCTCTCAGTGTGACTGGTTACTTGTATTTTAAAGGACAAAGACAAATCCAACTCTGGCTCACACTGACTTGAATTAACTCTTTTGTTAATCTGAGGTGTGTAAGGCTTATAAAGAAAAAGGTTTGTTTTAATTTCTTCTATCTAAGGATCTCTATTGCCTTTACTTGCTTTTTAATGCCAATAAAAAAATATCATTTAAGATTTACCAAAATACTGCATATTTGTCTTGCTCTAGGTGACATTAGCTGACTTGTGCTTGTTTTTTTGGTTTTGGGGTTTTTTTTTCCTGTGTTTTTTTTAGCTGTTTGGTTTTTTATGTCAGGTGAAACGTTACAAACATACTAATTCTTTTCTCTGCATGGTTTCAAATGTATGAAACACAAAGTAAAATATCCTACCATAGGATGTGCCTAAACTCCTGCTGAGTAGTGCTGAGGGTGCTGCCCCACCCACTATAAAAAGACAAGGAAAGGTCAGAAAAGTCGTTCAGATTTGCCTTGAGAGCTAAGAAATAACATCCTTATAGTCATTCCCCCTGTTTCACCTTTCCCAGCACTCTTCATACCAAAGTCTGAGCTTTGTGATTAAACTAAATACTTGTATTGAACCAACGACCTCGTTTTTGAAGGATTTAGAACAAATTTCAATTGTAGTTATACCCAGTTGCACCCAAAGAGTCTTCTTGTAAAATGGTTTTTATTTATTGCCAGAAATTCAGCATTACTCAGGGTTTTAATATGAGACTAATGTTTGGCTGGCAAGTAAAAACAGTTTGCCCATTCTGACTTTTGGGGCTTGAAAGGGGGAACTTCCTTCCCTCTCTCCCCCTGTCCACATGTTTAGGGCAGGTGGATCATCTTCTGTTACAGACACTCACCTTCAGGATTCTTCTGACAAAATTGTTGGGAGGGGAAAAAGAAAGGCTCTGAGACCAGAGCAGCTTTTCAGATTTATTTCTGGATTTGCTGAGAAGTTGCTGGTTTTTCCAACATTACTGGTTGAGAGCCTTATTTCAGATAATAGAAGAAATGTGGAGCACAACTTTCAGAGTGCACTGGGGTGGGTCAGTGAGTACAATAACACTGCTGTGTAATCCTGCCAGGAATCAGCAGCAGGTTTGTGCCTGTCACTGGTAGTGCTGCCCTCTCCCTTCCTTTGCATCCTCCTGCTCTCCACTCGCCTCACGTGAAGCAGCTGCAGGACTGACAGTGAGAAATATGTCACCATGTGTCCCCTCTGAGGTCTGGTCATTAAACATGTTAAACTGCTCACACAGAACGAGCAGGGGGTTGAAATTTTCCTCGGAATTTGATTTCTTTTTTTTTTTTTTTTTTTTTTTTTTTTTTCTTGTCCGTTAAATCTCCAAAGTGCTTCCAGTCTCTCTGAACTCGAGTGTGTCTCTCGACTTGAAATACTTCATTCACAGCTTTGTGCAGCAGTGTAACTCAGTGGAGCTCAGCTCCTGGAGTGGGTTCAGCAGGCAGACACTAAAAGGGATGGAGGAATTCTCCTGTGGGCTTGTTGAGCACAGGGGAGAGAAGAATTTGGGCTGCATTTAGTGACAGCCTTCTCCTACCTGTATGCAGATTTTAGGGAAGACAGAACCACGAGTCACAGTAGTGCATGGTGCAGAGATGGGTTCAGCTTGAAGCAAGGGGTTCAGACAGGATGTAAGGAGAAAATTTTTCCCCAAGAGGGCAAAGAGCAGGTGCCTGGAGAAGTTATGCAGCCTCCAGCCCTGGAATATTCAAAATCATTAAAGCTCTGAACAGCTTGATCTGACCATGTGGCTGCCCTTGGCCTCAGTGGGAGATTGAGCTAGAGATATCCCATCTGAATTATCCTATAAATCACTTTTTGCTAACAGAAAATAGGAGTAAATTTATGCAGTCAGCCTTGATTAAAAGAGGGAGATCAATTATGGAAAGAATTAATTGATGGCTGTCAGATAAGAGATAAAGCTTTATTGTTTAAATTGCCTTTTCTGGCAATATTTGGACAGTTCACAACTGCAACAAGCAATTACGACGATGTTGAAACAGAATAAACTTTGTGAGAAGTGTTTGCCTGAAAGGCTGGGTAGAACCTGCCTTGGTCTGTGCTCCCTGCAAATGTTCTGAGTCATTTATGACCTTTCCCACAGGGCTCCTGCTCCCACCTCCTGCGCTCCCCTGCGTGCCTTTGACACTTGAGGAATGGAAACTTGCTTGTTTGAACTTGATTCAGTCTCTGTGGAGTGCAAGGCACGAAATGTTGCAGAAGGGCAGCAGTGCAACAGCAGGTGGCACAACAGTTTGATAGATTTTCACCTCTCAGGACCTTCCTCCCCAAAGATTCTTATTTTTTCTTTTTAAATTGCTAAGAAGAGTTATTTAAAATTATATCTATTATATGAATATATACACTATATAAANTATTCTATAAAATCAAGAGAAGAGGAGAAATATGTTAATCTCATGTAATCCTCATTCCATTTCCCGTAGCAGAGATGAGGGGAGGAATGCTGGCTGAATAATGGGTGCTGTAGATCAGGATTCAGTTTGTAGATAAAACTCACACTGGGAAATACTTCAAAAGTTAAGTGTGTTCTCTTTGAAACCTGGCCTTCCTCTGCTTAACTGGTCCAGCTATAGGAGAGCAATGTTAGTAACTCAGTATTACAATGTTATAACTTACTTTAATTATAAATCAATAAAGAGTTTTTACTGCTGCTTAGAAAATCTACTGGATCTTGTGCCATTAGAGTTTGCTTATGACTCTTAACTCTTCAAAGAGAAAAAAAATTGCTCTGTGCAAAAGTGTGTTCAATGTTCAAAATAAAATAAGGAGGAAACTTTTGTGTTACAGACAGCTGGGTATTATTTTCCAGCTGTGTGTTATTATCACTTGCTCAAATGTACCCAGGCATGTGGCTTAAAGGCTGACCAATGTATTCATTCTTGGGAGCATGGACCTTTGAATTTAGATACAAACTCTGATTTGGATTGCTTATATAGAATGTTTTTGGTTAAACTCTATAATAAAAAAAAAGACACAGAGAAAGGAAATTCTGGAACCAGTCCATTTGGTGCACATATTTAATGTAGTCAATCAAAATATATTTAACCTTTATGAGAACTTTTAACAGAGTTTTTTGTTGCCTCTCAATCTGAATTTATCTAAAAAGAATATTTGGGAGAAATGTCTCCATATCAATGTTTTCTGGAGTGTTTAACAACAGTTGCTGTGCTCAACAGGAAGGAGCAGCATATTTTGCTGTCTTTGTTTGATGGTGACCTCATTCAGGTCTGAGGTTTTTAAGTGCTCCTACATAAAAACAACAACAACAACAACAACAACAAAAAAAAAAACCAAAAAACAAACAGTAAACTAACAGGACTAAAGAAGGCACTAACATTAGGAAGATTACAGGCTGCCTCTCTGAACACCTTTAGGAAGAGAGCTGGCTTAATCAGTTGTGCCTCACATAATGTGCATCATTAAATGATTTCATGGAATCAGCCTTGGAAGGGAAGGGTGAGAGAGATCAGTTTAATTTTGCTGAATTATCCTCTTACAAAAGTTACCAAAAGGAGAGGTGGAGTGGATCAAGAGCTGCTGTAAATCTGTGCTTGCTTTGAAGTGGCTGGAGTTGCAGCCCTGCAGTTGAAACTCTCAAGTTGATTTTTGCTCACAAAATCCATTTCAGTATAGTGGCTGCTCTGTTTCCATGTGAGAATAAGATAATTTCAGTGCAAACTTCCTCCTTTCCTTTCCTTTCCTTTCCTTTCCTTTCCTTTCCTTTCCTTTCCTTTCCTTTCCTTTCCTTTCCTTTCCTTTCCTTTCCTTTCCTTTCCTTTCCTTTCCTTTCCTTTCCTTTCCTTTCCTTTCCTTTCCTTTCCTTTCCTTTCCTTTCCTTTCCTTTCCTTTCCTTTCCTTTCCTTTCCCTTCCCTCCATTCTTTTTTTTTTGTCTGATGACTTTGCAAATCTAGATTTTTTTTTTGTCCTTTTTCTGCCCATGGATGCTTTCTGAGCTGTGCACCTGGAAGCTGTTCTGCACCCTTGGCTTGATGGATTTGTGTCTCTGTAAATGATGCCTTCCCTTTTTGAGGGCCTGAGGGTAACTCAGTAGTACACAGATACCAAGTTTCTCTAAACAAAAGGAAATAAAGCCAATAAAATCAGTGCTAGGTCTGGGATGTGAAGGCACATGTCTCAGTTGTACAAAAACAATAATGTTACCAAGAGTGCTAAGAATGAACACTGATGTTAAAAAGGAGGGATTTTATGGGGCATGTGCAATGTGATCACTGTACTTCAGATTGTGACCTTATTCTGAGTTTTACAGATCCCCCTGACCCCACTGACATCCCAATTTTAGATTTTCTGAGGACTGTTGAGTCCTTGGGTTTATTTTTCACTCTCTCTTCAGAGCGTGGCAGGCACGTTTTTTTCAGTGCCCTCTTTCCTTTTATTCCCAACACTGTAATTTTTTATTTTACACACCCCCACACACAGAGTAGCTGCTAATTTCAATACTTCACCTCACATGTTTGTCATCTTGGAGCAGTAATTTGTTTTGTAGGGGTGGAAGCTGAGCTGGGGAAAGACATGACAGGCTGCCACCGTTTGGTTTGATCCCTGCAGGGCTGTGTGAAGGAAGGACACACAGCCTGCTCGGACTGGAGGAGTGCCAGGAGCAGAACATCCCTTCCTTACATCTCTTGGTAGAGGGAATAGTCAGTCAGAGAACAGCCCTGGTTCAAACACTTGATTTTTTTTTTTTTTTTTTTTTAGTTGGATTTTTTTTTCACTATTATCTGA